>VDFB02271358.1:1250375891-1250393700 GCA_007258455.2 Sequoia sempervirens | reverse complement strand
AAAGAGGACTATTCCTAGCATAAACATACCTATTCATATGCATTGGAACAGTTCGTTTTGTCACACAAGTTGCATAACGAAAGTTGCACCACTTTTCAACTTTCCACTGTTTCTATTTGACACCTTTTCCATCAACTGAAAATTGGACACCACAAGAAAACCACTCTGAGATTAAAAAAAACCGAGAGAGGTTATTGTAGAGGGGCCCAACATAATCCCATAGGATCATATGATAAGTTTCTAAGCATCACGGTATCCAAGTATCAGCATGCTAAAGTTTGCAGTCATTTTGCACTTTGGACCCTTAAGGGATCAATTCGGTTGAACATAGCTCGGAGCGATTCCGCATGTTTGAGTGTGAAAGAGGACCATGCCTAGTGTAAACATACCTATTCAGACACATTGGAACAGTCTTTTTGGTCACACAAGTTGCACAACTTTCCAACTTTCCACTGCTTGCATTTGACACTTTTCCATCAACTAAAAACTGGAAACCACGAGAAAACCACTCTGAGATAACAAAAATCGAGAGAGGTTATTGTAGATGGACCCAACACAATCTCATAGGTTTAGACATAGATTTCATAAGCACCATGGTATCTGAGTAATACCCTATCAAAGATTGCTACCCTTTAGCACTTTGGGATTTGATGTTTCATTGAACTGTACAGTTCCGTATAGGGTGATTGTGCTCTGTTTTTTGATGGAATTTGGTGGGCAGAAGACTTAACTCTGTTTTAGTTTTGGTTTGGTTGTATTTCAAGTGATTTTGTGCATTTTAGAAGCCAATTACTGAGGTTTAGTTTGTATACCCTGTTTTAAGGGTTTTGAGTGCATTAAAATGTCATATTAAGCCTTTCACCCACTATATGCTTCTATAACTTGATGGAAAGGCTTAGTTATGGTTATAAAACATGTGTACATAGTTTTTTGCAGAAGGGAGTTGAATAGAGGGTTTTTAGGTGATGCCCTAGATGTCAAATGGTGCATTTTTGAGTGGAAAATGGTGGTTTACTACTAGGGTTTGAAGAAATATTTGGTGGCAGTGATATTTCTTGAATTTTTAAGCTTGTGCAAACATTTTTGAATGTGTTTTAGGCTTTGGTTGGATGTGGGAAGTTTTGAATATGGGTTTTCAACAAACCCTTGCCTAACTTATAATCTCCAAATCTCATCAAATTGGCTTATCTTTTAGAGAAGGTTATCCAATGGCCAACCCAACATCAATCAAGCTTTAACATAGACCATGAGACAAATTCCCAAGAGATCATACCATGTTTCTTTGTACCATCATTAAGATCCAATAGACCACCTTGCATAAAGGTTACTAAATTAGCCCTATTTACAAAGAGACAACCTTTTAAACACTAGATCTTCACTTATACTCCTAAAACAACAGTATGTTATATGTCAAAACTTCCAATTCCATGATTTGTTTCTAGGTCCAAGACCTCTACACTCCTAGTACACCAAACCCTTTATTTCAAGAAAAATACTTGGGGTTTTAATGAAAATCTTATCTCCTGCACCTTCCATACCCAAACAAAGCACCAAAAACACTTACTAGACCTTGCACATGTGAATAATACATTACATGGATAGTCCTTCCAACATTTTGTCAAAAAACCACTTGAAACCCTCATTTTCATCATGAAAATACCCTATTGCAGCCCTAGAACATCATCCCAAACACCCAACCTTGACTCCACAACATTATAATTAGGTTAGGCATGTATTTTACAAGTTAGAGGACCCATTCCACACATTACAATAGGCACAAAAAGTGGAATGGGTTGAATTACATCATGAAACTCTTCAATCCAAGAACACTATCAAAGTAGGTAGCAATAGTAAAAACAAGATAACCTTCTTGCCCCTCCTAAGGTTTGGACCACATCCATTACCTCCACATAAAACTCAACATCCTTGGTCTTCTTTGTTCCCATGCCTTGATATGGTTATGTAAATGAAAATGAAGCAAAGTAATCATCTCCTTCTTTGCTGGTTGGAAGAATGCATGCTTAATGTTTTGATAGATGATATCAACTCCTTTTGCTCTGATGGTTGAATATTGAAATCTAGTATGGTGGGCCTCCAAAGTTCTAGTCATCTTTATTCCTCTTCCACCAAATGTTGGCCTCATCCACATATCTTCCAACCTAATTGGCTTTGTTTTTGAAAGCTGAAGTTTCTCCTGAGTCACCAATGTAGCTCTCTTTTCCTTTTCAGACTCTTTCATTGCTACAAATTATCTCTTGGATTTAATCATCTGCACCACATGGTTGATGTGCTTTGAATCCTTGCATCTAAAGGAAAGTGGCAACATTGAAATTCCCTAGCATTATTTATGTAAAGGAAATTTCCCTTACATAAATACTACTAGGGAATTTCAATGTTGCCACTATAGTTGGTATTAAAGTCGGTACCTGCAACATGAAGAGTGATTCTCATTCCTCTTCTACATTAGAGGGTTCATATCCTTGATCTGACTCTTTCAAATTATTAGAATCAAAATCAATAGCAAAGGATTTGAAAGGAAATCCATAAAAACCAAGCTCTCTAAATGGTATATCAAACTCTAGTTCAAAATCTTTTAGATGAGGCTGCTCCCATAGCTCTCTTACTCACTTGACAAATCCTTGAAACGCTGTATTGATTTTATTTTTCCTATCCCTCTCTTGTTGTTCTTCCTCAATTTCATCAAGATCATTGATGTAATTGCAGGAGGTCCTGAAACACAACTAATCACAAATTCAACAACCAACTAGGAATTAGATCACCGAGTTCTCCATTTCACTCTTTCTCAACCAAATCACATTATTCCCTTATAGCATAGGAAACCCACTAAATCGGGTACAAATTTTCAACCACACACTTCCAATTCAAAACCCAACTCAATTCAAGGACCCATTATTGATATTTTTAACATATCAACATAGTTCCATAAGTTTCTTTGTAACAACTCCTTCAAAACTTGAAATTTCACTCATTTTAGGCCTTAATTAGGCCACTTTTACAAAGGGTCTATACTCTAAACTTATCCAAACCTTACCAACTCTTGGGGAAGCAATTATAAGGTGTCAAAACTTCAAAATCCACAATTATATCTCAGTTATACCACTTTACAATGGGTAAAACGCAAAACCCTCTATTGTAGCCTAAACCCTAGGGGTTTATTGAAAATGATATGTCCAAAGATAACCACAACCTAAAAATTATTCAAAAAAGTTTTTGATACCCTAAAAAATCTCAAACAATCATAAAATAATGATTCCCTACACAAAAACACAATTTGACTCTTCAAAACCACCATTTTTCTTAAAGAAAACTCACTTTTACACACATGGGTTTCACACCCATCTCACTTTCAAACCTCTCCAACAATAACACATCATTTCCACACCTTAATAATGCTATTGAAAACTAATTCCTAAAGTTATAGAGGCTACATAAAGAGGAATGGGTCAAAAAGCCATTTTTATTGACTCAAAACCTTCAAATGTACAAGTTCAAGCCGGTTTTAGTAAATTGATGATAAAATGCACAAAATGTTATGGAAAACCTTCTAAATGGATTCAAAATAAATTTAAATCCATATACTATGAAAATATCAACCAATATGGATCAAATAATTGAAATATATGCCGTACAATCTGCTGCTATAGCTGAAAATATGGAAAATTTTGGAAAATTTTGAGTTTTTATTGTTTTTGCTTCTTCAAATCACAAAATCCAACCTTCAATTCAAGTTCTCCTTGTTTTTAAACTATTTCCCACCAATTAAAAACTGATTCACCTTCCTAAATAACCTTTGAACTGGTTTGACTCTTCAGATTCCCTCCATAATGCAAATTTTGCAATTTTACAACGTTTGAGTTTGCAAATTTTGCACAATTTTGCAATTTTTAAACATTTTGCACTTTTTGAAAAACCCAACCTCCTAAACACCTAATATAGCTCAAATATCACTAAATATATAATATAATGGTCTCATAGACCTTATTTTAATACAAAACTCAAAATCCTATATTCTACTCCTTATTTGCCTTGATGAACAAAACCTACTGAATGGTGCTCCTACACCAATCATGCATTGACCTTCTTGCCCCTCCTAAAGTTTGGACCTTATCCATTACCTCCACATAAAACTATACATCCTTGGTCTTCTTGGTTTCCATGCCTTGATATGCTTATGCAAATGAAAATGAAGCAAAGTAATCATCTCCTCCACTGGTTTGAAGAATGCATGCTTAATGTTTTGATACATGATATAAACTATCTTATCTACTCTCATGGTTGAATACTGAAATCTAGTATGGTGGGCCTCCAGATTTCTAGTAATATTTCTTCCTCTTTCACCAAATGTTGGCCCGATCCACATGTCTGCTAGCCTAATTGACTTTGTTTTTGAAAGCTGAAGTTTCTCCTGAGTCACTAGTGTAGCTCTCTCTTCCTTTTCAAAATCTTTCATTGCTACAAATCATCTCTAGGATTTAATCATTTGTAACACATGGTTGATGTGCTTTAAATCCTTGCATCTAAAGGAGATATCCTCAACATAAATACTACTAGGGAATTTCAATGTTTCCATTGTAATTGGTATTAAAGTCGATACCTGCAACATTGAAAATTATCCTTATATAATAATTCCATCCATCTTGTTGGCTTGTAACACTCTTGATGGTGGCTACATGAAATATGATTCTGATTCCTCTTCTACATTAGAGGGAACTCATAAATCCTTATTTTGACTCTTCTAAATTATCAGAATCAAAATCACTAACTTCCATATTCAAAAATTCCCAACCACCATCTTCAATAAATTGGCCACTAGTTCAAGTTCATTCTACTTTCATAATACTTTATATCCATGGAGTTCAGCCATTCCTTCATGCTATCAAGTGAAGATTAAGGAATGGTGTTAATGTGGAGTACATACTGCTTGAATTATTTAAAAATAATAGCCATATCAAATTCATTTTTCCCAACTCATACTCTCTCAAGGTTAACAATCTCAATCTTGAACTAATAGTGATTACTAAGAAAGGTAATTCCACCAACTCTATCAAACAGTTTACTGTAGGAACAATAAAAGCAGAGGCTTTGAAAGGAACTCCATGAAAACCAAGCTCTCTAAATGTTATATCAAACTCTTGGACCTCATTCTTGCACACTTACAACCAAATTCAAAGATTTTCCTTCAAAAGGCTACAAATTCAAATATTGACAATTTTGTAGCAAGAATGCAATTTTTTGTACATTTGACCACCAAGACTAAAAAACTCAGCCTAATACACCTTAAATGGTCTTGATTGATCTTATTTAACATAAATAAACACAAAATACCTTAATCTAATCTATTGACCACCTATCAACCTTCAAAAAGTTAAATTTTGCAACTAGGAGACTAGGTGCTCCTGCACCAAAATTACATTGTGTCTGAGCCTTCAAGAGGGTTTAAATCTAGCCTTTACAAATGATTCTACATCTTTCCACTCATGCCTAACTATTGAGCTTGTAACTAACATGACTTATTACATTATAAATCAATTGACCATGTAATATGACCTTATTTAATTGACAATTTACTAACTTAAAATAATTCCATGAACCAAATTTGTTTAATAACCTTGCTACCCCTGCACCAAATTTCAATATTTCAATAAATGTCATTACAAGTACAAATATCATTACAATTCCTTAGGTACTCTATTCTCACAGATATTTTACAATGTCACTCATACATTCAATATTTTCTTATAATGTCTACATCATAGGTTCTCATTTAGAGGTTAACTTCAAATGAGTAACTTGAGATTCCCTCACAAAGCTTCACACGCTCTTTTATAATGGCTTCAAATCAGAATTGAGATTTGTCAAGATCATCAAAATAAGGATGTTACATTCCTTTTTTAGTTGAGATTCTCTCCGATGGCTCAAAATTCAGCATTTTCTGCAAGGAGAGACCAATCAATTTTTACTAGTTTAGTTATAGATGTACACAAAGTAAAAGAATAAAAAGAAACAACTCATCCAAAATGGAAATGAAATGAAAATAGATGGAAGGAACTTACAGATAGGCATGGAAGTCTCTCAAATTAGTCACTCCTGGTCATACATCTTCACTGTGAGTTCCAAGATACCTATTGCACACAACACCTTTCATGAATCTAGAATATCTTGAAATTTGAGATGCTCCTATAATGTCTACATCGTAGGTGCTCATGATAAGGTTAAATTCAAATGAATAACTTGAAATTCCCTCACCAAGCTTCACACGTACTTTTTTAATGGCTGAAAATCATAATTGAGATTTTTCAAGATCATCAAAATAGGGATGTTGCATTGCTTTTATGCTTGAGATTCTCTTGGATGGCTCATAAATTTCCATTTTCTGCAAGGGGAAACAAATCAATGTTTACCAAGTTACTTATAGATAGGAAAAGTAAAATAAGATGATAGAATTGGCATCAAAAAAATTAACGTGGATACAAGTATAAATTAATAAGAACCATTGTGCATGTACTTACAAATTAATCCAATGAACCATCTGGATCTGATCTACTCTTTATTGTGTCAAGTATTGCCTCATGGTCAGACTCACGGACCTTCCACAAGGTCTTGTTCAAAGGTCTACCCCCATATTTTCTCAAACAAATATTGGATGCCACAACAAGGTTCGAGTAATGAAGAATCTTATGATGCATGTCAAAGTCCTCAAACAACCAATGTTTAACACTCTTATGTGGGTACCTTCTAAGCCATGTTCCAATAACAGCAACTGAGCCTGTAGGGTATTCAATGTTTTCTCCATCTATAACTGGGGCTTCCAATTTATTTTTGGCCTCAACACAATGGCACAAGTAATAGTGCATTCCCTCTTTGTTTTCTTCATCTGCAATAATTGCATAAACATGCCCTGCATTAATATGTACAGAAAATCACTTGAAATTAGTCAACATTACGAATACAGTACAAAGTAAGATAACAATATGGAATTTCAAAAACTAAGCAAGTATAAATATTACTTGGTTGAACTAGATCTGATACGTGGTCAAAGTCGATCAATGATTCCATCTATGTTAGTTCCAATGCCATTAGAGGGTGATATGTGTGAAGTGGGCTAAGATAACTTTTCAAACATTTGTCAACCCACTCCCCTGACTCACAATAATTCCAAGCTTGCATTGTACATGAAGAAAAAAAGCATGCCATCTTACGTGTATCAATACTCCATGAACCTGCATTTGATCTAAGGAAAGAGTGTAGCTCACTCGATCCTATTAGTGTACAACAATCCTCATATGGTGCAATGTGAGTATCATCCATCAACCAAAAAAATCCATGAACTGAAGACGTACCTTCATTACCTAGACCCATCAAAGCATTACACCACTCAATGATTGAACTTGCCTCTGTCAACTTTGCATTGTCTTTATACTTTAACTCTTCTCATGTTAATGCTCTTTTCATGCATGCTCTTGTACCATCATGCTCCCCCTTTCCATGCCTGGCCTCATAAAAGTTCCACATATGTTGAACACCTATAGTGAGATGCATCCTGCACAACCAATAGAACATGCACATGTTCTTGAACTGTGCTACACAATTATTTGACCATATTATATGCTGACCATATGCTATGCCCCTCCGAGCCAAATCACTATAGAATATCTGGAAGCAACCTTACATGAAATTTGGAGAATGTGTACAATCATCACTAATATAAAAGTGCTACTCCCTCAATACCTTCCTTTGGTCCTCTATACTATTAGTTGCATTAATGAATGCTATGTGCACAAATATTGAAATCTATGTGGAGTTGTAATACTATAACTGTAGAGTGTAGTTCTCTGCAAATTCATCCACTGATATTATGCTACCAACTAGAAAGGTGTCCTTGCATGGCTTGAATTGTGTGTCCAACCATCAAGCTCTATGGGCATGCCTTGCATACTCATACACTAGATTCTCATGAAACATGGACATAAATTGATACATTGGAATCTTCTCAATAACCAAATCACACCTTTTTTCTTGAGACCCATCATTTGTAGCATATGCCACTATTTTATACTTCCCTAAATCTACTAGTTTATGTCCCACCTCATTTGTGCTTTCCATATGTTGACCTACTAGCATTCGTTGCAAGCCACTGCAACACTTGCATGAACCATCCAAGCATGTTGTCCTGTAGAATATTTGGCCATCCTCTATTTGACATAAATTTTTTGATAAGAACTCTCTTGAAGATTTTGCTGGGGCTTCTATGCCACAATCCTGCAAAACATCATTAGTATGCAAATCTAAACATATAGAATGATAAACATCATAATGGTTAGCGAATTCAATTTGTAGTCTACAACAACAAGTAGTGCATGTGTGATTTATCTTGACATAAAAAGGTTTAAGCATTTCAAAAAATGTTTGAGAAATACTAATTTGAGGATAAGAATTTTGAAATTTATGAAAAAAATTGGGTTTGAGTCATATCCAAAAAATGCTTTGGATGTGGCTCATGGTTCTGACTACCGATTCTCCTTCTTACGACATACCTTTGATTTAGATATGGCCTTGTATTATTCTTACAATAATCTTCAATTAGTGTTCTCAATGCTTCATAAACCTTTTTTTATCTTTATGTGGTAGTGTTCCCGAGAATTCTCATAATTCATTTGAATCGGTGCCCTTAATTCTTTACCGTCTTTGAATGGATTTTGATAAAAAATTTCTACTAATTCCCATTTGTTCACTTGTCTTTTTAATGAGATGAGATCTCTTTGTTTGATAGCTTACCAAAGTCGATGTAATGACACATCGAGTGAAATTACTATCTTTTGAGCATGAGGTCTTATGCACACTCTCATAAGCATCCATTAGATTCTTCACAATAGTGTTTTCACCTGATGCATTCGATGTTCTCAACCCAAGAGTCTTCATGATGTTTCTATACTTTAAACCTACATCATTTGAACAAATAGTTGACATCTTGCAGTCTCATTTAGCCTTTCAAAGAACATTTTCCAAATCTTATCAGCATCTCTTCTACAAGTGCATTCTAGAATCTTACCTTCCATGTGTTGCAAAATATACTCATCAATATTAATCAAAAAATTTGGCTTTCTACGCAAAATTCTAGGTGGTGTTCTCCTAGGTACATACATTTCAACATTAGCAGTTTCATCAATATTTAATTGAGGTGGGCTAGATTGCGTACCTTCGATTGAGGGTGGAATAGAAGACATACCTTGAGGTTCATGTGGGGATGATGGCATACCTTCTTCGTCAAATCCAAATGATAATGTAATATCAACTTTAGATGTGGTGGATGGTGTCCAACCATACTCACTTGCAGTAGATGGTGTCCCTCCATATTCATTTGTGTTTAATGGTGTCCCTTCGTATTCACTTCTAGTAGAGGGTGTGTCTCCAACTGCAGTATCTGCATCTCTCCTAGCATGACTCTTTCACATTCATTCCCTTTGTGTTGCCAATTTCTTTTCTCTTTTTGATGTTTGATGTTCCTCTTCAATTGGCTTGTTTTCGTCAATCGTTTCCAATTTCTTCTTTTCAAGATATGTCGCCACCCGTTCTCTCTCATGTTCTTTGAAGGTTTCATACTCTTCATCTATTAGATCTTTCTTCCCTATTTTTTTCTTCAACATGGCAGATAATTTTACCTGTAGCATGGTAATGAGATGAATATTAGTTCCTCAAAAATGTATCCATTAAAATAAATGAAATATATGTCATTCAAGGCTTCATAAATAGACAATACATGTGATGAGGTAGCTAAATGCTGATGAGGTAACTTAGAAATAGATGGAAAGCATGGAACAAGTCTTGGGGAACCTTTTGGGGTCTTTTAAAGGCATTAGGGGTGTTGGGGTGTGCCTTGAAAAGTTGAAAGCTTCTTTGTACAAGCCTAGTGAAGCCTTGTTTGTGGCTTGTAAATCAATCTTTTGATATATTTGTTTTGGGTGTTTGATCCTGTACTTTTGGGAGCTTGTGGAGGATGGTTTTAGGAGTCTAAAACAATGTTTCATTATCTATTTAATGCCTTCAATAATTTTTATTTTGGCTGTCCTATTGGTGAATGTTGCAAAGTTGCATGGGCTTGTGTAGGAGCAATGGAAGAATCAAATTTTTTGGGTGCAAGGTCTGTTTGCTGGTCATGTTGTGTTGTGTGAAGAGTTTTTACATCATCCCCAAGTCTTGTTCAGATTTCTAGTTGTGTGAGTCAAATTGAGTGGTCAAGTTGCATTATTGAGAGGAATAGTGAAGTTGGTGTGTGCATATAGAGTATTTGAGAGAAGCTTTTGAAAAGGAAGTTGCTTCCCTTGCCACTCTGCATCATTTTCAATAGTATTTAGGGGTCTAGGTAGTAGAATTTTCAAAATGTGCAAAAATTCCTAAGTTGTGAAATTAACAATCATTAGAAGTTAGATTTCACGTGTTCACCCCTTAAACCCTAGTAGTAGTGGAAACTTAGTTTGTGCCCAATAACTCAAATGTTCTCCCAAACACCAAAGAAAATATTGATGTTTTTAGACACCCATTTCAGATTTATTACACATATCTCAATGTCAGGAACAAGTCATTTGGACCAAATCCCCACAAACACCCCTTCTAGGCTGACCTAATTAGGTTGATTAGGACTAATTTGCAAAGCAACATGCCCTCAAACTTATCACATGACCTTGAAAAATTGGGGAAAAAATTATTAGGTTCCCAAACTTCTAAAACCACAACTAGATTCCTTTGGTATGGACAAATTCATGCCAAACCTGAAAACCGTTGTTTTATGCACCATTCAAGAGGGTTTATTGAATATGCTACTTCCACAACCTCCCAGACTTTTAAAAAAACTTGAACAAAGGAAATTAACCCTGAACATGCCTAAAATTTCAAAACATCATGACCTCCCATAGAGATTCTCCCAAACCCTAGGCCTAAGCCCTCATTCACATGCATTTTTGTTCACAACAATATTACTCATATTGTAAGTTTGCACCCCTAAGACCTATAACTCACTAAAACCACACCAATGGCTTTAAATGAGTCTTATTACATCCAAAAAACACTAATCTTTCACACTTTACATGTAAATTCAAAAACTTTCCTCCAAAGGCTACAAAGATACTTTAGTGCAAGACCACCATTTTTCACATTTTAACACCTAAACTCAAAAAATCAACCTAAGACATGTTTAGTGGTCTTGATTGACCTTATTTAAAACAAAAAATGCTCAAAGACTCATCCACCTACCTATTAACCTCCCAATTACCATCAAATGATCAAATAAGGAGGATGAGGTGTAGATGCTCTTCCACCAGGGTTGTAAAAGTGTATTAAAGAGGGAGACCAACAGTCACCTCTTCCAAATGTTAGTTTTGGAAGTTGAAGTGGTTTTATTTACGAGGTAAAAATTATAAAATTCCATGAGAAACTTGAATGGAGGATGATCCTTGGATTGGGCATCAAACCAAATGAGGAAATGTTGAGTTTTCCTAAAGAAAAATGAGGTTTTGGTGAGTGAAAAAGAGTTTTTGAGTTGGGCAGCATTATTTTATGTTAGATTGAGCATGACTAAGGTATTTTAGGCTTGTTTGAATAGTTTTCAAGTTTTGGAGTGTTTGGCAAGTGCTACTTTCAATAAAACCTAGGGTTTCTAAGCCTAGGGAGAGGGTTTTATGGTTTGGGTGGTAAATGATTGAATCTTTGTAATCTAACACTATAATTTGAAGTTTTGACAGATATAAAATGCTGCCCCAAGGTTTTAGGAGATTACACCAAGTTTTGAAGGTGGTCCCTTTGTAAAAGTGGGCTAATTTTGGCCCTTAAAAGCATAGAAAAAATTATTTGTGGAGTTTGGTACAAAGAAAGCATTGGCGATTGTTGGATAAGTTGAAAGGCTTTGTAATGAGTCCTTGATGTGTGTTGTGTGAGTGTAATTATACCTGATTGAGTGACTTTGATAAGCTACAAGGAATAATGTGAATATGTTGAATGAAGAAGTCCTCATGAAATTATAAATTGTAAATTGTGTTTGCATATTGGAGTTGTGTATTTGTGAGCTGAAAGCCTCCCCCTACTACATTAGTAGTATATTCCATTTTTTTATAGACTTGTATGGAAAATTTTGTAGCATAGACAAGGTAATCAACTAGTTTGTATAACTGTTTGACAAAATAACTCAATGAAAGATTTGGAAGCATACACAAAGTAATTCAATTGTTAAATAATAATGCCTCAAAGAGATGTGGTTTAAAAATGTAATTGGAAAGTGTATAAAATTGTGTAATTTAAAATGTCCATTGACAACCTAAGGCTATTACTAACAAACAAACAATGATCAACATGGAACATGCAAAACAACAAAAATGAAAGCAAGCCATAATAGAATGAAATAAAATGTACAAATATTTTGCATACCTAAAAAACCAGAGTTTGAAATGGAGGAGTTCTACCCAATTATGTAGCCTTTGCTTATTCTTTCCTCAAACTCCTCAACAATTTAACTTTTTCAAAAGATTATTCCCCTCCAAACTTGAATTGTTTATCAATTATCACTAGAATTCAAAATTGAATTGATATTATATGCCTTTCAATGTGAAAACTATGCTATTTCATGCAAAGGTTGTGAAAAGATCATGAAAAAGGTGGTGGACTATAAAAATCATGCAAGGACACTTCACTCAATCTTGAAAAAACTATTTGTTGTCAGAGCACGTGCAGAACTAGGAGAATATACAGAATGTGGGCTGACATCATGAGTATATTCTATTTTTTTACCATTTTTAGTGCAATACATAATATTCACACATTATAATGCGAGTGCGTTATAATGCGCACATTATTTATACCTAGAACGGTCATATCTCTACTTCTTGAAAATGCACTTGCATTATAATAAAGTTGGTTTCTTTTATAGGTTTATTTTCTCTCTTTATCTATACTCTCTCCCACTCTACCACACTCTCTCCCACTCTCTTCCTCCCTCCCTCCTGATTTTGATGCAAGCGATTTCTTAAGCGATTTTTGATTTGATTTTTTTGATTGATTTCGATCTGCGGATTTTGCCTGATTTTTAAAGATTCGAGCGTTTTGATTTGCTGGATTTCTGATTTCGATTTTCGATTTGATGATCCGATTATGTTTTGATTTTTCCGGATTTTGCCTGATTTTTCCTGATTTTCCTGTTTGATTTTGTGATCGATCGTTTGATGAAAAAAAATTTTGATCCTGATTTGATTTTTTTTGATCTTGATTCTGATTTTGTTTGATTTTGATTGTTTGATTTTGATCCGTTGATCCGATTTGATCGTGTTTGATTTGATTTTAAAAAAAATGATTTTGATGGCCGCAAAATGATTTTTGATTTTGATTTGATCCGATTTTTGCCGGATTTGATTTTCGGCGTTTGATTTCTGCCTGATTGATTTCTGATTTTTTTCGATTTTTCTGATTTTTCTGATTTTGATCCTGTTTGATTTTTCGATGCGCCTGATTTTGATTGATCCTGATGATTTTGACGCCGGATCCGATTTGATTTTTGTTTGGCGATGGTGCCGGATCTGACGCTGATTTGATGCGCCTGATTTTTGATGCAGCTGTTGATCTGATGTTTTGATCTGATGCAGCGCGTGATTGACGCTGATTTGATTTTTAAAAAGATTTGATTTTTGATTTTTAAAATGATGTCGATCCAAAATGATTTTTAAAAATGATTTTAAAATGTTTTGATTTTAAAATGATTTTTGCCTGATTTTGCCTGATTTGCGCCTGATTTTTGAACGGATTTTGCGCCTGATCTGATCTGATTTTGCCTGATCTGACTTTGATTTTGATTTTGATCTTTCGACTTTGCTCGATTTGCGCCGCAGACGCCTGATTTCGCAAAATGGAAGATTTTGCGCAAAAGATGATTTTGATGTCTTTTGATGTTCGAGCCGGAAAGCGCAAAATTTTGATGACTGATTTGAAAAATGACGCGCTTGATGCCGGATCCTTTCGAGTTTTGATGTCGTGATTTGATTTGCCTGACGCCAAAATGATTTTTGATTTTGCATGCAATGAATGCCGATCGCCTGATTCTGCGCCTGATGAAAGATTTTTTGATGATTGATTTTTGTTGATTTTGATCAAAATTGACGCCTGATTTTGTTTTTGAAGATTTTGCTGATTTTCGCCTGATTTTGATTTTAAAACGATGTTGATCCTGATTTTGATTTCTCTGATCCGATTTTGCCTGATTTTGTTCTTTGACGTTTCTGATTTTGATCGCGCCTGATCGCGCGTGATTTGACGTTTGATTTCTGACTTTGATGCCTGATTTCGATTTTTGATTTCGATGCGCTGCAAGTTGATCGCCTGACGTTTGATGCGCCTGATGTTCTGGATCTGATGATTTGATTCAAAATTGATGCGCGGATTGATTTTGCACGACGTGATTTTGTGTTGATGCCTGATTTTGATTTTTCTGATTTCGTTTGATTTCTTTTGATTGAGTTCAAAGATCTGTTGATAAAATGACGCAGCTGATGCGCAGCCTGATTTTGTTGATCTGGATGCCGACGGATGGATTTGATGGAAAGCCTGATTTTGATTTTGAGATTTGATTTTGATTTCTGATTTTTGCCGGATTTGCCGGATCCGATTTGATTTTGATGTTTGATTTGATGGATGTTCGATTTTGCGGATCTCGGATTTTTTGATTTTGATGAAAACAGATCTGATTTTGATGCGCGGATTTGATTTTGATTGATTTTGATTTCTGATTTTGATTTTCTGTGCCGATCCAAAACGATTTTTGGAAGCAGCCTGATTTTTGCGGATGATTTTGATGATGATTTTGACGCGCCTGAGCGTTTGAGATTTTCGACCCCTCTCCCTCCCTATCTATAACACCCCTCTTCTTAATAATCAAGTAAACTCAATAATTTACTAGAAGGTAAATAAACTAGTAACCATCAGAGAGAATTTTTTATTTTTTATTTTTATTTCCATTAGAAACATTTGCATAAGCACAAGAATAAAGTACAACTTTTGTAGATAAATTCAAACTTGAATTCATATGTGATCGTAACTAGAATAAAGAGATATTCCTTATACTTCCCATTTATATTACATAAAATACAATTGGAAAAAGAATAGTTTTAGCTCATAAGTTTTGACTGTCGTAAGCTAGAACATGGAGTTCACTACATCTGGAATGTCGATCTCTATCTTCACAAGCCTCAGAGAGTCTACTACTACAAAGGGAGAGCATCATCCAAGTGATTTTCCTCCAACCACAGACTCAAGTGGTTCCCCACACACTTCCTAACTAGAAGTTACCCGACCCTTCTCGAATGGTATAGATATAAGGAACTTTTCAAGTTTCTCCATCTGATTCCTGGTGATGTGTCCTACAAAACTCAATAGACCACACAACTCTAGACCCCTTCTAGCTAAGTATGATCATTCTGTTTGGTCATTCCCTCTAGACACACACCTCTGACTCATCTTAGAAGTTGTCTCATCCTATAGTTTTTCTTACTTTGTTTGGTACTCTAGACATAACTAGTCTGTATAGAAAATTCATTCTAGCCAATCTGACTTAGAACTAATCCTTAATATAGGATATAAATTTGATGTAAATATTTATGTATTCCAAACCTTTTAAAAGTCCATTATTACATTCTTGCAATATCTAGGGTTTATGACTTCCTGCCATTTTACTCTCAAGATTCAATACCCAACATCTTGATGCGTTAAATTGAGTTTAGACATTATCACACAATCTCTTAAGGTGTTATAAGACTTATAGTCCTACTCTATGGTTTCCTCGACCTTTCACTATCAATCAGTATATATGTGTACAATGCCATATCCAACATAAGAGTTATAGATTTCATATATCCTCCTTGTTTCAATACTAGGGTTTAGCTTCTCTAAACCAATACATGGAAATATCAAACATCCTTGTTTTTTTCAAAGATAATAACATAATCATATCTAAACGTATGAAAAAAATGTTTCTAGTCTTTCCTAGACCACTTGGCATTGCTCAACTTTAGATTTCATGTAACATGAATAAGCATGGTATTCAAGGTATTTCTTCACCAATATAATATCTAAAAGAATACTATCACTTTATATTAATTTTTTTTGAACTAAGGCAATCTTTCAACCCTAAAAGGTTGATTTATAGAAGATAATAATCTACTTGAGTCTACTAAATTTCAACATAGGTTAAGTTAAGAACTCATAAATAACTCCCTTGTCCCATAAAACTTTATTGATCATAATAGTTTAACACCATCATATGGAATTAAGTTATGAATCTCCCACCCTGAGGTAAATCATTCCAGTGATAACCAATCTTGGGCTATCTATGTATTCTTTGCACTTAGCACTTAAATAAGTTCCATTGAACAAGAACTAAGAGATCTATATATATGCATTACCTAGTTTACTCTCTCTCCTGAGATAACATAACATAAGCAATAACAAGAAAATAACACTCCTTTACTTCATTATGAGACAGGCTTGGTTTTATATCCACTAGGTTTGGTATTTATTTTTAAGAAGAAAAAATAGTCTCACACATAATAGGAGTAGTTATCATGATTCATCCCCAAACTTGACTAGGCCAAGGAGGGTTTGAGGGTAGCATAACCCCGAACTACCTTTTTAAGCATCCATATCACTTTAAACAATCAAGAATTTCAACTTTCTCATTGAGGACATTTAACTAAGTCTCACAAGATTCATGCATGAAGTGATTTATAGGAAAGATTCCCCCACTACTGGTTTTCATAACCATTATTATCACAATGTATATGCATATACAAGAAATAGATATATCCATTATCAAAGAAGAAAGATTACTTACCTTACATTGTACGCGATAACCCCTGTCATCTCTCAACTATTTTGAATTTGAACTTGAAGTTACTATGGAAGTAGCTAGCATTTTAGCTAAGTCTTCCCAACTTGATAGTCATTACTTTGGCCACATTTATTCCATTTCAGAGGGTTTAGTTTCCCTTACATAATTTGTGCAAGTCTAAGTTGACTCTTAGCCTAAACACCATAATTTTTTGCTCACTGGTATGGCCTGCCTCTTTTATTGACTCCCAACCCTTTAAAAGTTTTCTTTGATATTTTATCCTAAAATTTTTGGCCGATAGGTTTCTAAATAACTAGATTTGGCTTTCTCTATTATATAGTAAGCTAGGGATGATGGCGGCATAGCATTGTATCTTAACAAATTTCTAGGCCCTACATCGCTATTCCCATATCATTTCGATCCTTCCATGACCATGTGTGGCAGATAGAGTATATGTAACAAAACAGATCTTAGTCCTCGATTCCTCCACAATAGTGTGGTGAAGGACTTCCTAAGCAATGACATTGCAAGTAGAAGCTATGTTGGGCTACTAATTCGCTACAACTTCTTCTAAAATATTCAATGCCACCCTTTTTCACAGTCACATGGCACTCCTCCAAAAGTTCCAACCACCATTCTTCCTTTTTCCTCCCAATAGCCTATGCCCCATCAGAGTACCTTTCCCCAAGAATCCCCCCTCCCTTGATAGACAGGTCGTTCTAGAAATTAGTTCAAAAAGTCATTAAAGAATCAGTTTCCAAGAATTTTTTCATCCGTTCCAGTCATCATCCCCTTTCATATCAACGTGATCTAAAATTTTACCTTCAACCCACATGACAATGTGAGTTTGCTACTTGGCACAAAAATAATGGGCAGTTTATAAGATAGTTGCAAAGAATTCAATTCTTCGGTACTTAGCTAGACACCAAAACA
>VDFB02271358.1:1250342886-1250365759 GCA_007258455.2 Sequoia sempervirens | reverse complement strand
CTCACTTCCACCCCCTCTCTCTCTCTCCCTATCTCTGGACTCTCTCTCACTCTCCCCATCCCACCTTATCTAGACAATTATCTCTCTCTCTCTCTCATAAAATTCTCCCTCCCTCTAAAGACATACATAAATAAATACATATTACAAGAATAATACATATGTACATAAAATCCTACATCCATACAATAAACATGCACTAATACATATAGGAATACATACATACAAGGATATATACATACATACATGACACACCAACATACATGTACATACAAACATACAAATATATCAACAAACATTCAATAGAGTGGCATTTAACATTAATGAAGGAATAACACAAGCACATTATAATGCGTGTGTGTTATTTCTTGCTTGGCATGTATCCCGAATAAGCAAAAAATGTCAATACTAGGACATAACATGAGTGCATTATAATGCGCTCACATTATATTTTGATTTGGGAATCCCCGAGCCTTAGCATTGGTATTTGCATTGGAATACCAACCCAAACGCTTGGAGGGAATTCCCAATGACCAGAGACGTGTTTTTGCAAATTCTACAATTTTTTCACATAATTGGGTTCATGCTCACCATCAGGATTGCATCTGGTTCTATATCGACAAAATTGAAGACATGGGTAATGTTAGGTTCTCTCTTAACTATCCAACGATGTAATTTTTTTCACTTTTTAACAATGTTAAGCCTTTCATCCATAATTTATTTTGTTTGTATGTCTCTTTTTTGCCAAAAAGCAATGTTTAGTGGTTTTTTTGGTTATAAGTTAACCGTTCATCAAAAATTCAAATAAATTACATTTTTAGAAACTAGACTTCATTCTACAAATTTTAAAAATAAAATTAAAAAAAATTAATTACCTTTAAAAAATTTTAGGGGGAGCACGGCCAAAATTTTGCTTTTCAGGAAGTGCCCACTTAGAAAATTAGTAAAAAATAAAATATTCATTAAAAAATTATTAGAAAAATCATGAATCAACTAGATACTATTAGCTAACTTTCGATCATAATGATTTTAAAAATACTACAAAAAATTTCACTGTGCTCAGGTCATACAAGAGTTGCTATGTTATGTTTTTTTGACAAAAATAGCACCAATTTCTGTATGTCCCTCTTTTGAACCCCTTAATCTCAACCATTTTCAAAATAAATTAGTAGTTTAGAAAGTAGACTTGGAGAACTTTGATCCTTGTTTTTGTTCCATCTCAAAATTTTGAATGTAACTATCCTCAATTTCATGCCCAAGGTTAGTATTTCTTGATTTTAGAAAAAAAATGGCCACTTAAGCCCCCTTTTTGAGAACCATCTTGGTGCACTTATCCATAAAGAAATGTTGAAATTCTGAGTCATTTTTTGAGTTTGTAAAAACTATTAATGCTAATTTCATGAGAAAATATAGCAAATTTGTGCAAATAAATCATGAATTATTTGTTTGCACATTCATGAATATCTTCAAATTTTCTCCATACTTGTACAATTAAATCATATGAATTCAATAATACCAAGTGCCTTTGAGTTCAAATTTCATGAGATTGTGTTATTTGTTTATGGGTCTATTTCAAATAAATGGTTAAATGCTTTGAGCAAATAATAGTGATTTCAAATGTGCAGGTTGGATTTGGTAAGGATAATTTGATTGATAACATGAGAGGATATGTTAATTTAAGATATTAACAGTTTTTGATTAAGGAACAAATAGGTTTTGAAGGGACCCGAAACCCTTTACAGACAAATTTTGAATGGATCTAGAACCCTCAAACATAAATTTGTCCTAACAAAAGGACCATGAAAGCATAGAAAACCAAGGACAAAAGAGGCATCCAAAGCCAAAGAACCACAACCAAAAACAAAGCTACAAGAAAAACAACCTACAGCCAGCCAAAAACCAACCCCCAACCAAGAACCATCAAGATTTACATTTAGAGCTACTCTTGTGGGAGCAAAGAGTCATGTCAAAAAGAGGCTTAGAGGACTTTTCCTTCTTTCCCTTTATAGTAATCCAACCCTCTTCCACTTGCCCTGCCTTATCATGCCAAGTCAGTGCACCAGTATCTTGAAAAAGAAAGTCTGTAGCCACTATTTTAGAGATTACTTCAATATTCCTCCCTACAGATGTTTCCTTATCAAGAGAGCCACCAGAAATGATAGCTGGAGTGCTATCACTAGAAGTAGCAACCATGGGTCCAGTCTCTCCCACTTTTTTGGTTTCAACATGATAATCTTGTACATCAACAACCCCACCATTTGAGACATCTAGAGAGGATGCCCCAAGACCCTGTGATTCCAAAGCAACCACTTCAGAAAAACTCCTATGAACTGCTCAAATTTCTTCTCAACCATACAATGCTATTGAGAAGCACCTTTCCACCATGTAGCCATTGTTGCCTTTTTCTCAAATCCACATTGTGTAGCAACATAACTTGTTTTAAAGAATCTTCTACATCAAAAGGGAATCCCTTCATATTCCAAAGATTGGACTTAAGAACCCTTAGAAGATTTAAGCAAATTCTCATCTATGAAAACCAAAAATCAACACAAAGTTGAACACATTCTAAATCTCTTTTATATTCATTTCTTTGTCTCTTACATAATTTGGATAATTTTCTATTAATTGTATTCACTTAATTAAATCCTTAATCAATATGGCATTTAATTTTTTTCCCTAAAATAATATTAATTTACAATTAATTTTAACTTGTATTTTTTGTTGTAAATATGATGCCATTTAATTGCAATGCTAAACATTATTTATTTCATGTATCTCCTAAGTCCTTGGAAAGTGTTCACCAACACTAGGATTAGAAAGATATTAATATTGAATGAAATAATCATGTTAATTGAAATTTGTAATTAATTCTAAATGTTAGGAGCATGTGAGGGCATCCAATATGAGTTCCTAAATAATAGAGGCACATGGGGTGCTCACATGGAAGGTGGAACTCACATTGAGTTTAGTTAACTATTTAGAGAAAAAGATAACACATCTATAATGCATGTAAAGATCATAGAAGTTAGGGATTGATGCTTACATGCATGAAGTTTAGTTCAGTTTACTTCAAATCAGTTTAGTTCAGTTCGGTTCAATTATCTTTAGTTGCATGTAGTTAGTTTTAGTTGAATGCTAGTTGACTTTAGTTGACATGGAATTCATGACTAATGACTTGAGTTGCATGATAGATAACAGGTGACTAATTTTAGTTAACAGGGGATGACCATTCTTGCAGGAATGGTGGAGAGATATGTTTCAGTTAACAGAGAATGACTTGGACTCACCTTGGGCGCCCAAGTTGGCTTCTTGGAGTTAACACTTTTGCATGCTAAGGTATTTCAAAAGGATGAGTTAAGTGGGCCCATTCTTGGGCACCAAATTTGAGGATAAGCTTTGAAGATATCTTCAAAATAAAGGTTGAGTTATGACTTCAATTTGGGATGCCCAAATGGATGAAGGAGTTTATTTGACATTGTTCTTCATAGTAGAACTCTACTTGCAAGAGATAAGCGTACACCTTTTGTGAGATAAGGATTGAGCTTTGTAATTGTAACTCTTTGGAGTTTACAAAGTTGATTATTGCCTATTTATCTCAAGCAAGTTGAAGAGAGTTTGTATCAATTTTTATTGCAGGGTGTGAAGAAGATTTGTTGAAGGAAAAATAAGCATTTGAAGCAAGGATTGGAATTATTGTAATTATCTTATTGTGAGATTAAATAATACATTGATTCTTGGTGGAGTTTTTTCCCGAAAGGGTTTCTCCACGGTATATATTGTGTATCTTCTAATATCCTATCTAATTCTTCTACAACCTTCTGTCTTCATTCTATAAATGATAAAATGAATTAATCAGATAATCACCCACAAAGAATTTGTAATGAAGAATACATATTTAGATCAGTAATCATAAAGTTTTACAAAGTATTAAGCTACATAAACACCTCAATTTTCAACCATTTTGAGAGAATTTGATTTATTAACAAATTTCTTTAACATAAAGAGCAATTTAACCACACTTCTAATCATTAATAGATATAAAATTCTCTTAATTCTAGTTGAGGCTAATCTAATAAAATGCATATGCATAAGTACCATTAATTAACTTAGAGTAATTGATACTTCATAAATTTCATTCATAATAATGAAGAGTGGCGTGGGTGGGAAGAAGCATAGGGTATCTCTTTTGAAAATGTTTGAAGGTGCAGATGTAGGTGAAGATGATCCTAATCCTAAAGCTGGGTGTTCTAGGCCACTAATTTTCTCTGCTTGGCCTACGCAACTTGTGAGGTTGGGTCGCTGTGTTGGGAGATTGGTGTGGAGGTGATTAAGGTTGTAGGCTCTAGGTGGACTGACGAATGGGGATTTATTTTCCTTTGATTTTTCTCCTATGGGCATCCCAGATTCGTGTGATTTTGTGGTTTCCTTTCCATTTCCTACTATGGGCTTGGGTGTTGCTAAAGCTTAGAGGGGGTGTTTTGGGTTTCCTTTTTTTCACTATTGGAGATTGTTTTGGTGCATCTATGTAACCTCTTGTTGTGTCTACACTTCTTGTCTTTGATTGAGAGTGCTTCATGTGCTTGTTCAGGGATGTTTTGGGATTCTTAGAGGTTAAGATTGTTATGATGTTGGCCTCCTTTTCTTCTTTCTCTTCTTGCAAGGGTTTCTTCTTCTTCTTTATGGAAAAGGATTTTCTTGTTAATTTATGTCACCTTGTGACTGGCAGGATTTTTTTGCTTCTCCTCTGCGTGGGATGGGTCTTCTATTGCTTTGCCTCTTTTTCCAAGTCAAAGGGCACGTGATGGCTTTTGGGATCTGCTTATCTTGGGTTTTTTATACTCCAACGACATTGCTCTTCCTTTGCTCCCTAAGGTGTGCTATAGAGTTTCAGCTATGTTTCAATTGGTGGTCTTTTCTTTACTTTTAATGGTGCATTATTTATTTTTTATGGGGTTCTGCTTGATTTTCTCTTCTTAGTTGAGGCTCAATTGGAAGCATATTACTCTAGTTGTTGGTCCAGATTTTTTAACTATCACTCTTAGTATAGTGATAGGGGATCTTCTTTGTATGTCCTCAGTTGGTTTTCCCTAACACTATTTGGTGCTCCCTATTGTGTAGTGGTGGGCTCTCTTCCCTTTTTAGAGTGAGATTATGGGTTCTATGGCTGAATTCCAAGCCTTGGCGGCTCTTGGTTTTATTACAGTGTGGTGTGCTTTCTCTATTACCTTGTTTGGGAGGTTTTTTACAGAGATGTGTTATTGATCTTCATCACCATTTAGTTGTTGGTTTCTCCATTTGGAGTTGGTGTCCGAAATCCCCTATTGGGTTTTGGAGGGTTTGAATTATTCGAGGTGAGCTACAATGGTCCTCCATCATATTTTTGGGCGTTGTTGGGTCTTCTAACTTGGCTCTATGTTCGACTTCCCGTTTTGAGGTGGGTTGTCTCCTATTGAGGTGGAGACTATTATTGTTGGCCTGGCTTGGGTTTTCTTCCTCTTTCTTAGCTTCTCCTTTGTTGTCAAAGCTACCATGGTTGTTAGGGGTTTTCTACCCACAACTTAGAGTCTCCAATTTCTCCTATTGAGGTGGATATTTTTTGGTGGAGTGCTCCTCATTCTACTCCTTTGGCTGGGTCTATTGGGTTTTGGTTGTTGGTGGCTCTTGCTAGCTCACTCCTATTTTAGAAATGTTGTGTTTTGTGATTGGTTTCTTGATTATGTTATTTTCTTACTGCAAGGTTTTTCTATTATTGACTCTTTGCTCCAATTTAAAGCTTATTTAATGTGTCATTTTTCCCAGGTTCTTGGCTAGGTGGTGTTTTTTGTGTTGGTTCCTTTGTTGCTTTTATTCCTTTGCAGTTGGTCTCTATTTGTCAGTTTCATGCTTCGAGCAAAAGCATGACTTGTTACTGGTTGTATGCTCTGGTCAAAAGCATAGTTGTGATTTGTTCTTCCCTAGCTCAGTTCTTGTGAGTCTTGTTTTTGATTGACTCACTTTTCGTGAGCCACCTTTACCTCTATGGTTGCTTTGTTATGGGTACTAGCCCTTCCAACCTTAATCTAATCTAGTTGTGATTTGTTATTGATTGAAATATTGATATTATGATAATTGTAATAGCTATTAAATGTGGTAATAAAATAGTAAATAATATACTTAGCTCAATAACTAAAGAATATCCAAATGTTGATATAGACATAATATCTTATATGCCTTGGCATCTAGAATATGATAGTACAAATAGATATTTCATTTTAGAATCAAAATATTCTATGTAGATCATGCATATGTTCCTATGAATGTTTGTGTAGAAGTAGAGTCTTTTTAGTGCACCAATTAATATGTGTAAAATGATGGATAATGAAATAATGTTCTCAAATTGTGGATGTCCTCATATCTTAAAATGAATAATTGAATACTTTTAAATATATGAATATATCAATACATCAAACATATTTACATTTACTTGATCTTAAATGAAAAAGACGTGTCCATTACTACAAGGACATCCATGCGAGCATGACCTTCTTGTTGTATATGAAATGGGCTCAATTGCAATGGATAACATGTGTATGAAAATATAAGCATGCATGGGTGTAATACACAAATGATGAACGTATATAGACATGCAAACACATGAGTATGAATGAGTGATGTGTGTATGAAATGTATCTAATGAATAGACATATGGCATAAAAAAAAGGACCCAACTTTTTTAAAAAAAAAAAAAACAATATTTATCAATGTATTTATATCAATATTCTCTCCTCAAAATAACTATAAAATTTTGAAAACATTATATATATATATATGATTAACTATTTAATTTCATCTCATATCTGTGAGAAAAATCAAAGTCAATATTAAAACACTCATTGAAAAAATAAAAATAAACTGCTAACACAATCTCATATTATAATTTCAGCTCCTCCTTTTCCATTGCAGAAATTCTACCTGTTGAGAAATCATTTAAGGAATAAGAAATGCCCACAGAATATAATTTAGATGGTAAGGATGGATAGTCTAGATTTCTCTTCGAGCAACCTTTTATTATTATAGCTACCTTGTCCAACATGAAAAGAAATCGTTGGGGGTTTATGCTTAAAAGACGAGACATTGTAAGCAACGAATCCAAGTGAGTGTAGCCATGCAATAACATTTGGCGCCCCCTCTATAAAACTCATTGTTTTATTCTCCCCGAGAGCTCCATTACTGTACAACGACATTATCCCATGCCATCCTCGCTGCGTTGGATGAATATCATCCCAGTAAAACTTTTCATTTATATTTGAACACACTTCAAATAAAGGTCTTCCTACTTGGTCCACATCTCCTCACATATCAACCCTACCTTTTGCAGCACAGCAAGGAACGAACAAATCCACAAAACCTACCACACGATTACAACAACAAAATAAGAGAGTATCGATGAGAAGATATAGATTTATCAGAATCAAGATAGACATATTTTGAAGTACCATATTTTAGAGGATTTGAGAAAATATATTTAATTGCAGAATCCAAATCTGAAATAATGATAGATATTTCTTTGAAATCCGATCTCAAGCTTTCTACGCCCTCTGTTAATAATCTCTTATGAAGAGCTGAAATGCCATCGTAGGTTGAATCGCAGGACGTTCTGCCGATCTGAGGCGCGCACCCAAGACTAACAATATTACTCACTGCAAAATTCCTAAGCCCGACTTCATACAAATCTTTCACAGCATCGGTTATCCCGCTTACAACAGGCTTAACCAGGTCGATCAGTCCCTGTAATGAATTCAAAAATTAAGACAAAATAGATGTGAAAATTGAGCAGACGAAGAAAGGCCTCAGATCTTCAACTACCTCAGTAGAACCATTTCTGCTAGCAAGGAATGCAGCCTAGTCGTTGCCAACAACCGAGATAAGCACTACAGACCGCTTGAGCTTGTGAGAATCGAACCCATGACTTCCTCCAACCAGCTTCTTAAACTGCTTCACCTGTTGTGGTACTGTTATGAAACCAAAGGCTCGAAATATTCCACTGCCTCCCACTGCACAATTCACTCCTTGTCTAATCTTCTTTGTAGTTGCTTTACAGTCATGACTTTTCAGCAGCTCATAAGCTATGGGAACAGGAAGTCCTAAAATATTCCCTGCACACACCACAACCACAGATAGATAAGCTACAGGCTGCTTAAAACCTTATATTATACCATTTGTGAGTGGAAGCAAGGTTTACCCCAAAAATCTGTCTGAATTTTTCAAGAAGAAAATCTGCCTGCAGGATAGCCAGGGCACGCCAAACCGTATGGTCGTCTCCATGGCTTGTTTACGCTTTCATTGTATGGATCGCGATTTCCTGTGTCGGCAAAAGAGTCTCCCAACACAAACAGTGCCCTTGCTTTCTCCGCATTGCCTCTCGCTGCAAATCAATTTATTTAAATTATAAAAACCATAACTTGGGTACAAAACGACTGAAGTTTGGAATGATAATTCGTGTAACTGACCTGCAAATAGAGAGAGAATGACTATGAGAAACAGAAGGTGAGAAAACATGGCATCCATATCTCTAGTCAAATAAATTTGTAACTACAACTCACAAATTGCTTGAGCTTTTCTGTGATAGAAAATCCATATGTAGGCTCTTGGAAATATTAGTGCTCGAGAATATGCTCTAATAAGTTTAATATGCACGAGCACGTCTTTATATTAGTGCGCTTTCCAGGGAAGGCTTTGTTCTCTTCAACTCAAGCAGTTTCATTTAAACAGCGTGGTGGAGTTAATGTAGGAGTTTATGGTGGAAAACAATTGCACGTGTTATTGACACACTGTTTAGGTACGGGAAGGCTAAATAAATAAACTAATTTATTTTAAAAATTATTTATCAATTATACATATTTTTTTATATGTCATTATAGATAGAATCATGTATGATGACGTCAAGCACAAATGATAAGCCTTGACAATCATTATAGTGACGTCATAGTCTGTAATAAAATCATATTATTTAAAATTTATCATAAAATAATTAAAAATTATATATAAAAAACTCTCTGCCTTCAGATAATTGCATTCTTGAGGAGCATGTGGTTTTCCTATAGAAGCGCAACTTTCCTGTCATTAACCGGCACGAGAATAGCTGTCAATCATTGCTACTAAATGATTGCATAATTATACTATTCATTTATTTTAATTCATCACTAAAATGTTAAATTAAATTATTTAATTAGTCTTTAACCCAACCTCATATCTAGATTTTAAAATTTTTTTATTTTTTTTAAAGTTGACATATTCCTTCACCATTTTTAATACATAAACTATTTGAATAAATTAAATTTATGGAGTTAACTATCTCAACAAAATAGTTAACTATGTTATTATCATCTCTCC
The DNA here is from genome assembly GCA_007258455.2 of Sequoia sempervirens. Classification (NCBI taxonomy): domain Eukaryota; kingdom Viridiplantae; phylum Streptophyta; class Pinopsida; order Cupressales; family Cupressaceae; genus Sequoia; species Sequoia sempervirens. The sequence continues at coordinate 1,250,356,390 of VDFB02271358.1, read as the reverse complement.
ATTAAAAAAAACTAATTGTATTAAGGAGTTAATTAGCAATTTCACATCCTCACACAAATCTCTCCATTTATTATCCACTTATGCACTTATAATTTTTTAATGATGAAAAATAAGAAAAACTTAATGCTTGTACAAGTTTTTTCACTTTCTCCTTGATCCAAGGAAAATATTCTCATTTATTCTCCACCATCTATCTTCTAAGAAAATCTCTATTGTTCATTTTTCCTCTAAAATTCATGATTAGGAAATTATAGATATATTGTACTAAAATTCTAAAGTAAGAGCACATTCATCTCATCAATGAAGTTCATTTGATAATTTTGTTTATGGGTTTTTTGTTTTTTTTTAAATTTGAAATTATATTTGCTTCTTTATCTGAGGTTTTACAATATGAAGCTTTTGATTTCTATTTTTTAAATTTAATTTTTTGCACATATTTTGGTGATAATGGTGGGACAAAAACCTACAAATCCTATTGCAAAAATTTATGGTCATATTGATAGGAAGAAATTTCAATTCATACAAATTATTTTTTGATAAATTCTACAAAAATAGTATATTTAATATATTTACAATTTTTTAGATGTTACAATTCACAATTGCTATTCTCTTATTTATCTTGGTCTCTTTATTTCTTTCACAACTTGTCTCTTAACAAATAACTTTACAATGTTGAATGGTTGTTGCTCAAATGTGTTAAAGGTTCTTTTACGTAAATGAAAGGATTGAGTCCCTCAATGCTATCATATTTAATGGCTTGATTATTCCAAATGAGTAGTTTTACAAGTTTATGTTTCTTTGAATCAATTACTTGGACATAATTTTGGTAAAATTTTCCTTTAAAATGTAAAAAAGGGGACAAAAATAACTCGAGAAATAAAACATTGTTGCAATTTACAAGTCTACTTCAAAAGATAAGCAACCAAAAATCAATAATAATCAATTATTAGATTTGGAGGGTTAATTTATTTTAATTTATTTTAATTTATTTTCTTTTGAAACAATTTATATGTTGTGATTATGCAATAGAAGTTTGGATCTAATATTGAAATTGTGTTTATAAGATATAGATAATATTGATATTTATGATGACTTGGATGAAGTCATGTCTACAATCCAATCCATTTGTTAAGGATGCATCTTTTGCATGTGGTTTCATTCATCATTATTGTTGATCCCCTCTATTTAATTTGGGTGTACTTGTATTTAAGATAGTTGTGTTAAAAGCACCTTGTGGGGATTTGTTGTGAGTAGATTGAATTATGGAACTTTTGTGATATTGTGGAGATTTTTCAATGTCTAAGAGATTGAAGACATACAAGACAACAAAAAAGAACAACTATGATGAGGTAGTGTTTGTTGATGAAAATACAAGCTAAAATGAGTCTACTTGATCATATGTTTAAGGGAGTCTTTACTATTATTATTCATGATCACCTTGGTAGTTGAATCCTTGTATTTGACCCATTCAATTTATAAATTGATTATTTGGATAGAGATTCAAATTTACCAACATTTGGTATCAAAGTTAAAGGTTAACTTGGTTTTAGTTATTCCTTTAATTTTAGATTTATTAGCTTAGAAAAATTGTAGGAATCTAGTAGAAGGAATTGAAGGTTTTTGGATTATTGTGGGACTACAATGAATGCTTTATGAGTTTTTTATAAGATTATAAGCCAAGGATATTGATAATGGGAGCTATGTTCAGCATTGGAAGCTCATGATTGTGGATCTTTATGGATTTGGTTATGTTTTGGTAATTTAGAGCTCTTGTTTGACACTATGTGTGTATCTTTATGGATTTGGTTATGTTTTGGTAACTTGGAGATCTTTTTTGATGATATGTATGTATCTTCTTTTTTGGTGGTTTTGTTTGTTTACTTTTTGGTCATGCATAGTGAGAAGGTGTTCATGTTGGATGGGTACTTTTGACATCCTGAACAATGGAGAAACACCCACTATTTAGACTATAGAATGGATTTCTTATGTTGGCTTCATGGTTTTAGCCTTTGGTTACATACAAACACTAGATGAAAACCCATTGACCTCTTTGAGAGTTGTCGAGTAGATATGTTTCATTTGTTATAAGCTCATGAATAACTTGAATTTCCTATTAGGTTGCAATTTTCTCTTATTTCTAGCTATGGGTTTGTAGATCTATGCTTATTTCATTATTTAGATGACATGTTTTATGTGAATATATGGATGTTTAAGAGTATTTAAAATTTATAAAGATGTTTTTATAGGTTTTACATGTTAATAAAAATATATAGAATATATATATATATATATATATATATATATATATATATATATATATATATCTGTGTGTGTGTGTGTGATAATACTATATTCAAGGTTTTCTAGATGAAGACAGTTACAAGTTTACATGGTTTCTTGGAGGGTTCTTATTGAAATATGATTACTCTTATGTGGATTCATTTGGAAAATCAAGTTTAGAATTTCTCTTGGTATTTGAGTCTTGAAAATACACATGTTGTACCTAATTATCTCTATTATGCATGATATTGATTTGGGGTAAAGAATCTTTTCTTAGTTATATGAGAATGGAGCACTAATTATGTACTTCTCATTTGAGATGTTACATATGTGTAGATCTTGTAAAATTATCTAATGTAGATTCTTTTTGCTAGGCCTTATTCTTGTCACCATTATTACATTGGTATGTTTATTGAAATGAGAGAAGGTTATTAGGAGTACTACCTAATATAGTTGTTCATTTGGATCTATAACAATAGTTTATGGTGTATGAGAAGCTCTATTCACTTTTAATAGAGTGTTAGTAATGTTATTGGCCATGATGCCAAATGTAATTGGGTATTACTTTCAATGAGAGATTTATGAAATTGTATAATTTGTTTCTATCTTCTTTATTTCACAATTTTCGTTCTACATTTTTATTCTTGTAGTGTGTAGTGAGCCATGTATAATCATTGATTAAAAGATAAATGGTCTTTTTGCAATGGTTGTTGGTGTCATAAGGATCTCTTGGGTTCTTCCTTTAGATTGCAATGAGAGTTTAATGAAATTTTGAGTTCTATTGACAAAGGATGTATGGTGGTTGAAACTTCTTGGTTTGGAGAACATGACTTTCTTTATCTTTTGGAAGCTCATGGTATTGAGTTGTTTGATTGTGTTGAGGCCATGGATAATATTCAATTAGAAGATGGGTGTCATGACGCTTGGAGAGCTTGGTTACATGATTCAGTGGGAGCTTTGGTAGTGATGTGGATTCATCATTTGATGATGGATGGTTATCTTCATGTGATTGGACATGTTGAAATCTTGGGTTTCCTTGGAGGAATCTTAAATCCTTGGTGAGGTGTCTATTTTTGAATATTCATTTGGAGCATATGATCTCTTAGGAGGAGATGATAGATCATGATGTCATGTTTATGTTCTTGGTTCTATAGTTGGAACTTTGATAGTGATCTTGTTTGTTCTTTTTGGTTTTTATTATTAGTATTTTTGGAAGCTTTATGATTTTACAGGGTTGTATTTAAAGTTGGCATGGATTGATTGGTTGATCCTCATGGAGACTAGGGAGAATTTGGTAAGGGTAAGAGATCTTTCCTTTTGGGGGGATCGTGTGTTGAGATAGCTACTCTTTGATGAGGATTTCAATAGAAATATTGAAGAGCCTACACTTAGTTATGGTGTGAATCAATTATGGATCTAAAGAGAATATTATCCTTTATTTATATGTTATTATTTCTTTGTGTTATGTCCACAAGACAATCTTGTATCCTACTCTTGGTCTACAAAGTCGTGAATAATTTGATAGGTATCTCCCACCTAATTATCAGATCTATTATTTATTTTTTATCTTGTCTTCTCATATGATTTATTCTTGAATATACATGTTTAGATGAATTATTAAGAATAATATGTATGGTTATATGGGTTTTTTTGTTCTCCTTGTTTTTGTCTTGAGCTATGGATCTAGTTTTAAGGACTTATTTGGAGAAATACAAGAAATTATATGTGGCTTTGGGAATATTCCCTTTATTATGGGAATGATTGGCTTGTTTGATCTACCTTTGGTATGAGAGGTTTAAATATATTGCTTCCATATTTTCATTTGATTTGAGGGTTAGATGTTGATATCATTTTAGTTTGGGAATGGTGAAGGAGATCTTACTTTTCACAAGGTCTGGTACATTTTAGTATGGAAAAAGGATATGGTTTGATTTGTAGGTTCTCTCTTTTGTCTTATTCTACTAGTGGTGAGAGAGGTATCACAACGTATTTTCTCATAGGATTTGAGAATAATTGTATGTTTCCTTAACACTATGTAATATAGGAGTTATCATATCATTGTATCTCATCCATTGATTTCATATATTGATTATCTAGATAGATATTGAAATTTCCCAACACTTTCTATACTCATTTTTTATATTTTTATAAATACAAATTATCTAGGTAGCTTTCAATTTTCTTACTTTGCACATAAGAAAATAAATACTAAAGCCTATCATCCACTCACCTACCTTAGCCTCAAATAGTTTAGAGGAGGCCTCACAATATACATTTCTATCCTCTAAACTATATTATAGGTACAAAACTATACCTTGACAAAATCACCTCTATGGTCTTGTGAGATTGTGCCCCTAATTTGAACATATTTACTTATATTTTTAATTTATCTCTTCCAAATGTTCTAATAATTACTATTGACTTGTGTGTCAAAAAATTCATATTGAGCACCATTAATATTTATTTACGACAAGCTCTAGAACATTAATCATTATTAAGAAATTGTCATTATAATTCAACCCTTTCAAATATTTAGATAATCGTTACCTATTGGCTAATGTGTCAAAATACTTCAAGTTGAGCACCAATGATCCTTAATTTAGGACAAATATCATGGACTTAGAAAGCTTTATTACATATTGCATCAACACTTTATCACCATGTGTTAGATATTACATTCTCATTTAGGCCAATTATATTTGGATGTGTTGAGTTTTTTAATATTTTATACATTAGCTAATAGGCTTTACTAATCATCAAGGAAGTTTCACACTTCACTCTAAAATTAATAACTCATGAAATTACTTTTAAGTACCATATTTTCCATAGACATAGGTAAAAAAAACATAACTAAGAATTAAAGAAAAATATAGCAGAGGATAAATCCATGGGGTTAAAAATTATCCAAAAATAATAGACATTAATGTGCTAGTGCCAAATAAGCTCAATTCACAACCTATATTTGTTATAATCAGAGATGTGCAAATACAAATTTATAATTTCCTAAATTTGACTATTCTGTGTAATATATAGTATAATTTTCATCTTCAAAACCCACAAATAAACACAAATTTGAACACATTATAAATGCCTTTTATGTTTATTGCTTCATCTCTTATATAATTTGTATAATTTTCTATTAATTGTATTCATTTACTTAAATCCTTATGAACATAAAATTTAATTTATTTCCCTAAAATAATATTAATTTAATTTATTTCCCTAAAATAATATTAATTTAATTTATTTCCCTAAAATAATATTAATTTAATTTATTTCCCTAAAATAATATTAATTTAATTTATTTCCCTAAAATAATATTAAGTTAAAGTTACTATTAACTTTCATTTTTTAGATAATTTGATTTATTTAACAAATTTCTCTCACATCAAGAGAAATATAACCACACTTGTATTTGGAAAGGGAGACACCATTTTCTTAATTTTAGTCAAGGCTAATCTAATAAAATGCATATGCATAAGCACACTTAACATAGAGTAATTGATTTAATAGATTGGAATATTGATATTATGATAATTTTAATGCTATTAAATGTGGCAATAAAAAGAGTAAACATTATACTTAGCTTAATAACTAAAGAATATTTAAAGGTTAATGTAGACATAATATCTTATATGGCTTGGTATCTAGAATATGATATCGCAAATGGATATTTCACCTTAGAATCAAAATATTCTATGCAGATCATGCATATGTTCTTATGAATGTTTGTGTAGAAGTAGTGTCTTTTTAATGCACCAATTACCGTGTCTAAAGTGAAAGATAATCAAGAATTGTGGATGTTGTCATATCTTAAAATGAATGATTGAATACCTTTAAATACATGAATATATCAACACATCAAACAAATTTATATTTACTTATCCTAGGTGAAAAAGATGTTTCCATTACTACAAGGACATCCATGTGATTGTGAACTTCTTGTAGTATATAAAATGAGCCCAATTGCAATATATAACATGTGTATGAAATATATACATGCATGGGTGTAATACACAAATGGATAGAATGAGTATATAGAGACATGCAAACATATGAATGTGCATGAGTGATGTGCATATGAAATGTATGTAGTGAATAGACATATGACATGAGACAAGATATTCAACTTAGAAAAAAATTATAATATTTATCAATGCATTTGTATATCAATATTCTTTCTTCAAAATACCTATAAAAATTAAAAACATTAATTATATATATATATATATATATATATATATATATATATATATATATATATATATATATATATATATATATATATATATATATATTCAGTTATTATTCAACAATTAATTAACTATTTAATTAGAAAAATCAAAACGAGTGTTAGAACCCTACTAATTTTAGTTTGAAATTTTCCATTGCAAAAATTCTAGCTGTTTAAGACATCATTTATTCAAGTAATGCCCACATAATATTATTTAGATAGGAAGGCCGGATAGTCTAGATTTCCCTTCCAGCAACCTATTGATAGCTTTTATTATTATAGCCACTTTGTTCAATGTGAAAGAAAAAAGGGTTGGGTTGTTTATGCTTAAGACGAAACGTTGTAAGCAACGAATCCAAGTGAGTGTAGCCATGCAATGACATTTGGCGCCCCCTCTATAAAACTCATTGTTTTGTTCACCCCGGTTGCTCCGTTACTGTACAGCGACATTATCGCATGCCATCCTCGCTGCGTTGGATGGACAAAATCCCAGTAGAACTTTTCATCTACCTCAGAACACACTTCATATAATGGCCTTCCTACTTTGTCCACCTCCGCACACAGATCAACCCTACCTTTTGCAGCACAGCAAGGAACGAACAAATCCACAAAGCCTATCACACAATTACAACAACAAAAGTAAGAGAGCATTGCTCAGAAGGAATAGATTTTAAATATTCATTGGACACAAGAAAGACATATTTTGAAGTACCATAGTTTAGCGGATTGGAGAAAATATAATTAGTTGTAGACACCAAATCTGAAATAATGATGGATATTTCTTTGAAATTCGATCTCAGGCTTTCTACGCCCTCCGTCAATAATTTCGAATGAAGAGCTACCATGCCATCGTAGGTTGAATCGCAGGATGTTTTGCCGATCTGAGGGCCGCACCCAAAACTAGCAATACTACTCACAGCAAAATTCCTAAGCCCGATTTCATACAAATCTTTCACAGCGTCGATTATCCCGCTTACAACAGGCTTAACCAGGTCGATCAGTCCCTGCAATAAATTCACAAATTAAGAAAAAATAGATGCGAAAATTGGCAGGCGAAGAAAGGCCTCAGATCTTCAACTACCTCAGTAGAACCATTTCTGCTAACAAGGAATGCAGTATAGTCGTTGCCAGCAACCGAGATAAACACTACAGACCGCCTGAGCTTGTGAGAATCGAACCCGTGACTTCCTCCAACCAACTTCTTGAACTGCTTCACCTGTTGTGGTACTGTTGTGAAACCGTAGGCTCGAGTTATTCCACTGCCTCCCACTGCAAAATTTACTCCTTGTCTAATCTTCTTTGCAGTTGCTTTACACTCATGACTTTTCAACAGCTCATAAGCTATGGGAGTGGGAAGTCCTAAAATATCCCCTGCACACATCACAACCACAGATAGATAAGCTACAGTCTACTTAAAACCTTAGATTACACCATTTGTGAGTGGAAGCAAAGTTTACCCCAAAAATCTGTCTGGATTTTTCCAGAAGAAAATCTGCCTGCAGGATATCCAGGCCACGTCAAACCGTACGGTCGTCTCCAGGACTCGTTTTCACTTTGATTGTACGGATTGCGATTTCCTGTGTCGGCATAAGAGTCTCCAAACACGAACAGCGCCCTTGCTTTGTCCGCATTTCCTCTCCCTGCAAATCAGCCAATTTAAATGAAAAACGTAACTTTGGTACAGAATGAGTGAAGTTTGGAATGATAATTTGCATAACTGACCTGCAAGTAAAGAGAGAATGGTTATGAGAAAAAGAAGGCGAGAAAACATGGCATCCATATCGCTAGTCAAATAAATTTGTAACTACAACTCACAAATTGATTGAACTTTTCTGTGATAGACAATGCATATATAGGGTCTGGAAATATTAGTGGTTGAGAAAATTCTCTGGTAAGTTTAAAATGCACGAGCACATGGCTTTATATTATCTAGTGCGCTTCCCAGCGTGGTGGAGTTAATGGTGGAAATCGATTTCACATGTAAACAACTGCAATATTGACTGACTATTTACGGGAAGGCTAAACAAATAAAAAAATTAATAAAAATAATTATTCAAAAATTGTTATAAATTATATATATTTTTAAATTATAAAAGCATTGAGCAGGTATGGAGGAAAATACAGTCATTACAGATAGCAGTCAGCCATAAATAATAAGAGTTGACCATTATTATAATGACGTCATATTCTGTAATAAAATCATATTATTTAAAAAATTATTATAAAATAATTTATAACTATATATAAAAGAGCACGCTACGTAACCAAAACAATATCTTTTTAAATTGTTTTTGTTAAACGCGGAATTCTCCCCTAAAATTTGCTCAGCTTTAGACAATTTTAATCTTAACCAGCACGTGGTTTCCTATAGAAGCGCAGCTTTCCTGTGATTAACCGGCACGATAATAGCCGTCAATCGCGAGCGTACGTCGCCCAACGTGCTCAATTGTTTTAAAAACTAAATTGAATTTTTATATCCCAACGTACATAGCAAAAATATTGTAAAAAGTTTGTAGACTTGTCGTGTATGATTATTAGTTAATTATATTAATTAATTAATATAATTTGTTGTTATTTGTGTGAATATGGTGTTTTATCTAATTAGTTCATCTAGTAGGTCGTATTCACATGTTAAGTTTATTTAAGTTCTAAGAATCTTTTAAAAGTTTTAGCTGGCATTAGATCTTATCTTATGTCATTGACTTCTTGTGTCTTAGGTAATTTAATGTTTGTTGTCTCATATCATAGGATTAAGACACTTGGCATGATCTTGTCTAATCATATGTCTCATCTTGACTATTATAACCAAGGGGTCTCATTTGTGAATCAATCAATTGTAATCTATCATTTGCATCCTTTAATAGAATAACATTATTATTTCATAATTGATCTTTCTTGTACTTTCATATAAGTTCTTAGATCTTGGGTGACTACAATCTTCAACCAAATCTTCCATGATATATAACATTCTATACCAACTCTTACACTTGCTAATTGATTAAATAATTATACCATTCCATTAATTTACACGTAAAATTGACTTAATATTAGCATTTCATTACTAATAGTTAACTAATTATTTTATAATGGAACCCATAAGCCTAATTATTAAAAGATCATTATAGTCTCCACATGCCCTTCTCTCCTTTTCAATGGATGGGGTATTGTAGGAGGGAACTCTATAAACCTTAGCTTGAGAGTGAGGCTTATACTTGGAAACATAGAGCTTTACAAGAGACCCTCAAACAATATAGGAGATAAATCTAGTTACTTTCTTTTGATTGTTTACACATTTGTACCATTTTACCATTTTTCAAGAAACTTATTCATTTGTGAGTTATTGGGTTGTCAAGTTGCATGAATCATTCAATAATAAGATCATGGACCATGATTCCTATGACCCTTAACAAATCTTAATGCATCTTCAGGTCATGTTCAAATGTCTCAAGATTTTTTGACTAAGATGGACTAACTTAGTACAATATGTAACAACATTATGTGAGGTGGAATTCCAGTCCATATCATTGTAGCTTGTAAGAGTGAGTAGTTACTATTGTAACATCTCTAAAAAACATTGCATATATGATTTATGTCTCAATATCCTTGTTGCTATATCACACCAAAAATCTATACTTAGACTATTATACTTATTCTTATACTAATTTATCAAGAAAAATCTCTCTATAATTTTTCTTAAGTAGCAAGAGAATTCTCTCTATATATTTGAACCTTGACAAACAACATGACTACTAAAAAGTGATAATTTGGTAATGACTAATTTTGAGTAGCAAGAGAACTCTATTGAATAATAGAAATTAATGTGTCTTTAACTTGTGAAAACTTTCTAATTAAGACTAAAATAATTTATAAATTTATGATTGTATTTTTAGAATTTAATTCAATAGTAGATACGTAAAATTTATCATAAATGTGTATATAAAGCTCATGCCTAGTATGGTTTCTGTATTTGAATAAAACAACACAATGTGTACATATTTTCATTAATAAATTGGGAGGTTTTGATACCTTAGCTTGCATAGTATTAAATATGAGACAAAATAAGCACAATGGTTTATGATAAGAGATACTTTTATCTAATTTTTCTACAAAACTAATTCTATCCTTCAAATTGTGCATCCAAGGATTTTTCATGTGAATTTTTATTTTAAAATTTTAGAACTTCTCGAGAAACCTTAAATACTATTTTTTTCTAGCATTAATTTGTATTATAAATTACCCAAATTTGGATTTGAGATCTATTTGAAAGGAAGTTAGGTAAGCAAAAACAACTTCCTACAAGTTAATCTAAGTAGAGGAGAGTTATAAAAATTTCTTTTTAACACCTTAAATCCAGTTACAATAAGTGAAACACAGAGAAAAATGGAATAGAACAACAAGTACACAATTACATCAACATGGGATATACTTGGGGAAAACCCTTTTGGGTAAAAAACCCCACCCTCCAAAAGCACAATACTAAATAAATTGTATTACTTCAAATAAGAGTTACAATACAACCCCAAGTACAAAGCTTTCTTCAATCAAGTGTTTCATCACAAATCACCTATCTTGGAGTAAACTCGACACCACTTCATTACCTGCTAACAAACTATGCATTCTATAATGCAAGGAACTCAATATATATAGAGAGAGATGTAAGTTTGAAGAAGCATCTAGAAGGAGAGGGGCATCCAAATCCACATGGAACAATATCCCATGCCATAAACATGAATTTGGACACATGTATAACATTCCCTTACACCCCTTACAAGTTCCATTACATGCAATATTCTTTGTCCAAGCTTGGGCACCTAGAATATACCAAAAATAGGCTATGAAAGATGCCTTACACATCTTACAAATATCATAGAATCTATCATAACTGACAACACTTATAGCTATAAGAGAATCTGTCATAAGTTCTGACCAAGAATACCTGATTCTCTTATAATCTATCATAACCCAGCTTAGGCACCAACTTTCTCCATGCAACAAGACTCCTTATGACACACCATAGAATCTTTCATAGGTCAAATATTCCAAAGTGGCACACCTATGTCCACTTGGGATGATTATGTGTCATTCATTCACCTCCAATAGGGATGCCACCCACTTGGTGGGTCCCAATTTATGACATGACACCATAGGCAATTAAATAATGCAAATAATTACATTAATTAAATCAATATTAGGACTCTAAGGTTGAGAGACCTTAATCCTGACATTCTCCCAATTGTCGAAGACCTATTGACTCACTGAGAGTCATACAAAATCATCTGCTTAGGGCCCCAAGGCCCATGGAATCAGGACACCATCTGAACTTCTCTATGCTTACTGGTTTCATCAATGCATCTACAACATTTGCCAAATTTTCAATCTTCTCCAAGTTCACCTTTCCATCTTCTACCATATCACAAACAAAATGATATTGAACATTGATGTGTTTTATTCTAGCATGGAAGGTAGGATTCTTTGCTAGGAAAATTGCACTTTGACTATCACAACAAACAATAATCTATCCTGAATCTAAACCAATATTAGAACACAATATTTTAAGCCAAATGGCTTTCTTATAGACATGAGTGGTTGCCCTATACTCATCCTTTTTCATGGACAATGTGACTATAGTTTGTTGCTTACTCATCTAACTAATAGCACCATCAAACATCATAAACACATAATCACTAGTGGATCTATTGTTATCAATGTCACCTAACCAATTTGAATCCACATATCCACCAATACTCATATAATGCTGAGGTCTAGTAGGATAATAATGAAAACACAAGGCATACTCAAAAGTACCTTATAAATATCTAAACACTGGGTAAGTGCACCAAGATGGTTCCCAAAAAAGGGGCTTAAGTGGCCACTTTTTTTTTGAAATCAGGAAATACTGACCTTGGACGTGAAATTGAGGATAGCTACACTCAAATTTTTTTGATGGAACAAAAACAAGGACCGCAGTGCTTCGAGTCTACTTTCTAAACTACTAATTTATTTTGAAAATGGTTGAGATTAAGGGGTTCAAAAGAGGGACACACAAAAATTGCTATTGTTTATGTCAGAAAAACATAACATAGCAACTCTTGTGTGACCTGAGCACGGTGGACTTTTTTGTAGTATTTTTAAAATCGCTCTAGTTAGAAGTTAGATAACAGTATGTAGTAAGGACTGGATATTTTCTGATAATTTTTTAATGAATATTTAATTTTTTATTAATTTTCTAAGTGGGCACTTCCTAAAAAGCAGAATTTTGGCCGTGCTCCCCCTCAAATTTTTTGAAACTAATAGATTTTTTTAATTTTTTTTTTTAAATTGTAGAATGGAGTCTAGTTTCTAAAAATATAATTTATTTCAAATTTTGATGAACGGTCAATTTATAACAAAAAAAATACCAAACACTGCTTTTTGAAGAAAAACATACATACAATCAAAAGAAATTATGGATGAAAGGTTTAATATTGTTAGAAAGTGAAAAAAATTACATCGTTGGAAAGCTAACAAAGAACCTAATATTACCCATGTCTTCGATTTTCTTGATATTGAACCAGATGCAATCTTGATGGTGAGCACAAACTCGATTATGTGAAAATTTGTTGAATTTGGAAAAAAACACGTCTCTGGTCTTTGGGAATGCCCTCCAAGCCTTTGGGTTGGTATTCCAAGGCAAATACCAAAGCTAAGGCTCGGGGATTTCCAATGCAAAATATAACACGAGTGTGTTATAACACGCACGCGTTATGTCTTGTTTTTCACATTTTCTGAAGAGCATTACTAGCAACAAATACCGCGCTCGCGTTATGTCTTCCCTTAGTTAAATTCCACTTTATTGAATGTTTGTTGATATGTTTGTATGTTTGTATGTGTATGTATACTAGTGTGTCATGTATGTATGTTTATGGGAGAGTGGGTGGGAGTGGGAGAGGGTTTAGCATGGTAGAGCATGTGAGAGAGTGGTAGAATGGGAGATAGGGAGGGAGAGTGTGG
>VDFB02271358.1:1250058017-1250342786 GCA_007258455.2 Sequoia sempervirens | reverse complement strand
ACATCGAATGCATCAAGTGAAAACACTATTGTAAAGAATCTAATGGATGCTTATGACAATGTGGGTAAGACCTCATACTCAAAGGATAGTAATGTCACCCAACATGTCATTACATCAACTTTGGTAAGCTATCAAACAAAGAGATCTCGCCTCATTAAAAAGACAAGTGAACAAATGGGAATTAGTAGAAAAACTTTATCAAAAGTTGTTCAAAGGAGGAAAAGAATTGAGGGCACCGATTCAAATGAATTATGGGCATTCTTGGGGAGACTGCCACACAAAGATAAAAGATTTGTTGAAGCATTGAGAACACTAATTGAAGATTATTGGAAGAATAATACAAGGCCATCTCCGAATCAAAGGGATGTCATAAGAAGGAGAATTGGTAGTCGAAACCATGAGCCACATCCAAAGCATTTTTTGGATACGACTCAAACCCAATTTTTTCATAAATTTCAAAATGCTTATCCTCAAATTAGTATTTCTCAAAGATTCTTTGAAATTATTAAACCTTTTTATTTCAAGATAAATCACACATGCACTAGTTGTTGTTGTAGACTACATATTGAATTTTCTAACCATTATGATGTTTATCGTTCTATATGTTTAGATTTGCATACTAATGATGTTTTGTAGGATTGTGGCATAGAAGCCCCACCAAAATATTCAAGAGAGTTCTTATCAAAAAATTTATGTCAAATAGAGGATGGCCAAATATTCTACATGAGAACATGCTTGGATGGTTCATGTGAGTGTTGCGGTGGCTTGCAACGAATGCGAGTATGTCAACATATGGAAAGAACATATGAGGTGGGGCATAAACTAGTAGATTTCAGGAAGTAAAATAGTGGCATACGCTACAAAAGATGGGTCTCAAGAAAAAAGGTGTGATTTGGTTGTTGAGAAGATTCCAGTGTATCATTTTAGGTCCATGTTTTGTGAGAATCTAGTGTATGAGTATGCAAGGAATACCCATAGAGCCCGATGGATGGACACACAATTCAAGCTATGCAAGGACACCTTTCTATTTGGCAGCATAGTATCAGTGGTTGAATTTGTAGAGAACTACACTCTACAACCACAACGTGAGGTGCAGTCATAGTATTACAACTCCACATAGGTTTCGATATTTGTGCACATAGCATTCATTCATGTAGCTGATAGTACAAAGGACCAAAGGAAGGTATTGAGGGAGTATTAATTTTATATTAGTCATGATCGCACACATTCTCTAGAGTTCATGCAAGGTTGCTTCCAGATGTTATACATTCATTTGGATCAGAGGGGCATATCATATAGTTAGTATATAATATGGTTAGATAACTGTGCAGCACAGTTCAAGAACGCATGCATGTTCTACTGGATGTGTAGGATACATCTCACTACACATGTTCAACATATGTGGAACTTTTGTGAGGCTAGAAATGGAAAGGGGAAGCATGACAGTGCAGGAGCATGTGTGAAAAGAGCATTAGCATTAGAGGAGTTAAAGTATAAAGATAGTGCATAGTTGAAAGATGCAAGACCAATCGTCGAGTGGTGTAATTGGTCTAGGTAATGAAGGTACGTCTTCAATTCGTATATTTTTTTGTTGATGGATGATACTAACATTGCACCATATGAGGATTGTTGTACACTAATAGGATCGAGTGAGTTGCACTCTTTCCTTAGCTCAAATGTAGGTTCATGGAGTATCGATACATGTAAGATGGCATGCTTTTGTTCTTCATGTACAATGGAAGCCTGTAATGATTGTGAGTTAGGGGAGTGGGTTGACAAATGGTTGACAAGTTATCTAAGCCCACTTCACATGTATCTCCCTCCAATGGCATTGGAACTAACATAGATGGAACCATCGGTCGACTTTGACCATGTATCAGATCTAGTTCAACCAGGTAATATATCTACTTGCTTAGTATTTGAAATTCCATATTGTTATCTTACTTTGTACTATATTCATAATGTTGACTAATTTCAAGAGATATGTCACACATATAAATGCAAGGAATGTTTATGCAATTATTGCAGATGAAGGCAATAAAGAGGGTACAAAATATTACTTGTGTTGTTGTGTTGAGGTAAAAAATAAATTGGAAGCCCCAATTATAGACAGAGAAAACATTGAATACCCTATAGGCTCAGTTGTTGTTACTGGAACGTGGCGGAGAAGGTAACCACATAAGAGTGTTAAACATTGGTTGTTTGAGGAATTTGACATGCATCGTAAGATTCTTCATTACTCAAACTTTGTCGTGGCATCCAATGTTCATTTGGCCAAATATGAGGGTAGACCTTTGAACAAGACCTTGTGGAAGGTCTGTGAGTCTGACCATGAGGCAATACTTGACACAATAAAGAGTAAAGCAGACCCAAATAGTTCATTGGATTAATTTGTAAGTATATGCACAATGGTTCTTATTAATTTATACTTGTATCCATGTCAATTTGGTTAATTCCAATGCTATCATCTTATTTTACTTTGTGTATTTGTATGTAACCAGGAAAACATTGATGGGTTTCCCCTTGCATAAAATGTAGATTTATGAGCCATCCAAGAGAATCTCAAGCAAAAAAGCAATGCAACATCCTTATTTTGATGATCTTGAAAAATTTCAATTATGATTTTAAGCCATTACAAAAGTGTGTGTGAAGCTTGGTGAGGAAATTTCAAGTTATTCATTTGAATTTAACCTTATCATGACCACCTATGACATAGACATTATAAGAGCATCTCGAATTTCAAGAAATTCTATTTTTGAGAGGTGTTGTGTGCAATAGGTATCTTGGAACTCCCAATGAAGATGTATGACCAAGAATGACTAAGTTGAGAGACTGCCATGCCTATCTATAAGTGCCTTCCATCTATTTTGGATGAGCTATTTCTTTTTATTCTTTTCCTTTCTATATCTGTACCTAAACTAGTAAAAATTGATTGGTCCCTCCTTGTAGAAAATGCTGATTTTTGAGCCATCAAAGAGAATCTTAGCCAAAAAAGAAATGCAACATCATTATTTTGATGATCTTGACAAATCTCAATTCTGATTTGAATGAAATCTTGCAATAAAATTTCCCTGTTCATAAATTTCTATGTTTTCTTTTAGTTTTGTTAGCTTTGTACTGCCTGTACAGTAGATTTAGGCCTTGTCCTTTGTATATTAAGATAATACAGAGAATTAGGTTTCTTTTGAGTCCATCTAGAAGAACATCCATTTAGTTTTTCCACTATTAGAGCATATTTTCTGAAATTCAGTTTGGAACCTTCAATTTGAGGTTTTGAGAGTCAAGTAAAGAAATAAAGGAAACTCCACTGAATTAGGCTTGTAGATCAGTGGAGTAGGGTTATAGCAGGGTGTTTATGGTGTAGGACCACCAAGGACAATCAGGACCACAAGGTGGTCAAGTGGTAAATTTTGATTTGTAGTCCATGAAGAATGTTGTGATAAGGTCACAAGGACCATTATGAAGTGTTTTAAGTCAATCTGGGTTGGTAGGATATGAGGTTGCAATGTCATGTTAGCATGTTGTCAATTTGGTGTAATGAAGCCTTGAATGGCCTAAATGTGAAAATGTATTTAAATTCATAATTTAAGGATCAAGATGATGTAATGAGGCCATCATAAGGTCACTAGTTTAGGTATGGAGTCATTTACATCAATATGTCAAAAGTTGCACATAACAATGTAATGTTGTCAAACCAAAAGTTGTCATTTTGAAAATACTTAGAAGTTGAAGGGTCACACTTGTAAAAGAAGTTGAAAAGTGGTTGTAGTTGATTAAGGAGGTTGATATGCCTTCAAAAATGCCTTGTGAACGTTGTATGTTGTTGGCAATCATACTATCCAAAGCAGGAGCACCAACTCCATCTTTTCAACACTTGAACCCTTGTGGTTTTTATTATTTGGTCATTTGATCATTTAGGCTGTTCTTAGATGGTTTGAGGTCATTCTATTTCATTTAATAAGGATACAATACCATTTTTGTATGTATTAGGTCAATTGAGTCATGATGTAAAAAAGTTGATCAATAAGGGGATTCATGTGGTGAACCTTGTAATTTAAGTGTTTTAGGGTTATTTGTGTTAAATAAGGGCTTTATAGACCATTTATCTTGTAATGTGAGTCTTAGGAAGAAGTCTTTAAAGAGTTGCATAAGAAATATTGAAAAATTGCAAAATGCAAAAGTTGTAAAAACTGCCAAAAGCCAAAATTAGCAATTTTAGTGGAAGACAAAAAGACAGAAGTTCAAAACACAAGCATATGCATTGGGGAAGATCAAGAGACATTGTAATTTATATTTTAAGTCCATTCAAGGCTAATTATTCAATATAGAAATTTTGGTTAATGTTTGATTCAGAGTTTTCAACACTTTATTTCTGATTTTTCATTGTATTTCCTGATTTTATTGTATTTTCAGAGTTTCCTTCACTTGTACGGACCTGTACATTCTTAGAAGGCTTTCTCATTCATGTTTTCATGTATTATTGTGAATTAACTTCCATTTTCTTCCATTTAGGGCTTCCAATATTCGTTTTGGTGGGAGAAATACTGATTTTTTTGTAGTAGCCCATGTAACAGATTTATCACTGTTTTGTGATTAAAAAAATGTAATTTTTGTCTTCCCACCTACTGTAAAGCCATGTGACTCAGTGGGAAGATGTGAATGCATGTATATTAGGTTTGGAATGAATTTTATTGGTGAGGGGGAGTCCTTAAGTCTGAATTCTTACGATGCCTAGGCAAAAAATGTTAAGTTTCTATGTGAAAATGCTAGTTTCAAGTTGTCTTTTCATGGATTTGTGTTGGGATTGAGTTTAGGAAGGGTTGAAAGGTCTGAGCAGACCTAGGGGAACATGTTTTATGTTTTGGTTTTGTGAATTGTAGTTGTTTGATGAAGATCTTGAGAAACCTTAGATTTTAGGAGGGAAAATGGGGGTTGGTTGGAGCAGCAGATTAGTAGACTTGTATAGAGTATTTGACCAAAAAATTTATGGTTTTGAAGCAAAATTTGTGACTGTCTAGGAGATATTTTTATGAAAATAAATTTAAAGGTGGGTTTGTTTGTAAAATTGGGCTAGTTTTTGTAGCCCTTGAGCATGATACCTTGATGTTTCTTTAAGCTTTGGTAGATGAATCTTAGGTGGAAGCTTGGATCTATCTTCTTGATGAAGTATGAATGTTATTTGGATGATCAATGGATTTTTTTACAATTCTCTTTAAGGAATTGGGCTTTTAGTTGTTCAGTGGTGAATTAGAAGACTATAGTGCTGACCTTATGGAAGCTAGATTAGATATATGAACCTGAGTTGGTTTCTTGGTTCTTAAGTCTGAATTTGTATTCCTCCACCCTACTCTATATCAATTGATATGCCTTCAAAAACATTCATTTTTTTGAGAATTCATTTGGGAAGGTAAAGTGATAAAGCCCAAAAACATGGTTTGTATGGCTACTAGAGTAGACCTAGTTGAAATGAGATAATTGTCAAGATAGATACTTTGGGTTTTGCAAATTACTTGAGACTAATCTAAATGTGTTTGTTGAAAGATTCCAATCCCTATCTACATCAGTTTATTGTTTTGGTTGAGTCATTTTGTGCAGGGAAATCAAGAATGCAAAGGTGGAGTTGCTGCTACAGAGCCAAAATCTAAGTTTTTCATCCAAAAATGGAGATTTTATGTAGGGTATGGAAGAAATAATGAATGCATGTCTAGGGAAATGATTCTAAAAGTATTTTTAGACATAATAAGGCATGATCCAAGTGTTGGCTAGAGTGTTTGAGGTTTCTTAGAGTGAAATACTTGAAACTCTCACTGATTTTTGTGATTTTCACCCTATAATCAAGGGTTTACAGATTTTGTGTATTGCTAGGTGTTTTCCATCTTGAAACTTGTTTATTTGAGAGTTTTTACACATGGAAAAATATTGTTTGAAGTTTTCTGGTATTTTGGTGATGATTAAAGACTATTTTCTTTGTTAAAATGGCCTATTTAGGCTTCTTTAGAAGTAAAGAAGTTGGGATAGCAGGCATGTGTTCTAAAATAAGTGTATCTAAAAATGATATATGTTTTTAATGGAAAAAATAGGTACCCTAAAATTTATTTATCCTATAAAGATTCATTGTGGTTTGCATGTTACGCCCAATTTAGTGTTTTAGCACTTACAAGCAAATTTGGTCTTCTAGTGCAAGCAATTGTGAAATATGATTAAACAGTGTTGTACAAAGGTGTTTTAGCTTTTTTCATGTCAAAATAAAGATGAATAAAGTGTACCAAGGTTTGGTAAAATTTTGGAAGCAAGATTTGAAGATTAGGTGTCTTTTTGCCTTGTGAAAAGTTGCAAAGTCGTGCAACTTTCGTTCTCCAACTCGTCTGACCAAACAGATTGTTCCAATACATCTGAATAGGCATTTTTATGCTAGGAATGATCCTCTTTCACACCCAAACACACGGAATTTCTCTCAGCTACGTTCAATCGGATCGATCCCTTAAGGGACCAAAGGACAAAATGGCTACAAACTTCAACATGAGGTTACTCGGACAACGTGACACTTAGAAACTTCTCGTCTGATCCTATGGGATCACATTGGGACCCTCTACAATAACCTCTCTTAGTTTTTGTTATCTTAGATTTTTTTTCATAGTGTCTAGTTTTTAGTTGATGAAAAAAGTATCAAATGGAAGCAGTGGAAAGTTGCAAAGTGGTGCAACTTTCGTTTTGCAACTTGTGTGACCAAATAGAATATTCCAACGCATTTGAATAGGAATTTTTATGCTAGGAATGGTCATCTTTCACACCTAAACATGCGGAATCACTCTGAGCTATGTTCAACCAGATCGATCCCTTAAGGGTCCAAAGGGAAAAATGACTGCAAACTTCAGCATGAGGTTACTCAGCCATTGTGATGCTTAGAAAATTCTCATCTAATCATATAGGATCATGTTGGGCCCCTCTACAATAACCTCTCTCGGTTTTCGTTATCTCAGAGTGATTTTCCTGTAGTGTCTAGTTTTTAATTGATAGAAAAAGTGTCAAATGGAAGTAGTGGAAAGTTGCAAAGTAGTGCAATTTTTGTTCTGCAACTCATGTGATCAAACAGACTATTCCAATGCATCTAAATAGACATGTTTATGCTAGACATGGTCCTCTTTCACAGCCAAACACGCAGAATTGCTTTGAGCTACGTTCAACCAAATTGATCCCTTAAGGGTCCAAAGGGAAAAATGGTTTTAAACTTCAGCATGAGGTTACTCAGACACCGTGAGGCTTATAAACTTCTCACCTAATCCTATGAGATAATGTTGAGCCCCTCTACAATAACCTCTCTTGGTTTTCGTTATCTTAGAGTGGTTTTTTCGTAGTGTCCAGATTTTAGTTGATGGAAAAAGTGTCAAATAGAAGCAGTGGAAAGTTGCAAAGTGGTGCAACTTTCGTTCTGCAACTCATGTGACCAAAAAAACTATTTCAATGCATCTTAATAGGGATTTTTATGCTAGGAATGGTCCTCTTTTGTACCCAAACATGCAGAATCGCTTTGAGCTATGTTCAACCGAATCGATCCCTTAAGGGTCCAAAGGGCAAAATGGCTGCAAACTTCAACATGAGGTTACTCGAACACCGTGATGCTTAGAAACTTTTCGTCTAATCCTATGGGATTCTGTTAGGCCCCTCTACAATAACCCCTCTCAGTTTTTTTTATCTTAAAGTGGTTTTCCTATAGTGTCTAGTTTTTAGTTGATAGAAAAAGTGTCAAATGGAAGCAGTGGAAAGTTGCAAAGTGGTACAATTTTCGTTCTACAACTCGTGTGACCAAATAGATTGTTCCAACACATTTGAATAGGTATGTTGATGCTAGGCATAGTACTCTTTCACACCCAAACACGTGGAATCACTCTGAGCTATGTTCAACTAGATCGATCCCTTAAGGGTCCAAAGGGCAAAATGGCTGCAAACTTCAACATGAGGTTATTCGGACACAATGATACTTATAAACTTCTCATCTGATCCTATGAGATTTTTTTGGGCCCCTCTACAATAACCTCTCTTGGTTTTTGTTATCTCAGAGTGGTTTTCTATGGTGTCTAGTTTTCAGTTGATGGAAAAAGTGTCAAATGCAAGTAGGTGGAAAGTTGCAAGGTGGTACAATTTTTTTTTTGCAACTCGTGTGACAAAACGGACTATTCCAATCATTCAAATAGGCATTTTTACACTAGGCATGGTTCTCTTTTGCACCCAAACACATAGAATTTATCTGAGCTATGTTCAACTAGATCGATCCCTTAAGGGTCCAAAGGGCAAAATGGCTGCAAACTTCAACATGAGGTTACTCAGACACCATGATTCTTAGAAACTTCTCATTTGATCCTATGGGATTGTGTTAGGCCTTTCTACAATAACCTTTCTTAGTTTTTGTTATCTCGGAGTGGTTTTCCCGTGGTGTCCAGTTTTCAGTTGATAGAAAAAGTGTCAAATGCAAGCAGTGGAAAGTTGTAAGGTGGTGCAATTTTTGTTTTGCAACTCGTGTGACCAAACAAACTATTCCAACACATCTGAGTAGGCATGTTTATGCTAGTCATGGTCCTCTTTCACACCCAAACACGCAGAATCACTCTGAGCTACGTTCAACCGGATTGATCCCTTAAGGGTTTGAGTGTAGTATGTTGAAATAGGCCATTCCTCCTATTGTTCAGGTTGTGTCTCGGTGATATGGGCCTGATGTAACTTGAATTGTGGTAGCTTGATATATAGAGTCTATTGATGCTAGGGTTCAATTTGTATGATTTTGAAAAAAGAAGCCAATTGAGTAGAGTTATCAATATTATTCATAAATCATAAGAATTTGTTTAGTACACTAGCCATTTTGATGCCTTCTTGTAGTCTCAAACATTATTTTGTATCATTGTTACATTGGTTTTCGAAGTGGCAGCTTAATATAGCTCCATAATGCAAAATATGGTTCACGTTGATTTTCATGTGAAACAAATCACGTTGATGTGAAAAAAACCATGAGACCATAGCTTGTGGTGCAGGAGCACCTAGGTCATGTAATTCGTTCAAAAGGATAAGTTGTTAAAAATGTATTTAAGTCCATGTAATGCCAAAACTAAATGTAATAAAGGCATGAAAAAGAACAAAGTGTAATATTGTAAAAATGCTAAATATGTAAAAGAGAGAAAAAGAAGGAATGTGAAGAGACAAAACAAGAAAATCAAGAAAATCAAGGAAGAGGATGAGTCATAGGTCATTCAAGGAAGATGAAGAGGTAGTTGACGGTTGGAAACTTATTTAAAAGCATTGTAAAGGCCGAGCAAAGATATCATTGTATTCTGGAAGAATTAAATTAACAAAGAGTTCCCTGTTTTAGCTTATTTTATGTGTTTTTTAGTTGTTTCTTAACTTGTACGGATTGTGCAAGAGTTTAGGGTTCAAATTTAAATTGTTTCTAGTAGGTTTGGGAATCACCATTTGTTTGCATCCATTTGGGAAGGAATCCAATAAATTTAATGTTTCTTTGAGCATTCTTCTTATGGCTCGGTTTGAAATCTTGTGCATTGAGTTTTGAGAGTCTTATAAGGCATTTCCACACTACTCCACCAATGTAGGTTAGGTATATTGGTGGAGTAGGCTATGGATAGGTTATTTGTTATGTTTTTATGTTTGTGAGTTGAGGAAAAATCAAGAATACCTTGAAGGAGCTGCTACTACATAGGAAATTCTGAGTTTTTGAGTCAAAATGAACAGTTTCCAGCATGGCAATGGAAAAAGAAAAAGTGCATGGGTTAGAAGATGTTTCCAAATTCCTTTTCAGATGTATTTTGACATGTTCCAATGGTTGGCCAGAGGTTTTGAGGTTTGCATGTAGCCTATACATGAAACCCTCATTGATTTTTGAATTTTTCACCCTATAAACAAGGGTTTGTCAATATATTGTTAAAAGGAGTCTTTTAATCCCTAAAAATGGATAAATTGGGAGTTTTGTGTTATTTCTAATGAATTTTTTTAGGTTTTAAGTGTTTTGGGAATGTTTGAAGGGGGTCTTCTTTGAAAATCAGGCCTATTTTAGTAGCCTTTTTGACAACGTTCAGACTAAAAACTTCTTATTTCTTCAATATAAGTTATTCTGAGTTTTTGATATAAGGACATGGGAATTAAGAGGTCTCTAAAAGTGTTTTAGATCTTTGGTTTTGAAACTAGTGTGTTTGGTTTACCCGATTTAGGGCATGAATGTTTCATTGAGAAGTAGTGCCTTGACTGCTCAGAGAATAGAAGTATGACCTAACAATGATCGGTGAGTTGATTTTGGGATAATCTTGTCTAAGTGATGGTGTCAGGGATGTATGGAGTCTTGGATAGGGTTTATAAGTGAGATATGTTGTTTTGACAGTTGGACAGTGAGGAGACTTGGTGTAAAATAATACATGAAATTGTAAGTTCAGTCAGAACAAAGTTAAGAGAGCAAGTTCCTAATTTGTATTAGTTGTAATAATGATGTTCACAGTGCTTGATGGTCTAGTAAAAGTATGAAATCCAATTGTAATGATGGATTGACTATTTGGGACAAGTTGAATGAATTGATTGAATGGAAGAGTGCCTTGTTGAAAATGGTGTTTTTGAAATGCATCTTGATCTAATTGATTGAGTCAAAGTTTTCTAAAATGGGTTTTTGCTTTGAATGAGTCAATTGGAATACAAATTTTTGGAAGGATGAATGATGAATGATAAGAGAATTTGAGTGGATGAAAAGTAGATTTCTAATGAAATGTTGAAATTTTGTTTGATCTTCTCCAAGATGAGTTTGGGAAAAGAGTCCCTTCAGTTGTTGAGTGGTTTGGAAATCTTTGTATTTCATTAGTTTGTTGCTTACTATTATGCTTTGATAGTTTTTTTCCAAGCATCCATAGCTTGTTCGAAAACACATGTATGAAAAATGTGTTAGCATAGACAAGGCAGTGAACTCTTTGAAAAAATGCCTCAAAGAAATGTGGTTTCATGGTGATGGAATGGCATGACAAATTCCATGACAAGCAAATTGCTATGGATTGTCATGGAATTCCATCACCATTGAGACCACATTTTTTTGAGGCTTTTTTTCAAACAGTTTGCTGCCTTTTCTATGCTATTGATTATTAGTATGCTTTGATAGATTTTTTCCAAGCATCCATAGCTTTTTTGGAAGCACCTATTTTAGGATTTTAGCCATAGCAACAAGGAAGCGAACTGTTTGATAAAATTCTTTGGTAAACATGTATGATAAATGTAGTAACATAGACAAGGCAGTGAAC
This sequence comes from Sequoia sempervirens, assembly GCA_007258455.2. Taxonomy (NCBI): domain Eukaryota; kingdom Viridiplantae; phylum Streptophyta; class Pinopsida; order Cupressales; family Cupressaceae; genus Sequoia; species Sequoia sempervirens. The sequence goes on along the minus strand of VDFB02271358.1, from coordinate 1,250,331,510 downwards.
TGTTTGAAAAAATGCCTCAAAGAAATGTGGTCTCATGGTGATGGAATACCATGACAATCCACAACAATTTTCTTGTCATGGCATTCCACCATCATGAGACCACATTTCTTTGAGACATTTTTTTTCAAATAGTTCATTCCCTTGTCTATGCTATTGCTTGCTATTATGCTATGATAGATTTTTTCTAAGCATCCATAGCTTGTTCAAAAGCACCTATTTTAAGATTTTAGCCATAGTAGCAAAGCAATGAACTATTTGATAAAATGCTTTGATAGACATGTATGAAAAATGTGTTAGTATAGACAAGGCAATGAACTCTTTGAAAAAATGCCTCAGAGAAATGAGGTCTCATGACTTGATGGAATGCCACATGAGACCTCATTTCTTTGAGGCATTTTTTCAAAGAGTTCACTGCCTTGTCTATGATATTGCTTACTATTATGCTTTTGATATATTTTTTCCAATCATCCATAGCTTGTTTGAAAGCACTTGTTTTAGGCTTTCAGCCATAGCAACAAGGCAACACTTGAACTATTTGACAAAATGCTTTAGTAGACATGTATGAAAAATGTGGTAGTATAGGCAAGGTAGTGAAATATTTGAAAACATGCCTCAAAGAAATGTGGTCTCATAGAATGCCATGACCACCAAATGCAATTGGTAGTTGCTCCTAGTTATTAGTTATGCAATGTGAAGTAATTGCATAACTGCTTAGGTTGACTTTGTAAAAACTATATTGTAATTGAAATTTTTTCATCTATCAGCATCTAGTTATTAGTTATGAAATGTGAAGCAATGCTTTGAGTTTGAAAGATGTGCAATGAAATGTAATCAATGTTATGAATATAAACTACAAAAGATTAGTTTTTACTAAGTTACTAGTTTGGTTTTGGGTTCGGGTTCGGGTTCAAGAACCCGATTCACTGGTTCAGGAATTTTTTTTGGGGTTGGGTTCATTTTGGGTTCAGTAATATAGAAACATATAAAAATAAAAAATATATACATATTTGTAGCAATAATCAAGTTTAGAATACACCAATATAGTAATAGTCAAATAACATAGCAAAAATACACCACCACTTTCATAGTCAAATATTAAAATATTAGTGATACTCGAATGTCATGATACAAAATTATAAATTAAAGTTCAAACATAAAAATGTCAAGTGTTTACAATCAGCCATTATTGATCATTGATCAATCTGAAAAGTGTGAACATTTTTCTATGTGGAAGGAAAACAAGAAAATAGTGCTACATAATTATTTACATTGTGAAAGAGCCAAAACATTTTTCTTGTAGATCGTAGAAGAATCTCAGTGATTTTTTGTGTGTCCTTGCCTTGGAACAAAACTATCTCGAGCCATGAATGATTGAACAAGAATTGTGAGAAAGAAATAAGATAAATCATGCAACTTACATTGCAATTTATTTCCTTGGGAAAAAGGGTAAAGTTTTCTTTTTAGGGAGAATCTCCTTTAGAGTTTGAATGCATTGATAATTTTCAAGATAGACTTAGCCAAATATGTCATCTAGGTTTGAAGCTTTTAGGTAAAATGTTTGCTTCTTGAAATTTTGTTCAAAATTCAAGATGCAGTCTCTCCTCCCTTAGGGAAGAGAAGGCCTATCAAACCTAACACTCTTATGCAACACTTCTTATGTTCTTGTTGATGCAGTATTAGATGCAGAGTTTCAAAATATGCAAGGTTATATAAATTCTCATCTCAGGACTATCATTGCATCAAATTAAGAATTTTCAATCCTTTATGGTCTAGACAAGAGAAGTATGGAGTAGTGTTCCAATGCTAAAGTCTTATTGTGAATATCTTTGCTATGAGTGGTTCAAAAATGAGGAATCTATCTTCTGCACCAAATGAGAAATATTCACAATATGTGCTAGGAAGGAATAAGTCCATAAGATCGAGTATGCAAGAACTGAGAATTGCAAAATTGGCCTACGTTTGACTTCCACACACATAAATTTTCACACTTTTTGATGTTCACACGTAAGTCAAAAAGTATATGTGCGTAAGTTGTAAAGTATACACTTGAATACACATAACTCATATCTATTGAACCATGAATTTATAATGCAAATATGGACAACATTGATAAAAAAATATTTGTATTAAAATCAAATAGCCATGTACGTATACATCAATATATGTTGATAAAGTATAAAATATAGTTACAAAATAGCCATATAGGCTTACGAGAATTCCATATAGGTATACAATGTCAAATATATCTAATACAAAATATGTACAAAATTTCCATGTAGGCATACAACAAAGGGCTCTGCATTCAAAATTCATTTCTCTCCATGCTTTGGTTCAAATACAATTTTCTTTCCCTTTGCTTGGTGATATGATGGCGATAAGTCTGTCACCCATTTCTGCTGTGCTCGAGGAGTGCTCCTGCTGCTCCTCCTAGTGTTTAGCTCCTAGTGAAGTTTTAACTGTTACAATAAGAAGTAAAGACATTAATATATAGAAATTACATTATAAAAATTGATATATTTAACAAAATAATCACTTACGGCCATCTCACAATCACTCTTCTTGATGGAAATATTTGCATGCTAATGTTCAGGCATGCTCAAGCCTTGTATAAACCATCCAAATAGGAATTAAACTACGAATCAATAATGGTTTGATTTTTCACTAGAACTAGTTCATCTATAACAATGAATATAAATTGAAATTTAGTAATTTGCCTCATACCTCCCCTATCAAAGCCATCGAGTATTGTATAGCAGAGGAAACACCAATATCCATTGCCCTCATAACGTTTGGCGGTGTTTCTGTCACCAACATCTAAAAATAAAACAACAAATTATTCAATCACAAAAAAGTTACAATAGCGATTCATATGATGACTTATAATGTATAAGATCTAATAAACAAAATTTTGAGTACAAGTATTAAACTATATATTTTTTATTATTAGTTATCAAATTTGAAGTAATTCTTTGAGTTTGAGTGATGCATAATGCAACATAACCAACAATATGAATATAAAATACACAAATCTACTAAACTTATAATTCATTCTTTAAGTTCTCTTTATTCTATATTACCTTTGTGAATGTTTGATCAAATCTATTGGCACTAGGAGGTGTTTCCTTGAAACCTCCAACATTACCCTATTCAACATCCAAAATCACATATTAAAATATAATTCATAAAACAATGCTATTAACATGTAATAAATTTATAATTGTTTACTAGTTACATAGCCCACTGATAGGTGTACTACAAAAATAAGTAGGTGGATGACTGGTTTATCCAGTCTCTACACTGTGACCCTGCAATTTTATTAAAATAATAAAAATAAATTAGTTAATCTTGCATTTCACAATCAAAATTTAATAAATTAAATTCAATGAACATGCTGAATTTTACATGAGTGTCAATGCCATATGCATCATGCAAAATGTCAGCCATCCTCTCCATCCCCGTAGATGCATATGGATTAGGCTGCGTAGTAGCATATGGATCCTACGTAGCACCCTCTTGAGTGATGGTAGAGTCATATGAACAAGTCACCCCGCAAGATTGACACACATGGGTTCGAAGGCCACCACCTGAAGACTCCCCTAGATGGCATTGTACAATAGGGCTAGTGTGATGGATGACACTCTCGGTCAAAATTGTGATCACTTGTAATGTCTCTATGTCGGCACTCTCCTTCACAATGACAAGCATCACAATCTTCTCACGAGGCAGCTTAGCGAGAGGCCGTCTCCCTTGCCACATAGGATTTGGCTGTGCATCGGGCCTATCCTGAGCTAACCCCCCACCTCTCCCCTAGAACTCCCTCATATAAAAATAATTTGGGATTTGGTTCAATACAAACTCACTGTATAGTTTCCTAAGAAAATATTGGGGGACTTCACAATTATTGCACGGTGGGTAATCAAATATACCATCTTTCATAAAAATGGTTCTTAATCTCTTGGTGGTGGCACCAATGAATATGAAACCTCTTTACATTGAGGGTAAGATTTTAATTTTTTTTAGGTTCAGTGAAGAGAGAGCAGAAATCACCTTTAGTAATTTTTAAATATTTTACTTGTTTATATGATATTTTTTCTACATAATATGCCTTGGATGTCTGCCTCCTATCTTGCCATCCAGATATTTGTTGGGTGATTGCAGCTACATTTTTTAACATATCTTTCAATGAATTTGCTGAAGCATTCTTTCTGTGGTTGAAGCATTTGGATCACTCAACCTATTGATAAGATCCTCAAGTTGTTTTCTATTGTTCTCAATTTCACTCCTCAAATTTCCTTGAGTGCCAGGAGGGTATTGAGAGAATGGTGGGGGAGGTTGATTTTGTTGTTGAGGTTGATTTTGTTGAGGATTTTGCTGTTGAGGATTTGTAGGATTCCTACAATTTTTTTAAAAAATAATCAAATCTAACCTAAAACAAACAAAATCAATTTCAAACTAACAAATTCAAAACAAATAGCAAACAATACCTACCTCCCACATCTCTTCATCATTGTGGCACCATATTTGCAAAGAAAATCTAACTCTTGTTAATAAAATTTGTAGAAATCCTTCCTCCTAGAACGCGAGCACGAAAGTGAAGGTTTTTAGCCACGAGTAGAGCTGAGAAACAGTAAAAAGAAAATGATACAGATTTCACTTTTTTTTTTGCTTTTAAAATCACATAACGTGAGCGCATTGTAATGCACTCACGTTATCTCTTTTCAATTTTTTTTCCCATTTGGCCACAAAACTGTGACCAACTTCATGCACCCACCCAACTTTCTATTTTGTTTTACATACTTCTCTAGGTTATTTTGTAGGTCATTGCATCAAACTAGGGTTTTGCATTTCATCTTGTATGTCAATGTATTTTCCAGGTTTAAACTTGGTGGTTAACCCCTCATTAGTCATTAATCAAACCCTAGGATAGTCTCGTAGTAGATCTCTTACCTTTATTCCACTGTTAGGTTGAGATATCTAGGGAATCCTTGAATGTTAGTTGAAGAAAAGTGATGTTCTATGTCCTAAACCATAAGAGCTTCCATTTTTAAACTAATCATTTTGGTGAAACTACATTTGGAACATCATAATTCTAATTTTGAGTGCATCATCATCCTAGAATTATCTTGTATTAACATTGCATTGCATTTTTCATTAGTTATTTGGAATCTAGGGTTTCTAAATTTTTGCATTAGTGAAAGTGCATATAGGTTGCATTTTTCATTGAAAATCATATAAAATCTGCATTTTCATTTGGTCTTCAAGTCATACAACATAAAAAGCATCAAAATTAATTAATTAATTAATTTTTTTTTGAAAAAAACCTAATTGGGACTCATTTGCTACCCTGGGCGAATCAATCCTAGTCTAGATATTAAACTACCTTTAACAATATTAAAAACCTCATTTTTGTGCTTCTTAAGCTTCCTAGTAACATATACTATCAGTTTGGAAAGTTTCAGGAACATTTGTTTTATGCATCTAGGTCAAAAACATTAATTTAGGGTACTCATTTTTGAGATCATTTCAATGTACATGCATCATTAGATCTAAAAATACTCACATTTTTCAAAAAAATTCATAATCAGGATAAAACTACTTTTCACTTTTGCATACATAATGTTTACATTCATAAAACTTTGCATAAGTTTGATAAAAGTTCTTTTCATTCTTGGATATACATTCATTGCATTCTTAAAGTTTTGCATACATTGGATAAAAGTTCTTTTCGTCTTTGGATATGCATTTTTTACATTCTTAAAGAATTGCATAATATGGTTAGAAGTTCTTTTCATTTTTTTTCAAACAATGTTAGTACCTTACCTTTCTATACATGCTAAGAAAAAGTTCATATTCCCTCCCTATGAGAGTGTTTTAGTGAAAGAGAATACAACCTTGGACATTCCTAATGATCATATTTGTTCTTCTCCTAATATTTGTCCTATTGGTGAAGAAGATATTTTGGTGTTAGAAGAACCAATCAATGAGAGTTTTGAGAATCCTAGTTGTTTCTCTACTTCTACCTCTCTTATTAGGCAAGACATTAATGATCAAGAAGAAAAAACCATAGGTAATGATGATGATAACATAACACAACAAGAAACCACTAAAACTTCAACTAGCCTATATTCATCTCCCAACATCTTCCCCTCTTGTGATAATGTTTTTGAGGATGAAATCGTAAGTGAGGAAGATATGTTGGTGTTGGATGATCAAACCTTTAGGTTCTATAACAATCCTCTCTATGATGATTCTCCTACCAATCCTACTTTGGAAGACATTAGGGAACAAAGGAATGAAATAATAAATGATCATGACAATCACATTTATTTTTCTCCTAGTATCTCTCGTAGTTGTGAAGAAGATACTTTGATGATAGAAAACACAATTGGTGAAGGTCATGGGAATCTTTATTTCCCCTCTTCCCCTAGAGAAAACATTATTGAACAAGAGAATGCCATCATTGATAAGCAAGAAAATTCAACCATCGATCATTTCCCTACTTGCGATGAAGTCATTTTGGAAGAACCAATCATTGAATATCAAGAACATTTGGTATGTAGTTCTCCTAAAAACTCTCCTCCTAGGGAGAATATCATGGTGCACAAGAAAATTACAACAATAGTAAGGTGGCTTCCTTAGGTGATGATAAAAAGGTGATTCTAGATTGCCCTTTATTAGAAATACATCAAACCAAGAACACTAAGGTTATGAATGTGCAAGTGTCCATTAGATCCCCCTTGACTAATGGACCTCCTACATACCCTGTGGGATGTCCTAAGAATCCTCTAATTCTTTACCCACCCTAACAATGACCAAAAAATTAAAAAAAACCCAAACTTATCCTCTACCCACCTAAGAATAATGTGTCTCAATAGCCGAGTCATAATACCTTTGCTCATACATATAACATTAGGAACAATCCATAACCAAGACAAACAACTTCAAAATTCCTCCTGTTGCCTAATCCTATCCTACCTAGCCCCACTCATTTTCCTACACAAAGTGGAAAGGAGTATGAGGGTATGTGCAGGATCATGAAAGGCCAAAAAGTGACGATATGATGGGTATGTGTAGGGTGTGTGGCTGACGACTTTTTTTTACCCAAAATTGATAAAACAAAAAGGGTTTTTAAAGGAGATTCTCATCTTTCCACTAATATAAATTATGCTTTACTTTGAATTTAATAAATAATTATTATTCATTTTCTATTTGAATTATGACTAAAGTCCTAATTGATAGGCTGATTGAAAAACATCTATAGCTTTCAAACAGTATCACATTTTTTGAATATGAAATATGTGTCACATTATATGCTTCACATACTATAGGAATAAAAAAAATTCATGAAGTTTTGACCAAGTTAAGGTGGTCAAACATACGAGTTTTTATATTTTTTAAAAGTTGTAATAAAAAATTCATAATTAATTATTTACTTGGAAAAAAATTACAAAAAAAATATACATTATATTGGGACATGAGTCCTCTACTTATATCTAAAATATTATAAAAGAATATTATCATTTTATTGTGGTTAGGGTTGTTAGACAGACACCTACTTCTAATTTTTTCCTTCAGATTTAAGTAGTACTGCATTGAAATTTCAAATTTTCACCAAATAGATTTTTTTTAAAAATAAACCTAGTAATTTAGAAACTACATTCAATTTGCTACATATTCTATTCTTACATATTTTTGAAATAATATAGATAACTTATTCAAATTTTTACGTCAAGTTTCCTAACTCTAATTTTTCTAAATTTTTATCGCTACTTAAGGGCCTATTTTTTCCATGATGATCCTGCATATACACATGATCTTGTTGAATAACTTAAGAACACTCCTACTAAGATATCATTGTGGGACCTTATTCAATCATCCCCTCACTATCATAACATGATTCAAAGTGTTTTACAACAAGATCCTATCCCTTCTAATGTGCAATCAAATGACATAGCAACCCTAATTCAAGAAATAAAAGCTAACATTATTTTCCACCAAAGTGAACTTCCCCCTTTAATGGAAGTGCAAAAACAAAATGAAGCTTTCATAATAATATTTTGATATAAAAGAATAGGGATAAAGAGAACCTTTTTAATAATGGCTCCACCCTTAATGTGTGTATTGTAAACCTTTTGGATAAGATTGGTGCAAATAAATAAAAAATTAAACCCGAAACATTATCTATTAAAGGATTTGACAATGTAGAAAAAAAATACTTCGTGTGGTCACTTTTCCTAAATTACAACTTGAAAGGCCACATTAGAAACACCAATCCATGTTATGCCCTACGATCTTTCATAGAACCTCCTTTTAGGAAGACTATGGATTCATGCAATGAATGGGGTTCCTTCCACTCTTCATCGGAAAATGAAGTATATTTACAATAAAAAAGTATACACACTTGAAGTTGACCCTGACCCAAACAGTTGTTTGAACATTGAAAAAAGAAAGGAAAATCCTTTGAAAAACATTAAGACCAACTACACAAGTGGAACCTGTGCAAAAAGACAATGAAAAAAATATTGAGCAAATCACAAAGCTATTAGAATATGATTGAGGTTCCTTAGATTTCAAACCTACATTCATGGGAGAATACAAGATCATAAAAAAAATATTCTAAAAAGGGAAAAGAAAAAATGGTAATGTCAACACAAAATTTAGAAGACCCTTTGAAAGCATCCACCTTAGCCATTTTAGAAGAAGTGACAACATACACAACAAACTTTGAAGAAAGTACCTATCAACAACCTTCGAATCCTAAATAAATGAAAAATATTTATGGAAAAGGTTATGAACTTATGAAACAAATGGGATATAGTGGAAAAGGATGTGGTGCTAGAGAACAAGGTATCCATGTCCCTATAAATCCTAACACACAAGAAACAACTCATGGTCTTGGTTATTGTCCTTTGATAGAAATCAACCCATCAAACAAACCTTCACTTAATATCAACACTCTTACAAAAGATTCCTCTAAGCCAACTTTGACAATAGTGCACCCTAAATTGATAGAAACTAGTGGTCTTGATTGTCATCATTTACAAGAAACAAAGAAATCTTTTCTTAATGTCAATGTCATCACACAAAACACAAATGATTTGAATTTTTTATATTTTACACCCTCCTATAAAGGAGAGAACAAAATATCACAATCTAAAGAGTCTTTCATAAGTATGACACCTTGTACTAAGAAAGAGATATCTTTGTCACAAAATAAAGGAACATCTTCTTTTGATCAAGAGAGCATCTTGACGAGACTCCTCCAAGATTGTTAGATATCTCTCCCTCCAAGAACAAAAAATAAATTTTACTACAAGAATTCATTTTGCGCATATCATAGAGTTCATGATCATTCTACTAATGAATGCAAAGCTTTGAGTAATTGAATTCAACATCTCAAGGAATGTGGTGTGCTTCCTTGTGTTCAAGCACCTAATTCCTCTAACTAATACTTACTTTCATCCTATTTGGCTCATCCTTGTCCTACACCAAGTGGGGGCAAGGGGTTAGGTAGCCTTGTCCTCCTATGTCACTTTTTGTTGTCTCTTTTGGCTAGTTGAAGACCTTTCATGTACATATAAGAGAAAGCTTGGGATGTGGATGATACGCCTTAGGTTGAATCACATGTGACATACTTATTCATGATGTAGTCCAATTTGAAAACATATGAATTGGCATAGGGCTTTCTGAATCATCTCTCATGTCTTCTTCTACTTTAAATAAATTGCTCACAACAATGGTGTTAGCAACCACATTAAAGTGGGGGCATACATCGACACTCATATTTCATTGTGTAGTTTTATTTCTTCCTGTGATGCGTCATTTTCTTGGTGATGTCATTGTGTTTGATTTCCTTTGAGAGTGTGATACTTCTTTGACTTGTCCTATCTTGGAGACATTAGGTACAATGTTCCCTAAGAATAGACCTTGCACGAATTAAGCAGATCCCTTTGAACATACATTACACTATTTTGCATTTACAATATCAGTTATATAGCCACCTTGCATAATACAATTTGCATGCCTATGGAGCCATCTTGTTTGTTCATGAGTTCCAAGCATACAAAGTTTTCCTTGCCTCATGAAGCTTGAAGTTCATTATTGTATGGCATTGTTTCAAAGTTATCAAGAGGTATAACTGCATGGTATGGTTTAATGGGAAGCTGATTCAAGGCATGAATTTCCCTTAGCCACTTTGATGTGTGTGTGAGTGCATACCAGTCATGAGTGTATATTTCTCACCTTCTTGGACCTCTCACCCAGTGGATAGCTAGGAGTTTTGTTGCCTCAAAGTGAGTGTGCAATTTTGGACAAACAACCTAGATCTGATCCACATTGTGTTGGAAAAATGGTCAAAGCTTGATCCACCTCATTTTTTATTTTTACTTGTTTTTGTTTTTCTTCCTTTTTGACATTGCATGTTTGCGTATCTTCATGGTGCATATCATACATCTTGTGCATGTCCCTTCATGCTTATGTCAGTTTTACTTAGGATCTTGGATCCTAGGGGCTTGTTTAGCTCCTTGATCTTTTTTATCCTAGACCATCCACATTGGTAGGATCAAACCCCTCTTGAATGTCTAATTTAGTGTGAGTTTGAAGCAAGTTAATCCTCTCACTAAATTGAGGGCTAAATGTAGTGTCTAAAAATGTCACCGCTTACATTTTCACACTTCATTTGGGAATAATTAATGATGAGTTGGACTTGATAACCCCTTGATCTAGTGATGTGATGATTTTTACACATCCACATTAGGTTTTGGGCCCTTCTAAGCTAAATTAACTTAAATTTTCCCTAATTTAATGTTGTAAAGTGTATTTATTTACACCTTCACATTAAATTTAGGAGGCTTGTAAATGAAGGTGGACCTAATCTAGTGTTGTAATATGTTTTACACATTTACATGGGATTTAGGGCCCTTCTAAGCTAAATAGACCCAATTTTTCCCTAATTTAATGTTGCAAAATGTATCTATTTACACTTTCACATTGAATCTTGGGCCCTCTTGTATTTATTACCTTTAAATCATCATTAATAGGCCCCTATGACCATATATTGTCCATCCAAAGGAATATTTCAATCAAAAACCTAACAAGATCAACATATAAACTTAATTTACACACTCCACGACATTTTAGCAAGCAAAATAATCCCCGTGGGACCCATTCACCACTTTGGGTGAATGAGTCCCATCTAGGTGGGACTCATTCACCCAACTTGGTGAATGAGTCCCACTTGGACTATTTTCAAAGTTTGAGCGGGAAAAACTGGGTTTTAAGTTTAAATTTATTCTATGTTGGCCTTGGGGATCTAATAAATGGTCATTTGAGTGCATTTCCTATGTAAACAATCTTTCAAATCATTATTTCATTGAGCATTCATGTTATCAAGTCAAACACTCAAAGGTTAAGCATTCCAATACTTTACAAGATCATCAAGATAGCATTCAAGATCATTTATAAGGCATTCAAGGGTAGAATTCTTCATCAATTATTGCAACAATTCAAGATCCATCATCATGTCAAGAATATCAAGCATCAAGCATGTTATTGAGCTAGTGTTGTTATGTAGCATTAAAGATCCAAGATCAAGCATTGTTCTACACCTATTGTGAAGATAAAGATCTACATCCTTCATGGCTATTTCATGTTGAGTTGCAAATTTACAAGACATCATTTACTAGACATCATTCAATGTATCATTGTTCATGTTTCATATCCTATGTTTCATGTTTCATGTCCTTGTTTTATTGCTTCATCATTTGGTTTAATTACCTAAAAAGGGTTTCACCAAGGCAAACCCCTATTCGTTAACAATCAACACTTTCTCTCTCTCTCTCTCTCCCTCTCTCTCTCTCTCTTTGTGATTGCAGATCTAGGTGCTTTGAAGACTTGAATACCATTGAAGATTACATTACAAGCTTGTTGGAGTATTCTCACCATTTGCAATGTCATAATCTTCACTAAAAGCTCATCTACAGCTCCAAAATTAGAGTTTCAAATCTAAAAACTTGGAGAAACAGATCAAGCAGAATGAGAAGAGCAGATTCAGACTTTAAATTCCTAAAAAATCAAAATGATACTGATTCACCACAAGTGGTGAATGAGTTTGATTGTAGGTGTTTTTTAGAGATTTTTGTAAATTGAAATACCCTTTTTCTTGAAACTTGCTCTTGTGCAGAGATCTAGAACTGGGACTAATTAACCTAGAATGGTGAATGAGTCACAGTAGGCCAAAATTTTAGGATTTGTGGAATTTCCAGTCTCCATTCAAATCTCTACAAATTTCTAGGTGCACACATTCTGTTTTGCAACTTTATGTTTTGTTTTACATACTTCTCTAGGTTATTTTTTGCAACTTTATGTTTTGTTTTGCATAACATTATGTTTTTTTTTGCAACTTTATGTTTTGTTTTACATACTTCTCTAGGTCATTGCATCAAACTATGGTTTTTCATTTCATCTTGCATGTCATTATCTTTTCCAAGTTTAAACTTGGTGGTGAACCCCACATTAGTCATTAATTAGACCCTATGACAGTCCCTTAGTAGATCTCTTACCTTTATTCCACTCTTGGGTTGAGATATCTAGGGCATCCTTGAATGTTAGTTAAAGAAAAGTGATGTTCTATTTCCTAAACCGTAAGAGCATCCATTTTTCAACTAATCAACATAAACAAATAAGTGTATGCAATCTACCATGTTGAATCTCTCCAACATTGAGTTCACATACTTTCTTTGGATTAACCAAAGCTTTCTATTAGCTCTTTCTCTCGTGATTTCCATTCCTAGAATGTAACTAGATGCACCTAGGTCTTTCATCTCAAATTGTACTGACAACTTAAACTTCAAATTTGAAATCATACTTTTACCATTCCCAATAAACAACATATCATCTACATATAAGACAATAATGAGAATGTGACCATTATCAAATTTAAAATAGACACAATGGTTTGATTTAGATCTTTGAAATCCCAATGACAAAACATAAGTATCAAACTTACGGTATCACATTTTAGGAGATTGTTTCAAACCATAAAGAGACTTCTTCAGTTTGCAAACCAAATTTTCTTTACCGTTTTCAATGAAATTCTCTAACTCTGACATGTAAATCTCTTCCTCCAAATCACCATGAAGGAACTTTGTCTTCACATCCATTTGTTATACTTTTAAGTTGATGCAGAGGTAAGGGACTCCAAATTAACACAAATTCAATTAAATTTGCAAGACCAAAACTCTAGCACTTCAAGCAAATGATTTTTCTCACAATTTTTCTCTATGCTTTGATGAGAGTAGCAAATAAGGTAATTTTGACATAATTTTTAGAAGAAAACTCAAAACCACAATCTAAAAACTGATTTGGATACCCATTAATCCCTTATATAATATATATTAAATTAAAGTGGGGTTACTTTGGAATGTATCCCTCAAAAACTTGCTGCTATGCTGTCCCAAAAGCCTAATTCTACAAACCTGTCTTGAGTAAAATGACCATAAAACACTCAAAACTCAATGAAATTCGATGAGACAAAAACCATTAGAAAGATAATTCAATTTTACATCTATTAAAATAAACTATAAGTTATAAAAACTCTGTACATGGCCGTACCAAGCTCTGAAACAACAATTTAATGTTTAGAAATATAGAAAACAAAGAGGTCTTTTATTAATTTCACTTCAAAATATAACAACCACCTCTTCCTCCTTGGATTCGACCCTCCAAGGCTTAATTTAAACATATTTCATCAATTTCCCAACTGACCCTTGAGTTTCAATAACCAAATAACTTTTTTTCCCACAATGACCCTTCATATTCCTCATTTTTGTAATTTTGCAATTTGATAATTTTTTACATTTTTGACAACATTTGTAAAAATGAACTCATGACCCACTTAATAACCTATTTACTGACTCAAACAAATTCAATATGGTCTAAATCACCTTATTAAATACTTCAAACATAAAACTAAATCAAATTTTATAAAATGGCCTCATGGAGGCATAAAATCCATTAGATGCCCCTGCACCAAACTCCCCATGAACAATAAACTCAAGTCCCTTGAGTGAGGACCTAAAATAAGAAATGTATCTTGATCATCACCTGTAATCACAAAAAATTTCATCTTCATTTTGACCCATGGCTTTGTTTTCTTTGAAGTCATAAGCACAATAAGTGAACTGTTCCTTCTTATCATCATATCATCCTGTCCATGGTCACACTCATCCATACACTCTATGCCTTGATTTTCCTTTTGATCTATCAACCAAAATGTTTCTACATCTATTGTCTCAAGATAACCACAAACTTCTACATGGAGAAAACTGAAAATGTCATTAGTCTCATCATGAAATGATGAATTAAATATCTCATTCTCATACCTTGGTGTCTCAATTTGTAACTGTAAATCTATTTCACCTTTTTCCTCTTTATCATTAAGTGTAGGCACCAACTCTTCATTATCTTCTTCCTTTTCCATTGATTCTTCTTCATTTTTTGTCTTCATGTCTTCAAGGTCTTCATTCTTTACTTGTTTGATCTCTTCATTATCAATAATCCCTTCAACTTGTTTGTTTTCTTCTCCCTTTGACATAGTCTTCATCTTCTTTTCTTGCTTTCTCTCTTATTTTCTCTTCATAATAATCTTCTCAATAGGCCATGTGACCACTTTCTTAATCTTCAAATTCCAACTTGTGACTCTTTTGAGCAACTGTTCTATTCTTTTCTCCAACTCTTTGATTTTTTGATCAATCTTCTTTTGCCTCATCTCTTCCTCTTTTCTCTTCCTCTCTTTTTCCTCTTGATTTTTCTTTTTCTTTCCTCTCTTCCTCTGCCTGCAAATATATTTCCAATCTTCTCACCAAATCCATCTTCACAAGCAAGTATCTCCTTGCTTTTATTCAACTTTTCTCTGCCTTTCCTTGGCAACAACCAGGTTCTTTTTAACCTATACATAACCACAAAACCAAAACCACAAACCAACACTAGCCCAGTCCTTTTTCTGAGCTCTGATACCAATTTGATGTAGAGGTAAGGGACTCCAAATTAACACATATTAAATTAAATTTTCAAGACCAAAACTCTAGCACTTCAAGCAAATAATTTTTCTCAAAATTTTTCACTATGCTTTGATGAGAGCAGCAAATAAGGTAATTTTGACATAATTTTTAAAAGAAAACTCAAAATAACGATCTAAAAACTAATTTGGATACCCATTAAGCCCTTATATAACATATATTAAATTAAAGTGGGGTTACTTTGGAATGTATCCCTTAAAAACTTGCTGCTATGCTATCTCAAAAGCCTAATTCTGCAAACCTGTCTTGAGTAAAATGACCATAAAACACTCAAAACTCAATGAAATTCGATGAGACAAAAACCATTAGAAATATAATTCAATTTTCCATCCACTAAAATAAACTATAAGTTATAAAACTCTGTACATGGCCGTACCAAGCTCTGAAACAACAATTTAATGTTCAGAAATATAGAAAACAAAGTGGTCTTTTATTAATTTCACTTCAAAATATAACAACCACCTCTTCCTCCTTGGATTCGACCGTCCAAGGCTTAATTTAAAAATATTTCATCAATTTCCCAACTGACCCTTGAGTTTTAATAACCAAATAGCTTCTTTTCCCACAATGACCCTTCATATTCCTCATTTTTGTAATTTTGCAATTTGACAATTTTTTACATTTTTGACAACATTTGTAAAAATGAACTCATGACCCACTTAATAACCTATTTACTGAATAAAACACATTCAATATGGTCTAAATGACCTTATTACATACTTCAAACATAAAACTAAATCAAATTTTATAAAATGGCCTCATGGAGGCATAAAATCCATTAGGTGCTCCTGCACCATAAGTCACATGTTGCTACAAGTGACAAAAAAAGCTAGATAGATGTCTTATTTCCTATAGGAGATAATATCTCCCCATAATCAATTCCCTCCACCTAATAAAACCCCTTAGTGATCAACCATGCCTTATACTTCTCAACACTACCATCAAGACCACACTTTTTCTTGAAAACCCATTTACAACCAATAGGTTTACATCCAGTAGGAAAAGCTACCAGATACCAAGTATTATTTTTCTCTAATGCAGCTATCTCCTCATCCATGGATTGCCTCCAAGAATATACATTAGTCATACCCATAGCCTCTCTAATAATTCTAAGCTCACCAGTGTTAGGAATCAAAGAAAAAATGCCACTAGAATCCAATAGTCAATAACCAAACTTTTTCGGTTGTTTCCTAACTCATGTAGACCTCCTCAAAGGATGAGATTGAGGTTCTTCTTCTTATTCATAACTTTTTGATTTTCTTGAGCTCTCCTCATCATTAGGTCCAACAGGAGTACGTAATTCATCTTTCTTTGGAGTAGGTAGAATTTGAACTACCTCTTTCTGTTTCTCCTCTTTCTCTAGCTACAACTCAACAATAGAAGTTTCCATCTCTCTGAAAGATCACACTTCTACTATAGAGAAAATTTTGAGCTTTTGGATCCGAAAGCTTGTACCCTTTCACATTGACACCATAGCTAATAAAGATACACTTAATAGTCTTGTTCTCCTTGACTTTGATCTCTTCTCAATTGGAACATGAGTATAAGTTTCACAACCAAATATTTGAGATTTCTCATTGAATGATTTTTACCATACCACGCCTCCATGGTTGTCTTTCCAACAAGTGCTGGTGTAGGAGATCTATTGATGAAATAACATGCAGTGGCTACTACTTCAGCCTAGAAATTTTGGTCAAGACTAGCACCACTCAACATACTCCTAGCCCTCTTCATCAACATTCTTTTCATCCTATCTACAACTACATTTTTCTATGGAGTGTAGGGATTTTTCTTATGTCTTTCAATCCTATGCTCTTTACAGAACTTATCAAACTCTATGGAACAAAAATCACCACCATTTTCAGTCCTCAAAATCTTAATCTTTCTTCTAGTTTTGTTTTCTACCAAGGCCTTAAACTCCTTAAACTGACTAAAGAATTCAATTTTACTTTTGAGAAAATAAGTGAATGTCCTATTGTAATCATCTATGAAAGAAATAAAATATACATATTTTGATAATGAACATTCACAGGACCAAGAACATCTGAATGAACATAGTCCAAAACCCCATAAGACTTATGAGAACTAGAGTAAAAAGAAACACGGTGTTTTTTTCCATAAACAAAATGTTTGAAAAAAGTTAGACTCGAGATTACAATCATCAAGGCCTTCAACAAGGCTCTTATTTTTCAGGGTTTTAAGACCCTTCTCACCAATTTGTGACCAATTTTTTGGTGCCATAACATTGTCTTCTTGACAAGAAGCTTCATGTCAATGGAATGAGCACCCTTAGGTACCCAAAATGCATGATCATCAGATGTAGATACAACATAATTCTTCTCTACATGATCTAATGGTGAGGATGAAGAATCCAAAGATATCTTCTTCGGTACATCAGAAGAAATATTGCATTGTATAGTGCATGCATCAAGCTAAAAAAAAGTGCTAGTATGAACTCCCTTATTAGCTCTAATGCCATATCTCTTCTTGTCATCTTGCATCCTCCACTAGAGAAAACAACTTTCACTCTTGAATAATTCACTTTACTTACAGAAATAATTTTTTGTGCCAAACTTAGAATATGTAAGACACCATCAATCCCCTTCACTTGTCCATCAGGAAATATGATTTTGACTCTTCCACGATGAACAATCTTCAAGTGAGAATCATCACCCAAGTACACCTCTCCACCACTATACTCATACTTTGAGAACCAAACTCTATGAGAGGTCATGTGAAAGGATGCACTCAAATCTATCAACCAAACATCTTCTGATACATGGGCTACCAATGCCACAATAAATACTTCTCCATCATCTTAGGTTCTCAAATTCAAAATTGGAGAAATATTTGTTTTTCTTCTTCTTCTCCTTCTTGCAATATTTTTGATTGTGACTTACTTCACCATAGTTCCAATATTTATCCTTGGACTTCTTACTAGGAGACTTAGATCTCCCCAGAGACTTTGAATTGGATTTATCACCTTTCTTTTTTCCTCTCTCCTTTGGTCTACCATGAATAGAAAGAGCCTACTTGGCCATCTTAGAAGAATTCCTTCGCATCTCTTCAAATAGTAATGAGGCAACCCACTCATCCATCTTGAAGGTGGAAGCAACGCTTCCAATATCCATCACCAGGTGATCCCAAGAGTCTGGCAACAAACACAAAAGGAGCATGCAATAATCTTGTTTATCAATCTTGTCTCCAATGGAACCTAGTTGTGCAACCAATATGTTAAAAGAGTTCAAATGATCTACCATGGATCCTCCATCTTCCATCTTCACAAAATACATATTCTTTCTCAGGAAAATCTTTTTTACTAAGGATTTAGCTTGATAGACATCACCAAGCTTCTTCCATAAAGAAGCAAAAGTTTTCTCTTCATGGATATTTAGGAGGAAAAAATCAGCCAAAAAGAGTCTAATAAGACCCTTGGCTTTCCAATTCATGAGATTCCAATCTTATTGTTTCATGCTAGATGGCATAGTTCCATAAATAGTAAGCCATAAATCATGATCTATGAGCACGTTTTCCATTTTGAGCTTCCAAAGTTCAAAATTTCTACCATTAAACTTCTTTATCTCAATCCTGCCAGATGTGCCTACCATCTCTTTCTTGCAACAAGGTCATGAAATACACTTATATTAAACTCCCACCGAAAGCAAGATCAGCTCAAAAAAACCTTCTAACCCAACAAAGGAATCAAGGTTGGTTAGACTTTGATACCAACTGAAAGGAAGCCGAGTGAGTGGAAACAACTCCCTACACTAATCTAAGTAGGGGAGAGTTACAAAAAAATATTTTTTAACACCTTATCCAGTCACAATAAGAGAAAAACATAGAGAAGAATGGAATAGAACAAGTACACAAATACAACAAACACCAGATATATGTGGGGAAAACCCTTTCAAGAAAAAAACCCCACCCTCCAAAAGCACAGTACTATTGTATTACTTCAAATAAGAGTTACAATATAACCCCAATTACAATGCTTTCTTGAACAATTGTTTCATCACAAACACCTATCTTGGAGTAAACCTGACAAGACTTCATTACCTGCAAACAAAATATGCATTCTACAATACATGGAACTCAATATAGAGAGAGATAAAAGCTTGAAGAAGCATGTGGAAGGAGAGGGGCATCCAAATCCACATGGCACAATATACCATGCACAAACATGCATTTGGACACGTGTACAACATTCCCTTACACCCCTTACAAGTTCCATTACATGCAATATTCTTGCTCCAAGATTGGGCACCTAAAATATGTTGAAAATAGGCTATGATAGATGCCTTACACATCTTACAACTATCATAGAATTTTTCATAACTGATAGTATATACACCTGTAAGAGAATCTATCATAACTAACCAAGAATACCCGATTCTCTTACAACCTATCATAACCCTACTTTGGTGCCAACTTTCTCCATGCAACAAGATTCCTTATGATGCATCATAGAATATGTCATAGGTCAAAGATTCCAAAGTGGGATTCCTATGCCCACTTGGGATGATTGTGTTTCATCTAGTCACCTCCAATGGGGTTGCCACCCAGCTAATGGGTCCCAATTTATGACATGACACCATAGATAAATAAATAATACAATTAAAAAAATTAATTAAATCAATATTAGGACTCTAAGGTTGAGACACCTTAATCCCAACACTATTTTGTCATTTAAAAAAAAAAATGGCAACTTATAGGAAAATCACTCAAAAAAGGCCATTTTGTTTAGGACAACGAATCTAAACAAGAAATTAACAAAAAGATTGAACATATAAACCAAATCCTTTACCTTAGTTTACCTTGCTCATCTAATTGAGAAAAAATGAAGTGAACCCTTCACTTGATTTGTTCCACAAATGACTAATTGTTTTATTTAGTTAAAGTGTGGATTACTCTTCAAACTAGCATAATAATAGCGAAATGATGGTATTTTGGAGATAAAATTGATAACATAGAATTATCTTGCAACTATATATGAAAATGAGGGGAAAGACCTTAAATTTATAGATTTTAGGTATGAGGAATAGAAGGCTAAAATGCATTTCAATCAATGGATTGCTAGGACTGAGTGAGAGTAACTATGAAGATTAAAGGCTTAGCCATGTGACAAGTGTCACAAGAGGAGGATATAAGAAACCATGCGTCATTGAAAATGAGAATAGGTTTGCTCAGATATCTGTGAGAACAATACATAGGGTGGCTTATGAGATAGACAAGTAGAGGAATTTTGGAAAGTGGAAGAGATGAGAAAATATATGAAAATGAAAAGTGTGAGAAAATGGAAAGGGGAGGGTGGCCACACATGTGTGGGAGATTCTCATACATGTGTGAGAAATCATTGATAGGTAAATTAAAATGGTGAGGTGGAGGTGTGAGGTGACCCATGTACACTCACACATGTGTGAGAATTGAAGAGGGACAAAACCTATCAAATGATGAAAATTTTGGAGATTTAGGGGAATATAAAATTGAAGAAAATACTAGAGGGGATTAATGAGGGTTAATTAATTAATTAATTAAATCAGATTAAAATAATTATTGAGTAGGGAAATAAAATTAATTAATCTTAGAAGGAGGAATACAATCAATTAAATACTATATAATTTAATTAATTATGGGAATGAATAATAATTATTTACTTACTTTGGGATTATGAAAGTACAAGAATTATGGAAAATAGCTGATTAATTAGTTATTTAGTTGGAAGAAATAATTCTCAAGTCAGTTGGAAGAAATAATGGAGGATAGGTAGAGGAATGATGTCCCTTGATAAATCACCTAGAATAAAAGATGTCTAGATGATATCTCAAAATAAAGAAATAAAGGTTAAAAATAGATAGAGGATAAAAATAAATTTGATGGATCAAAAAAATAGAGGGAAAGGGATTAAAATTGAAGCAATGAAAGGAGAAAAGGTGAAAAAATCAAGGATCAAGCTTTTGAATTTGGACTTAGGGATCCTCTTGTAACATTGTAAAATTTCACCCCTCGCAATTTCACTTATATTTTTGCATCCAGTTTGATGTCCACTCCCTTAGTATTTGTGTAGGCTCATTTTATCCCCTGCATCATCCTTTTTCTCTCTCAAGATTCTCAAGGCCCCTTTTCAATAGCTACCTTCATGCATTAGCTTTGCATCAAACCTTGTGCTTTTCTTGTTCTCATTGTTTTGTAGTGTGATTTGTATGGAAACTAGTGCACCATGCAAATGTCTATGTGTCAAGCAACATCCCATGACATTTTTTATATTCAAATGGTCATTTTCTAGGTTCCTTTCCACTTGTCACCTCCTTTGGTTGGTGGTAATAGCTTGAGGCACCTTGTAACATCTTGAAAACCTTCTTTTCCCTCTTCTTCTCTCTTTTAAATCCATTATTTCACTTCATTTGGCCTCTCTAGCTTTGTGGTCTCTCTCTTGGACATTCTCTTGTCTTTTTCTCTGGCTATCTTGCTTGCATAGCTCTATAACTTGCTACAATATTCTCAAGCTCTCACAATAATCTCACATTCTTGCAATGCTTTGTATTGCTCTCTTGGCTCTTGTCATTATCTTTTTCTCTCATTCTCTCTTTGGCTTCCTCAAGCCTTAAAACTTATATCTTTCTTATCTTATGTCTTTTAGCATCTCGGGATTTCTGACATCCCTTGTCCATATACTTTATCATTATGTCTATTATCTTGGCTATTTTCTTTCATGTCTGTCTATCTATCTATCTATCTATCTTCTTGTCTATGGAGGTGAGAACAATGAAACAAGGGTTTGATTGCAACAAGCCCCTAAACAACCCCAACAAGTTTCCTCAGTCTTATGTGTGTAGGTATCAAAAATTTTCTTTTACTGGAGGCTTCATTTCTTGGGTTGTTGTGAGAATTTTCGTTCTCCTCCTTATTCTTATCATCTACATTTTACTTAGTTTATTTTATTTTACTTTGTTATTTTCCAACACTTTAAGAATTCTTAGTGGTTAGAATAGAAGTAGCCATTAAGCTATTTTCTAAGATATTCTCAATTCCTAGTCTATACAAGATGCCAACAAGTCACACTACCGTCCTTATTCTGCACTATCATCCTTTGTCTGAGAGCTCATCAATTGGTCTAGAAAACCTCTATGACCTTCTTATTCTGATTCTAAATCTTTCGCTCTATTCCTTGAGGTAGTCTGATGTAGTTTAGGGAAATTCATTCCCTAGGACTCTCTTGAGAATAATGAGACTCATAAGTAGCGAATCCACCTTCTCTACACCTATAAATAGGCTTGGGGGCCAAATATATTCACTTACACCATGAGCTTATAGAAAATCAAAGGATAATTTATGTAGAGGAGCTACGAGAAGATGGTGAATATTCCATGATACACCCACCATGTAGAGAGAGTGTGATAATACCAATGGAAAAACTTAGGTACTTGGGGTAGTCCAAGATGCAATAAACACAAGAAAAATCTAGGAAAATATAGGCATTGATTTATTAATTAACACCTATAGCTAGAGATTAGCACTTGCATTGCAAGATTTATACCTACATGAATGGGTTAGCACTTACACTTATAGTAGAAGTTTCATAGGAAAATGTCTCTTGTGTGGGAGAAAACTTCACTTAGACTTGTAGCAATCACATTGGGGAAATATAAATCTTATGCTTGTAGTGCTTGCATGGCTAGGATAACACCTACATTGTTTATCTTGTGTGCAAGGGAATTTTTTCTTGCATTTTTTAGTGTATTCATGTTAGGGTTGTGATTTTACTCTATACTACTTGTGCATGTAAATTAGAACTTCCATAGATTAGCACCTACATGGTTTAACACCTAGAATTTTTTTAATATGCTAACTTAGGAATTGGTTTTGGAAATATTTAATAACTTGGTTTGGGTGGATATAATAATGATTGTTGCCATTGAAATGATAAGAGAGGTAACCACCAATGATGAGTATACAAATACTATTGAACAACATGGATTGGGAGTTCCTAGAGGAAGTGAGGCTCTACAAGATTGTATTTATACCAAATATTTGAGCTCATCAAGCATGATGATGGTGCTAGTAGAGAGATGAAAGAGTGACACTATCTCCCTCTTTATTTATATTGGGGAAATTATTATCACACTAGAAGATATGTGGAGGATCTTATGGATTCTAATTCATGGTGATTTGGTTGAGTATGACTTGGTTACTAGAGATTTATATTTCAAGTGGGTAATCTTGATATATGTCTTACTAGTGAAGGGGATAGAGATAGATTTAGCAATAGGGATGGGGATTCTACTAGCATTTATCCTATATGTAGTAGTATTGATTAGTGGATTATTGGTGTTAAATAAGAGATAATTTGGATGCCCATTTAGATGGGACCATATTTTTAAGAGAATGATATCAAGTAGAACTTGGTATATTCTTAGGGATCTTATGTGTTTCCATACTTATAAGAAGAGATGCACTTAGTAGTATATAGAGGAGGGTATATCTTGCAAAGCAATGCGAGCTTATTCTTCTTGAGAGGAAGTTCAAGAGATAGGCAGGCCATACATACACCTATATGTAAGGTCTATTCAATATACATGGATGGGGAACTTTTCCTACTAGAGATGAGTGATAGATGATATTGATGAGGTTGAGTGGAGGTTGTGGTAGGCATGTGAGATATGGTTGGGAGATGATGAGAATATTTGTTTCACACAAAATTCATAGTACTTGGTAGGGAAAATAGAGCATGTGATTGAGCACTATCTTTCACATAGAGTGATGTGCTAGTTTGGGTTACTATAGGTGAAACCCATGAGAGAGTCAGTTTTTGCATAACTCACCCAAGAGATCAGGCCATGGGGAATGCTCATGGATGGGTTCGTGGCTAGAAAAAATTAGTATCACACCCCTAAAATTTCTTGGGTACAAAAGCCATAGGTGGTAGATGTAGGCTCATTGATGAGTATGTTGTATGGTATGTAGAGCATAGGAAAATATGATTGGCCATACTAAATTTGGAGGTAGTAGAAGGAGGAGATAAAGGGGATGGGGAGATGGAGGAGGGAGGAGGAGGGAGGAGGAGATTGCACTAGAGGCTTGGGAGACTAGGTAGATCTATTTGGTAAAATAGGGTTAGGTCCATCAAGCATAGTTGGGGTAGGGTCATCGAGGATATTAGGTGCGATGGGAAAGGAAGAAGATGAGATGGATATTGTTGAAGACTAGGGAGAGAGAGGAGGAGGAGGATAATAGCAATGTACATGCATGGCTAAGTATGATGATGCTAGCATTAGATGTCTATTGGTAGGAGAGGAATGAGGATTGAGTAGAGTGTGATAAAAGGATAGTGGAGAGGGATAGTCTCCTATGTGAGAGATATAGACTACAAGCCAAGAAAGATCAACATATAGTTGAGTGAGATAGTTTGCAAGTTGAGAGAGATAAGCTACAACTAGAGTTGGACATGGAGAGGGTCAGGGGGGAAACCTCAAGAATGAGATAGATTCCATGAGGTATGAGTGAGATGTAATGAGGGCATATGAAGAGGGGATGGAGGAGGGATGGAGGCATATCTTATGATAGAGATGGATGTGATAATAGCTTATTTATATTAGGCTCAAAATGATCTACAATACATTTTAAGAGAGATAAAAATGTAGTTAATGTTGGAGCAGAGGGGATGGTGCCCATGTTGGCATAAATAGTCATGATGTTAGATTAGAAGGTACCTATTATTCTAGAGATATAAATTATTAGATATATATGAGTAGGCAATACCAATGGATTAGAGGGTACCATCACTATCAATGAGATCAAGGTGATCATCATGATTAGGGAGAGAAAGGCCTATTTTTGTAGGGGATCCATCTATTCACCCTCATAGAGGGCTAACTGAGGGTGCTAGCTAGAGCTCATACCTAGTTTTATATGACACTTTTTGAAGTATACTCCTCCTAGATCCCTATAGTAAATTTATATGATGAAAAATTATACCATGCAACATTAATTATATATACAAGATAGTTTTGGTAGTAAACTTGTTATGGTGTTATTCTATTTATTGCGTAATGATTATTATTTGATTTATGCATGTGATTTTGATGATTATGATGAGGGATGTGACTATATTTATGTTATACATATGACTATTTGATGTATTTTATTAATGTTATGGGTAAATGCACAAAGTTGGGTCCACTTCTCATGGAAGTTTTGGACTTAGGAAAAAAATGGGCCTAATCGGGAAAAGTGAAACATGATTCCACTTTTTATGAAATGAGATCTCATTTTTCTTCAGAACTTTGAGCCAAAAGTGGCGTCTTGTATTCTAGAAATAGGATCTCATTCTAGAAACAAGATCTCATATCTTGAACAATTAAATTTTAAAAAAACTAGACATGATCTCATTTAGGATATGAGATCCTATTTCTAGAATGAGATATTATTTCTTAAAATTTCAATTTCTGGTCTGATTTCTACTATGGGTTTCAGGTCAAGAAAAAATGCTTTGGGAGATGAACCTTAGCTTTGGACATGCTTTGACCTACAACTTGAAGATCATGTCAATTTCACTAGAATAGAGTGACTTTGGACATATGTATGAAGACATTTTTTGTAGAATTTTTAAAAAAAATTAAAATGCATTATAGATGAGATTGTGTAGATTTTAAATACATAGTATTTTTACAATTGGATTATTTTTTTTGTTTTCAAATAATTTTTGATGAAACTGCTCCATAAAATTAAAATAATATAGTTTTCCTTTTTTTTTTAATAACTTTTTAAATTTTTTACGTGATTTGAAAAAAAAAATTATATGTCAATAGTTTTCAAACAATTCTTTTCAATTTAGAAAATAAAAAAATAAAAATTTAGGTCTACTTATGCTTGACATACATGAGGGATTTTGTAGACACACAAAATATACCGATTGATCCTATACACCTGATCTTGATTTTACTAATACCAGTTCATCCTAAATCATCTCCTTCACTAATCATTTAACTAAATAATCTCTATTTAATTAAATTCATCACATTCCATCTCTTAATTAAATAAATCAAATTTATCTGATTAAGTCATCATCTCCTATTATTTAAATAAATCACTTCATTTAATTAATCATATAGTCCCTCTTTTAATTAAATAATTCATTTTATTTAATTAATCTATAAAGTCACCTCCCTTAAATTAAATAAATTTATCTTTATTTGATTTAAAAATAACACCATCTTCTTTAATTAAATAAATCAAAACCTTATTTTATAATTAAGTCTAATATCATTATTCCTCTCATTTTGATTTATTTAAATCCTAAAATCTAAGTCAAAGTGTCAAATCAACTAATTATCATCTTAATTAATCAATTCCTGATTAATGCTAATCCCAATCCATCAAATTCTCTGGCTTTTGCAACTTGCTCATGAAAATCATTTTAATTGATTTATTAAATCTCTATTTTCATTCAAAAAGGCATCAAAGTGGGAATATTCTCCAAGTTTGAATTCTCCCCTCAAAAGTACTTGTCCATCCAACAAGGCATTAAAGGCCTCTTACATGTACTTTTCTTGAGCCAAGTGGCATTTAATTCATCTTTCATCTCCCTCCAACATGTCACTTCTCTAATTTTGAATTTCCCCCTAATCACATTAATGTGCACATTCATCAAAATGTGCTCCACCTTTGTCCACTCACATGTTGACAAGTGGCATTATGTTATTGGTTGGTGTTTGATCCCACATTCATCCATTTTTCCTCATCCTCCCTCATTCTCTTCTATAAATAGAAGGCTCTCATTTGGATTTTGGATCCACAAGTTCATCCACAATCCTATTCACAAGATTCATGCACAACTTATGCAAAGTTATCATCTTCATTTTTTTGAGCAATATTCATCCACTTCATCCATTTTCATAGTTTTCATAGCTAGGTTATGGAGAAATTTCACCAAGGAGCATCAAATATTCACTATTGATCATCAAGCTTGCAAGGAATTGGGAAAGGGCCATTTTCCACATCAAAATGGCACCAATTCCCCCATGGGATTGAGAGTTTGGTTATTAAAATAGGATTTAATAGCTTTTCTTACTTGTGCTCTACATTTATTTCTTGTTTTCATGTTTCAAATGAATTTCATGGGGAATGTTGTTTCTAACTTTCATATTAGACTAATTATGTGTTTGTTCTTTGTGTTTGTGCAGGTATATTATTCACCATTCACAGTTTTCAAGATATCAATTATGGCTAATAAAAAAATTATAATTTTTTTAAAAATTATCCTCAATATTTTTTCAGTGTCTTATAGATATTTTCCAAAAATAATTTAGAAAAATAATTTTATTTAGGTCAAAAATATGGTTAACATACACATGGATGATATGCTCCTAAAAAAGTGACTTTTAAACAATGGTTTTTAGACATGCCTAGTGAATATGTGAGGCCTACCATTTGATACACCATTTGGCTATCTTTTGATTCGATCATGATGACACTATGTGTTTTGGACTATTTTGGATGATCATTGACACTTGATGTTATGCTTGTTTTATGCTTATGATGCTATAATGATTATATGCACATTATGTTTCCTTTATCGATATGCTCATATGATTTGGTTATCATGATTGAAATGGAAAATTGTTTTAAAATGAGATGGAATTGATAGGATGCTAAATTTAATTTAGTGATGATGTGATTTCTTTGTTATGCCATGACTATACATGAATTGATAAAATATGTTATTGCTAGAGGAAGAATGATTGTATATATATTGAATTTATTGATTCAGAGTTAGATTGTGCTAAATATATGCATATGAATTTATGATTTAATCATTGATTATCATGCATTGGATATTTTGACATGTGGACATTAAGTGTGCAGGTACATGCCCATGGCCAATGGGATTGGAGGTAACCAAGGGTACCCGATTGTGTCAGCCTAGTGAAGCCACTATGGTCGATGAAGAATGGACCATAGCCTCTTGTGTTGTATTTTAATTTGTGATTGAAAATATTTAATGTTGAATCTTGAGATTATGTTTTTAAGGTCAATCAAACTTTTGTTGAGGGTTTTGGGGCATGTTGGAATTATTTTATTATGTTAAAATTTCAATTTCTCTTTTGAGGGTTTTCAAAGGTTTAATTAGTCCTTAAATTGGGTTAATTGGCCCTCAATTAACCCCTAGGATAGTCCCCTATGGGTTAGGGGTCAAATCAAACCCATAACTTGTCAAAATTGCAAGTTGTGACCCTTCTTAATTAGCCATCAAGAAGGGTGACGGATTTTGGGGATGGGATTGGAGTGTTGGCTCCAAAATCTCATTTATGAGATTTGAAAACCTTGTTGAGTGTTGAACACTCTTTGGCCTTTCACTTCCCCAAGAGTTCTCACACATGTGTGAGAACTTGTGGGGAGGTGTGTCCTTGGGAGTGAAGAGGAGGTTGACATGTGTCACACTCTCCTCCAAGGGTTTCTAACCCTTGACTCCTATTTGAATCCTTTGGAAAGAAAAGGAAAGGGTTCTTCTTTTGGGCTTAGGGTTTGGATTGCTTGGAGGAAGGAAAATTTTGCTTGGTCTTGAAGGAGTTGAGATTTGGAGCTCATCTTCAACCCTCTCTCATTGTTGGCTTGGATTTGAGGTAGGTCTTACTCTATCTTTATGTATGTTTTCTTTTATCTTCTTTTACCTCTTTGTATACAAGTTTGAGAATATGAGCTATATGGGTTGTTGTCCATTGACATGTCTTTGCATTTCCTTGTGTTGGTTGGGGTTGTATAGGATAAACTCACCCAATGTGGGAAGAGAATCCTTGTGGGGGATAGGAATGTTTAGGAACCTCTATGGGGAGATTGTTCCTCCTTTGAGAAGGAGAGGCACAAAAAGGGTATGAGTACCCAAAATTGTTTCATGATAGTATGGTGTTTTTGGGAAGATTGTTGTATGGAGGATGTATGATATGAAGAGCTTTATTGAATGGGTGGATTGGAGAAAAAGAAGGATTGTGTTGTTGGTTATTTCTACTTGCTAATAGGTCTCCCCATATGGAAGTGATGTCCACCTCTATCCCCATCCTTGGATTCATAAAGAATCCCTAAGAAAATGTGTGAATCTTGGTTGGGAGTATTTTACTTGTGCATTGTGGTGGGAAATGGCTGTTTATTCTATTGTTGTGTGTACCTGGTATCTTGGTTACCTCCTAGCTCGGGGGGTGGTTGGTTTTCCAACCCAAGGTTGGGAGGTGAGCATACCCAAATGGCCATGAAAGAAAGTTGTGTTATGTGGTTGCTTGCAGGTTGTTGAGAGCTATTGGTTTTGAAGTGTTGATGTGCTCCTTGTAAAAGAAAGGAAATAAATTTCAATATGTTCATTTCAAGTGAAGTCTGTCACCAATTAAATGTAATAGTCTCGAAAGAGAGTTGTTTGAAAGTACATGTGCACTCCCTTATTTCTGTGCATGAGTTTATTGATAGAAAACTCCTTGTAATAGAGACATCAAAGATATTGTTATCTCTTTGCTGTAAATTAAACGATGGTTACAAGCTGGGTAGTTTTACTTCATACTGTTCTTTTAAATTTTTGTATCAAAGTTATTCACCTATAGATTTTGAATCAGATTTAGGATTCATCTGTGTTTTCCTATGTTGCTCTACAAGTAAAATCCTGAGATAAGAAATACGCAAGAAATTACTTCCTATTAATGTCTTCTTCATGCATGATAGTTTGCGGTTGCTCTGGAGACTCACTTGTGTTTTTCTCTAAAATAAAGTTTGTAGATCTAATTCAAAGAAAAAAATGATTAGTCATTCTTGTGGAATCATACTGGTGTCAGGCTATGTTACAAATTGCTTTAGCCTAAAATGCACAGTAGATGACCTTGTAGCAGAAATCTTGTGTAACTATCGAGTGAAAATCATGGGGCTGTCAATCTGAAAAAAAAGAAAGAAAAAAAAGAAAGAAGAGTCATTTAAAATCTATTATTCACAAAAAAAAAAAAATAGAGAATAGCTTGGACTTATATTAGCATAGCATTTTATTTTATGTACTCTGTCAAATGAAATATATATAGAAATAAAAGGAACAAAAGACTGTGTGGTATATTGTGTAGTAGTAATTCTTTTTATAAATCACCTGTTCCCTGGGCAATTATTTTATGTTGATGAGCATGGGACACCAGTCATTCCGCATGCTAGACAGACATTGAATGAACATTACAGTTAGTAATTTGTTATTACAATTCCTATGGCGAGAAAGCAAACGAAGAGAGAGGAAAAAGAAAGAGATTACATCTAAGACTTAGCTTCCCTGTTGCTCTGTTCATAACACTATTATGTATGATGGGATTTGTGGCTATAAGTAGGTACCCTTTTATCTTCATGTAAATAGTAGGGCAGTAGATTCTTAATTCGAAATGAATATGAGTAGAATGTCCAGAGATGCCATCTCCAGCCACGAGGAGCCTTACGCAATACAATAAAATTATAACTTCTGCTCATAAATATTGTTATCCCTGAAGGTAGCGTGGGTAAATTGGACAGCCTGTAATGATAACAATGTAGGAAGCTGTGTACTCTATTCTGCTTTAAGTTCAAATCCAGCGATAGGCGCCTGTGTAGGTAGCACCTTGGAGGCATGCAATGATGATTTTCCAATTTCAAAGAGTAATAGAAGTTGTTATGGTAGGAGAAAAAGAAAACAAAATAAGTTCCTCATATGCCCACTTGCAAAGCCATATTAATTCATGTCAGGATTGCCTTGATGTTCCTGTCTGCAAAATCAGAAACTAAAATCATTCTAAAATAAAATAATTTTAAGGTAGTAGAGGCAATTAGGAACCCAACGTAAATAGTGGTGGCTTAGGCATTTTTTTTAAGTAAATATATTACTATTTGGGCACGGAGTATAGGTAGGCACTGTTATTCGCCCAAGATTGGAGGAGTCCCATTTAAATTTAAAACTATCTCTATCTATTTAGTGAATGTGCCAGGTCCGCAACCCCCTCTCTAGCCTGTCATGGAATGACTGTGGATTTGTCCTGAGATCTTCTGCATTTAATTCTTGAACTCTTTTCTTGTATTTCTTCTCACACAATCTGTAGCACTGAGTACTCTGTGATATTTATGGTCCATGTCTTAAATATTAAATCATTTGTTACAATTAATGCCTACGCCAATGATGGTTTTCCAGTTGGAGTCGTGGTAATGGCAAACCACTTTAACAGCCTATTTTTAGCCTAGTGTTAGTTAGGAAAAACATTAATTTAGGATCTATTGTAATATATGTATAACCACATTGAGATCTGGCGCTATTTTAGTATAGTGCAAATTATTTTATTAGAATACCTATTTTATGCCAGTGTTAATATATCTGGTTCCCTCTTCTGTTAAGTTAAAAAAAAATTTAAAAAAATCCTTTAATATTGTCACCCAATGCTCTTACCCCACGCTTGCAATGGTTACATGATTAGGCTTATCGGATTTACTGTATAGTAATTAATAGCTGAAAACATTAGATGATAAGAATAGTGTATCACAGTCACAACGTTATTATGGCTGCTGCACTAAAGAATGAAATATACTAATAAACTCCTAGTTGAAATTAGCTCAAAAATAAAATCCAACTCATTAAATCTAAGCTCTTATTTATCTTTTCTTGCAATAGCTCTTAAGGGAGAATAAATTAAAAGTAACATACCGTAAAAATTTGACTAAAAAGTTACCGTTACCACTTTTATTTTAATATCTAATCTTGGAGTCCATGCAGCCATTGAGATTCTTTATCATTGGAAACTTCCGTAGGCAAATACTCTTATGGCTTCCTTCTAGAAAAAAGAAAACGTCACATTGTTAAGTTAGTTAAATCTAAAGCTAGCTAAATTTTAGGGAGAGGTTCGTAGTTTTAGGAAGGAAAGAAAACAGTAATTGAAACAAAGAAAAAGGTATAACCTACTTGGCACGCCTCCCAAAAGTTGACCTAAGAGCTTTTAAAAATATGTATATAAAATAATATTGGAAAAGTCTTTAGTTTCTTAAACAAATAAGATTAAAAAAAAAAAAATTTGGGCATGACAAGATCTAGTAAATCTTAAATGAAAGATCTTAGTGTCCTTAGTAAAATTTTGAATAAAGATTTTAGTAAATTTTAAAATAAAGATCTTACTAATTTTAAAATAAAGATCTTAGTAAATGTAAAGAAAAGATCTTAGTAAATGTAAAATTGAGATTTTAGTAAAATGAAGATCTTAGTAAATTTTAAAATAAAAATCTTACTAATTTTTAAAATAAAGATCTTAGTAAATATAAAGTAAAAATCTTAGTAAATGTAAAATTGAGACTTTAGTAAAATGAAGATCTTAGTAAATTTTAAATAAAGATGTTAGCAGATTTTTAAATAAAGGACTTAGTAAAATAAAAGGTATGTAAAATAGTAAAGGTTAGGTATTTCACTGTATATATATACATATACATATATATTTAATAAGACAATAATGAATATTTTATTGGTATTAAATATATATTTATTCACTAATAATAAATTCATTGGTAAAAGATAATTATGGAAAATAAATAATTAAATGAATAATAATAAAATTATCTAGTGTAAAGGATAGCTTTAATTATTACAATTTTAAATTGTCCTATAACCCACATACATATATATATATGGGGTAAATGAATTCAAATGAATGACAAATAAGTAAATAAATGAAAACACAATAAAATTTTATTCTATCTTTAAAGTTTAGTTTTAAGTGTTGCATCAACAATTATCGTCTTGTAATATTAGGGGTATAGGTTTCATAGAAACAAATATGGTTAGCAATTTGCAAACATCAAGTAGTTATAGGGTTATCAAGTGGTGCATCGATGGTGGAGATGCACAAGTAACTTTACCCGAAGTTCGTATACTGTGTCACCATGCATGTGCATGGTTGAAAATTATAAACATTATATACCTTTGTTCAAAAAAATTTGTTAGTTGTGTTTTTTTTTTCCCTTCATGCAATTTTGGGGCATTACAGAATATCAATTTACAGTGTCATATGAGTATTAAAAGAAATTACATATTTGGAAACTAGAGCCTGAGTACTATATTTCATATTACTGACCTTTTTTAAGATTCAATATTTAAGTGCTTCAAATTTTTATGTCAAATGTGAAATTCTAAAAATCAGGAGAAACACTTCCACTTTTTGACCAAAAAGTGGACTCAACTTATTGCACACACCCTTATGATGTACATGTTATTCATAATGTGATGGATGATGGATTTTATTATGGATATAGATTATATTTTTATTGATGTAATGGATGTTATTTTGATTATGGATATTCTAGTATGTATGTAATTATATGATGAATATGATTATGATGTTGGTTTGGTGTATATGATGAGTGAATTTAAGTGATGTACTTATGATGCTATGATAGTATAGTATTTATGGGAACAATGACTATGCAATTATGATTTATAAGAATGGATGTCATGATGCAAATAAAATGATTTATGACTTATAGTGTATTATGATTTATTTTTTTGCCATGGTTATGATTATGACTAGATGGATGGAGGATATATATGAAAGACATGGACATAGTAGATGGTAATGTAACAAATTTGATTTATTTGGATTAATAAATATAGCTTCCATTTATTCCTATATCTTTTGAAGATGACATAACACAAAAGGTACCTTAATACTTAAATATTTTATATAAATATGGTGAAATGTGTCATCAATGATTAATTGGTTAAGGAATGCAAGAATGTCTTGAAACTTATTTTAGTAAGTTCATAGGTGTTCCAAAGTTGCATAGATTTTTTTCTCATGGTACAATGCTAGAGGGAAATAGGTGTTAGGGTGGTTTAGGTGGAGAAGGGGGATAGTTCTTAAGGGGTATAATAGGAAGCCTTATTGTGTATGGGAATCGTGGTGAGATTTGTACAAGCTATCTTATGCAATATATGTATCAAAGGTGGGAATTATGGAGGGAATCATTTAAGTATCTAGCCAATGTGTGTATAAAATTTTGGATGGGATGAGGGATAGGATGGATGGGGAATGAGTAGAGATGGATAGGAGATTATATTATGCTAGTATGTGGAGAAAAATCCTAAGTTTTAATATACCAATAGATATTATCCACACGCATATGAAGATATGGGTTACAATTTATCCTTTACATGGATTGGCTCTCTAACAATAGGTTGTTCAGGTATACACAAGACATGAAATAACCTAGAATATTTAACCATATAAAAGGAATAGAAATTACATATAAAATTTACTTAGCACTTGAAATGATGTGGATGACTTATGAAATTGTCATTGATGAGTAGCTTGACTAGTAGCTATCCTAATAGTGTTATCATCCCGTATACATATATGGATGCATATAAATATATTAATTTAATTTATTGATTTTAAATTTTTAAAATAATATACATCTAGAGTGAATTCAAAGTACAAATTGCTAAGTAGCATTTTAAAAATACACACTAGGGATTACTTGATCATAGGATCTAATGATGGAGGAGCACTCACCACATCTTTTGGTTGGTTGGATGGACAAGTCTCCTGACCTCTTTGTTGCAACAAGTATGTTTCACATATAGTTAAGTTAAATTATATATATATATATATATATGTTTTGAAGAAACTTTTAAACTAGAACTAAATATACATGTAGTTTTAGGGTCAATATACTATTTTACCTCATAGTTTGTATTTATTTGTACAACTATTGACACAAAACAAAGTTATCAAATCCAGATGATGTCCTAGTGCCACTCATCTACACCAAAAAACTCACAATAAATATAATTTGTTATTATGTATAAATTTTGATATGAACCTTGAAATAAAATAAAATGTGACATGTAATTATATAGGTAAATTTCATAAAAATATAATAAATACATGAATAATTTTACATTTGATGTAGCTACAAAAGTAGGTAAAAATTAGGGTTATAACATGCTTGATTGTAATTTTAATTTTAATTATGGTGTTGATAAGTGTGAGATGCTAGGACTAGTTGCACCATCTACTCCATGTTCTCTAACATTTAATTCACCATCCATGTTGGTATCCTGGTTAATTATATATTTATCAAGATTACATTCAATACTCTTGATGCAAAAATCACTTCAGGGTGTTGAATGGGTGCACGAGTATTAAGTGATGCAGGAGAAATGATGGGTGGAATATGAGTGTGTTTATTTGAATCAACATGTTCCCATGACCTATGTTGTGGCATTCCAACACCAACACTTGGAATGATCGAATGCCAAAATAATTATATTTCAAACCAATTTCAAACTCTACCCATAATTTTATCACAAAATACCACGGTACCTCAATTAGCATGTGGTGGATGATCAAAGAACATCCACCATCATTGCAAAAAGAAAATTCACAATTTGAGGATTCCTACACCACCTAATTGAAATTATATTTTTGGTTGGAGGTATAGATTTATTTGTGGTAGGGTCAATAAAATATGGAGCTATAGATTTTAGTAATTTGAAGATAAAGGATCTATGTATATGAGAGTTTTTTTAAATAGAGTTATCTCCTCCCTTTTGCAAGTATGAGTAATTAATGTTGTCATTAATTTCAACAAGCCTTTTTTATCATTTGTGTCTATTATTGGGATAAATGGGTATGTGTAGGATCATGATGGGTCAAAAAGTGGTGATATGATGGGTATGTGTAGGGTATGTGGCTGACAACTTTTTTTTTTACCCAAAATTGATGAAACACAAAGGATTTTTAAAGGAGACTCTCAGCTTTCCACCAATATAAATTATGCTTTACTTTGAATTAAATAAATAATTATTATTCATTTTCTATTTGAATTATGACTAAAGTCTTAATTGATAGACTAATTGAAAAACATCTATAGCTTTCAAATGGTATGACATTTTTTGAATTTGAAACATGTGTCACATTCTATGCTTTGCATACTATAGGATTAAAAAAATAAAAAAATGAATTTCATGAAGTTTTGACCAAGTTAAGGTGGTCAAGCATACGAGTTTTTATATATTTAAAAAGTTGTAATAAAATTTTCATAATTAATTATTTACTTGGGAAAAAATTACAAAAAAATATGCATCACATCCGAACAAGAGTCCTCTACTTATATCTAAAATATTTAAGAAAAATATTATCATTTTATTGTGGTTAAGGTGGTCAGACAAACACCTACTTCTTATTTTTTCCCTGAAATTTAAATAGTACTGCATTGAAATTTTAAATTTTCACCAAATATATTTAAAAAAAAAAAAAACCTAGTAGTTTAGAAACTACATTCAATTTTCTACAGATTCTATTCTTACATATTTTTGAAATAATATAGATAGCTTATTCAAATTTTATGTCAAGTTAACTGACTCTAATTTTTCTAAATTTTTTGCCACTTAAGGGCCTGTTTTTTCCATGATGATTGTGAACATACCCAAATTGTTGCATGAGTGTGATAAGTTGATGTTATCCATGCTTTGATTAGTTGTAATATGTTGTCATTAGTAAAGCTACTAGTGTTGCTAATCTATGGTTGAGCTAATATATTTTAGTTGATTTAGTTGTGTTATAGAGGTGATGAAGATGATGAGGGTGCATCTATTGTTTGGTTTCCAAGTGATTTTGAAAAAAATTGATAAAAATAAGAAATAATGTGTTGTTGTGGTGTTCTTGGTTGCAGGGTTTTGTTCTTGTGTTGCTCTATATTTCTTCTAGATTGAAGATCTACTTATGCACTTCGAAAATGCTGATTGGAGATGTTCAGAGGTATTGTATCTAGAATTTGGTGTGCTGGATCATTGTGTAGAAGAATTTGTGTTCACCAAAGTGTGAGTTGTGTATTACATAGGTGTTTGGGAGAAACGTTTTTACTCTGCGTTTCTCTATAGATATGTTTCAGGCCTTACAAATCTAAAGGAGTGTTGATAGTGTTGGTATCTTTCTTCAATTGAAGTGGTTGAAGGTTTGGTACTTTGGAAGTCAGTTTCATGAGTCATGCAGTCTATGTCAGAGTTGTTTGGATGTACTGAGTGAGTGCATTCTTTAGGAGAAAGTTTTTTCAAAGCAGTTTGTTGGATTTTAGAATATTTTTGTAATATTATAGATTGTGTTCAAGAAAAATTTGTTTTCCGTGAGTTTTTGTTGATCAAATAATGGTGTTTACATGGGTAATGACTAACCTTGGAGAAATTTTTTAATGTTGAAGACAGTATAAATATGTAGTATCAAAAAAATGTCATCAAGGACATTTTCACACTTGTTTACCTAGGCCTTCCTTGTGAAATTGAGTCTAATGTTACCTTGATTTAGTGTTATAATGTGGTTGACACATTCACATTAGGTCTTGGGCCCTTGTGAAGTAATGGATTTAAATTGTACCTTGCCAAAGTGTTGTGAAGTGTTGTAACATACTTTCACACTTTTCTAAGGTTTTATCAATTAATAAACCCCTTTTTAATCAAAATAAACATTAATCTTTCCTTGTTTGAAGTGTTGTAAAGTGTTGTAACATAATTTTACACTCATCTAGGATTTTCATTCATAAGTGGTTCCTCTTATGCTTTAATTGGCCCTATTTTGCATCCACAAGCCCATTTTATTGCATCTTTTTGAGGAGAATCCCAACACCAATTAGTATCCAATCATAATTCAGGAATTTCTAGCATGTGTGGCCTAGATTTAGTATTATGGGACTCATTCGCCACCTTGGGTGAATGGGTCCCACCTATGTCTTTTGGTCCAAAACCAAATTTCACACCTTTCTAAGCACTTTTTAGTTTTGGTCCCATACATTATGCCAGATGGAACTCATTTTCCATCTTGGGCAAATGAGTCCCTTGTGGCCCAAAATCAAAAGTAATTCAAAATTCTAGCAATATTTTAATCTCCTAGATTTGATGTTAGCTTATAGTGTTGTAATTTCATGAATTCTTGCATAATTGAGGATAAATACAAGTTTCTTTCACTCATATTCTCACCCAACAATCTCATAAGAAATCAAGTGTTCACAAGTGTATTCAAGAGATTTCAATTGCCTTCAAGAGTAGATTATCAAGCATTTTAGAGCATTCTTTAAGCATAAATCATCATGCAAAAAATATCATGCATCATGTTGTTTTAGAGCTAACAATTGTGGTATAGGATTTTTTGATTCAAGTAAGTGTTTCATTCAAGATCAACATCATTCAAGCAAGAAACAAAGTCTACATCCATTGGAGCCATTATGTCCATGTTTGTAGCACCTTATTGCTAGGGTTTGGTGAGTTGTAACATTGTTATTTTTTCATTCATCACTCTCCATTCTTATTTGATTTCATTTGAAATATTGATTTCCAAAATGGGGTTTGGCCAAGGAAAACCCCTATCCACTAACCTACAACATTTTTTACCTCTCCTTTGTGTGTGATTTACAGGTCTAGGTTGCATATTTCCTAAGGAGAAATATTGGAGAAAAGTTGTGAAGTGATCAAAGTTGTCAAAGTTGTCATTAAGCCTTGGAGAACCTTGGAGAAGACCTATAGGTTGTAAATTGGAGATTCAGATCCAAAAATCAATCAGGAAAGAAAGAGAGACAAAGAAGAGAATGATCGGTTTTTAAATTTGTAGAAAAGCCCAACTGGACTGATTTGTCACTTCTAGCGAATGAGTCCTAGTTCCTATCAATTTTTAGGACTTTATATATTTGGATACCCTTTTCCTCGAAACCTGTTCCTGCACAATTTCCCTAAAACATGACTGATTCGCCCAGCTTGGAAAATGAGTCCTAGTTAGGAGTAAAAGAATTTTTTTTAGTGATTCAGACCTCCATTCAACCATCTTTAGTTTCCCAGGTGCACACTTTCTATTTTGTAGTTTTTTGTGTTGTTTCATTCACTTTTCTAGGGCATTTAGTGTTAGTTTACATTCAATTAGGTTTTTTCATTTTATCTTTCATTTTATTGTCTTTTCCAAGCTCAAGCTTGGTGGTGAACCCCTCATTATACCATATTCATCCCTTAGGATAACCCTCTTGTAAGATTTATTTCTCATTTACATTGAAATCTCAAGGGTTTGTTCTTGAGTGAAAGTTAGTGAAAATTTCCCTTTTAGGTCCTAAACCATATAAGGGAGCAAATTTTTTTTCCACCTTTCATTTTGGTGAGCCTGCAATTAGAAAATTTCATTTTATGATTTGGAGTGCACTATAATCCTAGAATTAGCTCACATTAACATTGCATTAGGACTTGCATTGGTTAACTTGCATTACATGGTTTCAAAATTTGCATTAGTGAAAGCTCATTTAGCTTGAATTTTTTCATTTCATCTTACTAAAAATCATTTAAAATTTTCATTTGCATTTCACATAAGGGTATGTGCAGGATCATCATGGAAAAAACAGGCCCTTAAGTGGTAAAAAATTTAGAAAAATCAAAGTTAGGAAACTTGACGTAAAAATTTGAATAAGTTATCTATATTATGTCAAAAATATGTAAGAATAGAATATGTAGAAAATTGAATGTAGTTTCTAAACTACTAGCTTTCTTTAAAAAAAAAAATCTATTTGGTGAAAATTTGAAATTTCAATGTAGTAGTACTTAAATTTCAGGGAAAAAATAAGAAGTAGGTGTCTGTCTGACCACCCTAACCATAATAAAATGATAATATTTTTCTATAATATTTTAGATATAAGTATAGGACTCATCTCCGATGTGATGCATATTTTTGTAATTTTTTTCCAATTAAATAATTAATTATGAATTTTTTATTACAACTTTTAAAAATTATAAAAACTCTTATGTCTGACCACCTTAACTTGGCCAAAACTTCATGAAATTCAATTTTTATTTTTTTAATCCTATAGTATGCAAAGCATACAATGTGACACATGTTTTGGATTCAAAAAATGTGATACCATTTGAAAGCTATAGATGTTTTTCAATTAGCCTATCAATCAGGACTTTAGTCATAATTCAATTAGAAAATGAATAATAATTACTTATTAAATTCAAAGTAAAGCATAATTTATATTGTTGGAAAGTTGAGAATCTCCTTTAAAAACCCTTTTCGTTTCATCAATTTTGGGTAAAAAAAAGTTATTAGCCACATACCCATCATATTGCCACTTTTTGGCCCATCATGACCCTGCACATACCCATAAAGATCATAAAACATAAAAAAGCATAAAATTCAATTAATTTTTTTTGAATTTTTTTTAAAAAATCATCCCTGGGACTCATTCACCACCTTGGATGAATCAAGTCCCTTTGCATATTTTGCATTGCATTTTCTAGCATTCAAACTTGATTTTTTGAATTTCTGTTTTTGTTATTTTCTTACTATTTTAGTTTACAAATTTTCTGTTTCATCCAATTTATTGCATCTAGTTCAAATTACTTCATCCTGTGCATTCCTTAAATTCAAAATTGCATATAGAGAATTTCATCTCACATTATTACATAGTTTAGAACCTAAAATTAGCATCACGGATATGTGCTTTAGTAAGCTTTGGATGTCTTTAAAGTACTTAGTGGATGTGTCAAGTTGTGCTTTCTCTAAATGACCCTAATGAAATTGAACTCACTTATGCTCCTTCAACTCCTAATTCATTTCCTCCTTGTGATGTTGACATCATTGTAGAAGATGATGACAACATGAATAAGTTCCTAAACAATTGTCTTAACAATCATGAAGCTAATGCATCCTTTTATCCATCCATGAAACAACCAAACCCCCCCATGATACCACCTCTTGAGATGTTTGGTTACTTACATCCTTAAAAAAAAGTTGAACCTAAGTTCCCTACAATAGGTGAACCTAGTTCCTCTAAGTAAGCAATTACTCAACCATTTTATGACAACAAAGTAACAAACACTCCCATCAACCTAGACGAGACATATGGAAAAGGATTCATGATCTTGAGCAAGCATGGATGTGATACAACAAGTGAACATAACATTCATCAAGTCCTAGAGAAAATACCAACTAATGGAATCACAAAATGGTTACGATATCAAGTTCCCCC
Organism: Sequoia sempervirens; assembly: GCA_007258455.2. Classification (NCBI taxonomy): domain Eukaryota; kingdom Viridiplantae; phylum Streptophyta; class Pinopsida; order Cupressales; family Cupressaceae; genus Sequoia; species Sequoia sempervirens. Next base: position 1,250,290,426 of record VDFB02271358.1, on the reverse strand, counting down.
TCACAACATAAGACTTCCTAGAGAATACCTAAGGCTTTGTAGTGATAGTACAATGGTCTTAGACTCTTCTCCTAATACAAATGTCCTTCTCCCTAAAGAACAACCAATGATTAATAACAATGGCAAGGCTGACAGGATCACCTTAGGTCCTCCTCCTCCACATTCAACTCAAGAAGTTGATGAATCTAGCAAATGTCAAAGGCCCTACAAGCTACAAAAACTAAAGCTCTCTTGCTCGCCACCTAAAAGTGAAAGGAAATTACAAATACTTTTAAACAAGGAACTAATCACATTACCACCAGAGAAAAACATATTCATACTATATCCTAAAGATTCAAAAGTTCCACATTTCCAATACCATAGAACTCTCAAACAAAATACCAATGAGTGTCATGTATTCAAGTTAGTATTGAAAATTTTTCACTTCACTGTCAATGATTGCCATCAGGTGATTGTGTAACCTAATCTTTCTCCACGCCTTGTCATGTAATAGTTGTAGAACATTCTATTCTCACTATTACATGACCTTTCCCATCACCTACCTTGGCTCATTCATTTCTCATACTCAATGGGGGAAAGAAGCATATAGCCTTGTCCTAGTAATGCATTTGTCATTTTCCTTTAGCTATGTTGTTCACCTACTACTTATAAGGACTGAGATTGGGAGACAAATGACCTACTCATAGGTTGATTGTCATGTGCCTTACTAATATTTTGCATTATTTCATTTTCTTTTTCTTTTTTTATGATTGCATGTGTGTAATGTGATCCCTCATGAATTTTATTTGATGTCACTCCCTCGTTGTGACATTCTTCTATGTGTACCTTCATTCTCCTCTATTCCATCATTCTTTTAGCTTTTCTTTTCATTTTCTCTTTTCGTTGGTCTTGTGTTTTCCTTTTGGGGATGACGTAAGGTATCGAGACACTCATGTCTCTTCCATGTTGACTCAAAAGGATTTTCTTTTTTTTTGCTCTCTTTGAGTCATTCTTCCAATTCTATGTGTATTTGGGGAATGATGACAATTTTGATCTCTATAAGAACATGGCAGCAAGAACATACTGACCCCAAATCCATAGATCCCTTATTTTTTTGGTGTTTTTAATTTTTGGGGCAACCCCTCTCTTTTCCTTTTCTCTTACATGACATAGCTTCACTTGGAAACATATGACTTGGAATAGGGATTTCCAAGTTGACTCTCATGTCTTTTTTATTGTTATCATTTATCACTTGCTACTTTAAAGTAATTTCTCACAACATGGTGTTTAGAAATTTATTTAAAGTGGGGGCATACATTGGCATTATTCTCTTGCATTTTTCCTTTTCATGGTTCATGATGTAGTTTTATTACTTCATATGATGCATTTTCGCTTTATGGACAACATTGGGTATGATGTCTTTTATGACCATGATCTCTCTTAGCATATTACATTCCTCTTAGTGGCTTTATGTGAAACACTTGATCCCCTAAGTTGTGAATCTTTTATTTTTTGATTGATCCTCTCTTGGAGACATTAGGCACAATGTTCCCCTAAGTTAAGACCTCGTATGAACTAAGAAAAAGTCCTTTGAACATCCCTCATTGTTGCATTTGCATGTCTATGTCCACCTTGCATAATACAACTTGCATGCATGTGGATCCATCTTGTTTGTTCATGAGCCCCAAGCATACAATGTTTTACTTGTCTCATGAAGCTCAAAAATAATTTTTGCATGGCGCCTTATTAAAGTTATCAGAAGGTATAACTTTGGTATGGTTTGAGTGAGAAGGCCGACCTAGGCATGAATTTCCCCATAGCTACTTGTGTGTGTGTGAGTGTATACCAACTATGAGTATATGCTTCTCACCTTTTTGGACTTCTCACCTGTCAGATAGCCTGAAGTTCCATCGTCTCAGAGTGAGTATGCATTTTTCAGAAAAAGAACCTAGATCTGATCCACATCACAATGGATAAATGGTTGAATCTTGATCCAACTCTTTTTCTCTTTACCTCTTCTCTTTCTCATCTTTGATAGTAAAAGATTGTACTTTATTGTTGTTCTTTATCATTCTCATGTGTGTTCTTTTGTGCCTATGTTGGTTTTATCATGGGATCTTGATCTTGGGGGCTTGATCACCCCTCTTGATCATTGTCATCCCATCTTATTAGCATTGGTACACTTGAGCCCCTCTTGATGCATGTTAACTACTTTAGTGTGAGTTTGAAGCAAGTTCATCCTCTCACTAAAGTGGGGGCTAAATGTAGCTTCGAAAAATGTCATCGGGGACATTTTCACACTTGTTTGGGCCCTCCTTGTGAAATTGAGTCTAATGTTGCTTTGATTTAGTGTTGTAATATGGTTGACACATTCACATTAGGTCTTGGGACCTTTTGAACTAATGGATTTAAGTTGTACCTTGCTAAAGTGTTGTGAAGTGTTGTAACACACTTTCACACTTTTCTAAGGTTTTATCAATTAATAAACCCCTTTTTAATCAAAATAAACATTAATCTTTCCTTGTTTGAAGTGTTGTAAAGTGTTGTAACATACTTTCAAACTCCTCTATTCTTGTCATTAATAATTGGGTTCTCTTATGCTTTAATTGGCCCTATTTTGCATCAAAAAGCCCCATTTATTGCATCTTTTTAAGGATGATCTTGACACCAATTAGTATCCAATCATAATTCAGGTGTTTCTAGCTTGTGTGTCTTAGATGTAGTGATCTGGGACTCATTTTCCACCTTGGGTGAATGGGTCTCACCTAGGTCTTTTGGTCTCAAATCCAATTCTAAGCACTTTTGATTTTTGGTCCCATACATTATGCCAGATGGGATTGATTTTCTATCTTAGGTGAATGAGTACCATGTAGCCCAAAATAAAAATTAATTCAAAAATTTTGGCGGGATTTTATTCTCCTAGATATGATGTCTTGTAGTGAATTTCAAGAATTCTTACATAATTGAGTATAAATACAAGTTTCTTTCACTCATATTCTCACCTAGTAATCTCATAAGATATCAAGTGTCTTCAAGAGAAGATTATCAAGCATTTTAGAGCATTCTTCAACCATCAATCATCATGTCAAAGATATCATGCATCATGTTGTTTTAGAGCTAACAATTTTGGTGTAGGATTTTGTGTTTCAAGCAATTGTTTCATTCAAGATCAACATCATTCAAGCAAAAACCAAAGTCTACCTCCATTGGAGCCATTATTTCCATGTTTACAACACCTTACTTCTAGGGTTTGGTGAGTTGCAACATTGTTATTTGTTCATTCATCACTCTCCATTCTTATTTGATTTCATTTCAAGGATTGATTTCCAAAAGGGGGTTTGATTGAGGAAAACGTGTATCCACTAACCCCACAACATTTTCCCCTCTCCTTTGTGTGCAACTTGTAGGTCTAGGTTGCAAATTTCCCAAGGAGCAAGATTGGAGATTTTTTTTGAAGTGATCAAAGTCAAGTCAATGTTTTCATCAAGCCTTGAAGAACCTTGGAGAAGACCTACAGGTTGTAAATTGGAGATTTGGATCCAAAAATCAATTAGGAAAAACATAGTAGACAAAGAAGAGCAGGATCAACTTTTACATTTGTAGAAAATCCCAACTAGACTGATTCCCCACTTCTGGAAAATGAGTCTCAATTCTAATCAATATTTAGCACTTTGCATATTTAGATATCCTTTTCCCCAAAACCTGTTCCTACACAGTTTCCCTGAAACATGACTAATTCGCCCAACTTGGTGAATGAGTCCTAGGTAGTAATAAAAGTAAAGTTTTTAGTGATTTAGACCTCCATTTAGCCAGCTTCAATTTTCCAGGTGCACACTTATTGTTTTGTAGTTTTCTATGTTGTTTCATTCACTTTTCTATTGAATTTAGTGTTAGTTTACATTCAATTAGGATTTTTCATTTCATCTTTCATAATTTCATTGTCTTTTCTAAGCTCAATCTTTCTGGCGAACCCCTCATTAGATCATATTCATCCCTTAGGACAACCCTCTTGTAAGATTCTTTCTCTTTTTCATTGAAATATCAAGGGAACTTGTTCTTGAGTGAAAGTTTGTGAAAATTCCCTTTTAGGTCCTAGGGTATGTGTCAGATCATGATGGGCCAAAAAGTGGTGATATGATGGGTATGTGGCAAATGACCTTTTTTTACCCAAAGTTGATGAAATAAAAAGGGTTTTTAAATGAGATTCTTAGCTTTCCACCAATATAAATTATGCTTTACTATGAATTTAATAAATAATTATTATTCATTTTCTATTTGAATAATGACTAAAGTCCTGATTGATAGGTTGATTGAAAAACATCTATAGCTTTCAAATGGTATAATATTTTTTAAATTCGAACCATGCATCACATTCTATGCTTTACATACTATAGGATTAAAAAAAAAAATTTAATTTCATGAAGTTTTGACCAAGTTAAGGTGGTCAAACATGAGTTTTTATATTTTTTAAAATTTGGAATAAAAAAATCATAATTAATTATTTAGTTGGAAAAAAATTATAAAAAAATATGAATCACATCCGGACATGAGTCCTCTACTTATATCTAAAATATTATAAAAAAAAATTATCATTTTATTGTGGTTAGGGTCATTAGATAGACATCTACTTCTTATTTTTCCCCTGAAATTTAAGTACTACATTGAAATTTCAAATTTTCACCAAATAGATTTCTTCTTTTTTTAAATAAACCTAGTAGTTTAGAAACCACATTAAATTTGCTACAGATTCTATTGTTACATATTTTTGAAATAATATAGATAAATTATTCAAATTTTTACGTCAAGTTGCCTAACTTTGATTTTTCGCCACTTAAGGGCTTATTTTTTCCATGATGATCCTACACATACCCCCTAAACCCTAGAAGAGAGAATTTTTTTTTTCCACATTTCAAAATATGAATTGATTTTTTTATGGATTGTGTGATAGAAGAGATAAACAAGTATTATGCCAATTGCAGAGCTATAGAGTGTAAATTGGGGAAGTACAGTGCAATATTTTATGTGTTGGATTACTTGATGCAATGAGTAGAAGGTGCCTACAATTATTTAGTCATGCTGTAGAGGTGTTGATGATATTGTGGTGGATTTCTCTATTACATTGAGATATTTTTCTCTATGTAACATTTCTTTTCTATCTTCTTTTCTTTTTTCTGGGTAGTGAGCCTTTCCTTTTTTGGGCATTGAGCCCTCTAGCAGTGAACCTTTGTGATTGGTGTTGATATTACTAATAATGTGAGCTAATCCTCACCATTTTTTTCCCATCTTGGGTTTTCCATGTAAATATGGTGTTCTCTTGTGTATGGTTTTGTTGTGTTTCAGTTTTTTTTATTTGCTTTCCATGATAAATCATCATGACAAATTTAAGAGTTTATTGAATGAATGCGGATTTGAATGTGTATAAGGGTTTTGAAGTTTTAGGGCACAATTGATTCACCAAACCTCTTAGTTGTCTTATGCATCCAACAATTGGTATCAAAGTAAGGTTCCTTAGAATAAATCTTAACCACTGAGGTAGATCTAGGATTGCACATAAGAAGGATATCGCCATGTTTGATGGAATCAACTATGCATTCTGGAAGACAAGGATGGAGGGTTATCTGGTTTATCTTGGATTTGACATCTGTAAGGTAGTACATAATGATTATACTATGCCTACAAATGGTCCAAGCATTGAAGAAAAAATCAAGGCCTATGAATGCAATGGTAAAACAAGGTATGCTCTCTTGTGTAGTCTTAAAAATTCTAAATTAGTTAAAGTTATGGATTTGAAAATTGCTAAAGAAATCTAGAAAAAGTTAGAAATTATTTATGAAGGAGATGATAAGGTCAAACAAGCTAAAATTTAGAATCTAAAGATCACATTTGAGAATGTATGGATGCCTGAAGATGAAAATATTACAAGCTACATATAGAGGGTAGATGAAGTGGTTAGTTCCATTAGAGGTCTTGGTAGAAATGTCAAATAATCAAAAAGTGGTAAAAATAATTCTCAAAACTCTTCCCAAAGCTTACAGTCATAAATGTTTTTCTCTTGGGGGATTTTAAAATCTATATTTTTACACTAGAGATCAATTGTATGGCTCCCTAATTGCATTTGAAATGAGAGAATTTGGTACAAATAATGGTGCAAAAGTGGAGACAAATTTTAAGGCTAGAAAATCATAGAAGATTGAAGAATCAGATCAGGAGGATCTTGATGATGTGAAATCCAACCTTGTGATAAGGATGAAAAAGTACACTGGGAAGTATAAAGGTAAGTTTCCTTTTAAATGTTTCAGTTGTGGAAAGATAGGTCACTATACTTCAAGATGTCCAAATAAGGCTGTGAATGATAAAAATAAGGATAAAAGAGGTAAGATAATTAAGAAAAGATATTATGTTAGAGAAGATGCAAGTGTTTTTGATGATGAAACTGATTATGGAGATGATTATGAAGGTGAATTCTTATTTATGTCTTTAAATATGAAACCAATTTTGCTAACTTTGAAAGATGTGCGAAGGATATCCCTCCTGAGACAAGCCTAACAAGACTGAAGGTACTTTGGTATCTTCTTTTCATGGTATATATGATAATAAATATTGGATCATTGATAGTGGATGCTCTAACCATATGACCGGCGACAAGAGTAAGTTTGTTAGACTTGAAAAGTATGATGGAGGACCTGTTAGATTTGGTGATGATTTAGGAGCTAAGATATGTGGAATAGGTTCAATCATTTTTGATGGAAATAATTATAACACTAATTATTTTTACTATGCCAAGTGCTTAAGACATAATATCTTGAGTGTTGGATAAATGTGTAGCAAAGGATATAATCTTATGTTTCAAGGTAATTGATGTGAGATAAAAAAGGGTTCAAAATTGTGACTGTTTCTAGAAGAAGAATAGATGGAAATGTCTATCAGCTTAAGGGTGGTGATGGTCATTGCTTTATGACTCAAATTAATGAAAGATGGATATGGAATAGGAGGATGTGTCACATTAATTTTGATAATCTAGTAAGAATAAGTTTAGTTCAACCTATGAGAGATGTACCAAACATTACGAAGCCTATCAATGTTGTCTACAAGGATTGTTAGATTGGAAAGAAAACAAGAAGAAGATTCAAGTGTAAAGAACAATCTACTACTGGATTGTTAGAGTTGGTGCATACAAATTTTTGTGGTCCTACAAGATTAAGAAGTCTTCAAGGTGATAGGTATTTTATGCTATTGACTAATGATTATTCTAGAATGACATGGGTTACTTTTCTTAAAGAAAAATATGAAGCTCTGGATAAGTTTAAAGAATTTAAACTTATGGTTGAGAATGAAATGGACATGAAAATCAATTGTTTAAAGAATTTAAACTTATGGTTGAGAATGAAATGGACATGAAAATCAATTTTTTGAAGAATTTAAACTTATGGTTGAGAATGAAATGGACATGAAAATTAATTGTTTGAGGTCTGAAAGAGGTGGAGATTTTACCTCCAATGAATTTAACATGTTTGGTAAGAATCATGGCATAAAGAGGCACTTGTTTTCCTTTCCCCAAGAAATCTTTAATAAAATGAAGTGGCTGAAAGGAAAACATGACTATTCAAGAAGCTACAAGGGCTTTGATGAAAGAAGAAAATATACCAAAGGTTTATTGGAGAGAAGCAATTCATACTACTATTTACATACTTAACAGAGTTCAAGAAAAAGAAAAAAACACAAAGACTCCCTATGAGATATGGTTTGGAATGATTCCTACAATCAAGTACTTCAAGGTGTTTGGGGGAAAATATTGCTTTAGAAGAGATGAAAAAACCTTGGGAAATTTTGATGCAAGGTTTGATGAAGCCTACATATGCAGAAAGATTCTTGAGAGTGCAAGTGTCAAAGTTGAAGAAGATTTTCAAAATACAGTGGTTATAGATGGATATGAATTAGATGAGACTAATTGTAGAGAAGAAGAAAAAGCTAAGGAAAAATAAGTACAAATTGAAGAGGAAGAAGCTCTGAAAAAGATCCCTAGAACCCCTAAGTATGTGCAAAGGAATCATTCTAAAGAAAAAATCATTGGAGAGAAAAGAAAAGGTGTATTGACAAGAAGGAAAGTTGTAGAAGAAGATGTAAATTTTCATTTACTTTCTGAAGTTGAACCTAAAATAGTAATTGAAGAATGCAAAGATGAACTTTGGGTAAAGGCTATGAAAGAAGAACTACAATAGATTGAGAAGAATCAGACTTGGGAACTTGTCCCAAGACCTACAAAAAAATATAATTGGAACTAAATGGGTGTTAAAAAACAAACTAAATGAGAATGGAGAAGTCGTAAGAAACTAGGAAATACTTGTGTGTAAATGCTACTCACAACTACCTAGGTCACATATGTTAGTTGTCAAAAGATAAGATAACAACTAGTGACAACTAACACCTTCTAGAAAGAATCTTAGGACTTAAGTAAACTTAACATGTGAATATGTCCCATAAGTCCCTTGTAAGTGAAATAACTAGGTTTAAGACATTTATTCACATCAAACAACCTTTCGTAATGCTTGTATATTTTCCATACAAGGAGCATATCTAGGACCAAATTCTACACTTTCAAGGAAATAATAACTTGCTTAAAATATGGTCTTAATAATATTTATTAGTGAGCACAAGATTGCATTAGTAATACCTTTTATCACTCCTAATCCTTATTCTTCACCTCTAAAAAATCTTCAAATACTTGGTGTGCTCACTTTTCCAAGTCCTTGTTCAATTTCTTTAGCAATATTCACCTATGTTCATAATCTTCATGCTTAGGTGCACAAAAATTCCCTAAAATTTGTCTCTATGTCCCTATACATACCTCCAAGGAACTCAAAACCAAGTCTCAAATTTCATCAAAATAGGCTTGGCAAGTACAATTTACCACTCAATTTTAACCTTGGAAGGAAAATGAAACCATATGGTTACTAGAAGTCAACACAAAACCAATTGAATATACATGATTTAATAAAATTAAACTCTTTATCATAAAGTAAATTTTATACGAATATGCTTGTTGGATCTAATTCTCAAAATCAATTTTATTGTAATAAAAATTCAAGGTTCATGGTCTATAATAGACAATGAAAATGAATGTACAATTTATAATTTTATATATTCCTCTTCATGGACTTAAAAATTTCAAAAGTGACAATGTTTGAGACTTATAAATATGTCTATCAAATATATAATATCAAAACTTGAGAAACTTTTGAAATAGCCATGATTATCTTCTCAAACTAGTAAGGAAATATAGGCTAGTTAAGAAAAACAACTCTATAAATTCAGTTAGAAATTAAACCAAACTATCACCTTCCCAAAAATCACACAATCATGAAATGCCAACAATAAATTATGATCAAGTAGCTTGTTAAATTATACTTAATACATTTATAATTTTTCCACTTGTCAAATCAATGAAGTAGGGCCTTGATATTATTATTTAAAGATTTTAAATTAGGCCATTGTGTGGAAATCAAAATTTAAGATAGAGTGAGAATTTAATCAAGGGTATGTGCATGACTTTAATTGTATAATTTAATGTACATTTTGTAGGGGAGGTTGCAATTGTTTGTATAAATTCTACAACTTAAATTAGTCTAAATTTTCATGTTATGTATTTTTTTAATGTTTTTTAAATTGAATGTGTCTTCAAATGAAATAAATTTTGAATTCGTAAACGTTCAATGTGATTTATAACTTTCAAATTGTGTACATTATTTAATTGTTTGTTGATATATATTTTTTAATTATTTAACATGTAGTTGTCATTTCGTTGAACATGAAGCCTAAATTTAACATAGAGGATTTTATGCCTACTAAACAACCTGAAAATCCCTTACATCCACATTCGCCACCACGAAAAAACCCCACACCTCCACCCTCTCCACCTCCTAACTCCCCACACCCTATAGTAGATCAGGCTCAGTTAAGAGAAAGCAGTACAAAAAACCTTAATGTGATTCAAGAAAATATAGATTTGATAAAAAATGAGCCTAACATTCCCCCCATCTTGTATGATTTGCATCTTCAATGCAAAATGTTGTCAATTTTGTTCGATCTATTGATGTAGACCTAGATAGGTTCCATCAATGGAGAGAAGAGAGGAGAAAATTCTATGCAAATGGATTGTCTTATAAATAAATACATGATCTTAAAATTACCAAACAAGCCATTTTCCAACATATTTTTAGCCCCCAAACAAATGAACCAATTCCACCCACTAAAAAATGAATTTCAGTTAAATGGCATAGGAACCTTCAAATAGCTACAAATTTTTGGGATAGATGGTGGATGGTGTTTGACACTCCACCACATGGAAATTGTGAGGTTCCCCTTTACTTTTTGAGAAAGTTATGGGATAAGTTTGAGTTGGGCTTAAAACCCAACTATTTTTTTATAAGGTCATTTCAAGGAGTTGGGTGTGGCATGCCCCAACATAGATTACAATCACGTGTTGATCCTCAATGACATGCTCCAATTTCTCTTATTATTGCTCCTCCTTCTCCTATTGTTCCCATTGTATTTCAATAGCAGATGATGTTGTTGACATTATGAGCATTGAGTTCTCTTTTAGGACATCTCACTCATCAGAGTACACATGTAGTGGCTGAAGTGGGAAATAGAGAGCATGGAGGCTTAGGCTATGGGAATACTCATGCACCCACTTTAGGTGAAACACATGCATCTATGACAGAGTCATATATGGATTTACTATATTCTAAGGATCATCCTACAAAGGTATGTACATCTTTTGAAATTAGGAACATTTTAATTTGTTTGAAATGTGCAAAATTCATGTAAATAATAACATTAAATTATATATATATATATATATATATATATATATATATATATATATAATTCAAGAAGTGTTTGGTGTAGATGCATGATCACATGATGCTTGAATATCAATATGATTGTGTCTGTATTTCGAGTGTTGTAGAATTGGGATCACCTTTTAGTCAGGTACAAACCAGTATATATTTTAATTTATGTGGACATATCTAATTTAGTTGAATTTGTACGCATGTGTGAAATGATATATTGTTTCTAGATGCAGGGAAGTCATGCAATACCAAGTACTGACCAACCACAAGTTTTGGCAAGTGCTCCTGAGTCATCATCAACTTAGGTGCGTGCTTGCTTTCAAAAGTCTGTTAAGATTAAAATAAATAAACATCATAGATCTAATTTAATTTGAATTTGTACACATGTGTGAATGATCTATACATTATTGTATATATATATAGGGATTTCATGCGATACCCATGGCAAGCACACCTAAGACATCGTCAGCTTTTATGCATGGGAAATCTCAAGTGCATTATCATGAGGTCATATCATTTCAGGTTGTAAACTTTAGTAAGTCTCTTATACAATTTTTGGGGACCTTTTAAATATATATATTCAAGGTTCTAACATATTGTTTTCTTTATTTGAATATGCATGAATTAGTAGATCAAGCATTTGTACCTTCTCAATTGACAGTTATACTACCGATTGAACAAAATGTGTTAGTAGATTCACATCATCATATGGTAATTTATGCATACTAAAAATCATTTTTATTGTATTTACTAGATATTTAATTAAATTTATTTTTATCAAGTTTATATGTTAAATTAAATCAAAATTTCTAAATAACTTTAAATCTAATTTCAAGTTTCTTTTACTCTTCTACAACATGATACATGCACATCTAGTCCACGTGGAGCAAAGAGGAGACTTGATTTGACTTATCGCTCTGATAGTTAGATGGTTTTAAATTCTATGGACTATAGATCTAGTTTTATTTAAATATATGTGTTGGACTCGACATATACATTTTGAACATGTTATTTCATGGATCATTTCACATACATTATATTGATTAATATGATCATGTTTGTGTTTATTTATATTAGAGGACTTTAATATGATGATTATATATGCACTCAATTATGATCGTGTTATGTTCATTTTGATTATTATATGCACTCATGTATGTATATATATTTTATCTAATTTTCAAGTAATATGCACTATACAAAGTCTTATCTGGAATCAAATTTCATATATATTTACATGGCATTGTTGAATTCAGTTTAGACATGTCTTAAAATGACCAACTCTTAAATTTCAATGATTTATCACATGGTTAGGTGATAAATTAAAAAATTCCTTAAATAGTTTAGATCATATTCATAATAAATTAAGGGTAGGTAATTTTAACTATTTTCCAATTCTATCAAATATTTGAATCATTGAACAAAAATATATCTCCTTGTATGCATAAGATGTATAATCCATACAATTAAACAATTATATAAAATGTGGTAAATATAAGACATGACATGTATAAGATAAAATTGGAACAAGATATTTAAAAAGTGACTAATAAGTTAATTGAAGTTTATACATTGAACAAACATATTTAATGTATATTGATGTTTAATACAACTATATAACATGATGAAACATATGTGCATGTAGATACAATTAAAGCTTATAAACTTTTAGCTCAAGACCACAAATTGATATTTACATAGTCTCTTGATAAATTTCTTTACAGTGACAATCACATGGTAGACTGACTTTATTAGAACTTGCAAAAATAACTAATGTATGTAAAGTAACTATATTTCTTATGAGTCATTTAACTAAATAATTCATGCAAGAAAAGAAGAATATATAGTAAAAGTTAGAAATTTGGATCTTATAAATTCCTTACAAATTCAAGTGATGTTTGCCATGATGGATTAAGGGGACCTAAGAGGATATAGCTTGAGGGGTCCTAAGAGAATTCCTTGAGGGGAGTTAAGAGAATGACTTAAGGGAATGCAAGATGGTGGATTAAGGGGAGTTAATAGAATGACTTAAATGGATGAAAGAGGGTGGATTAAGGGGATTTAAGAGAATGACTTAAAGGGATGCAAGAGGGTGGATTAAGGGGATGCATCTCATGAACCCTAGGATATTTCTTAACAAGTCCTAAGAAGATGGCTTAAGGGGAATTATGAGAGTGACTTAAGGGATGCAAGAGGGTGGATTAAGGGGATGTAAGAGGATATGACTTAAGGTTCCTTTGAGAGGATGGCTTAAGGGGATGCAAGAGGGTGGATTAAGGGGAGTTGATAGAATGACTTAAAGGGAAGCAAGAGGGTGGATTAAGGGGAGTTGATAGAATGACTTAAAGGGAAGCAAGAGGGTGGATTAAGGGGAGTTGAGAGAATGACTTAAAGGGACAAATTAAAGGGATTAAGAATCTCAAGAACCCTAGAAACCATAAACCCTAAACCATTAACCCATATGGATTTTTTATTCTAAGCATCTCATGAACCCTAGAAAACCTAAACCCTAAACCATATGACCTAAAGCCTAGTAGATGAACCCTAAACCCTTAAACCATATAGAGTGACTTAAGGGATGCAAAAGGGTGGATTTAGGGGATGTAAGAGGATATGACTTAAGGGGACAAAGGATAGTGGATTAAGGGGAGTTGATAGAATGAATTAAGGGGATGCAAGAGGGTGGATTAAGGGGAGTTGAAAGAATGACTTAAAGGGATATAAGAAAGTGGATTAAGGGGATGCATCTCATGAACCCTTAGATTTTTTATTATAAGAATCTCATGAACCGTATAAACCCTAAGCCTTAAACCATATGACCTAAAACCTAGGAGATGAACCCTAAACCCTTAACCCATATAGACTTGTTATTCTTAGCATCTCATGAACCCTAGAAACCATAAGCCCTAAACCATAGGACCTAAGGCCTAAGAGATAAGCCCTAAACCCTTAACCCATATAGATTTTTTATTCTAAGCATCTCATGAACCCTAGAAACCCTAAACCCCAAACCATAGGATCTAAAGCATGTGAGATGAACCCTAAACCCTTAATCCATATAGATTTGTTATCCTAAGCATATTATGAACCCTAGGATATGAAGATCCTAAATCCTCAACCCTAGGATACAATTCCTAGGAGATGAACCCTAAATCCTTAACCCTAAAGTTATGAGAGTGACTTAAGGGGATGCAAGATGATGGATTAAGGGTAGATATGAGGATATGGATTAAGGGGTCCTAAGAGGATGGCTTAAGGGGAGTTGAGAGAGTGACCTAAGGGGATACAAGATGATGGATTAAGGGTAGATAAAAGGATATGACTTAAGGGGTCCTATGAGGATAGCTTAAGGGGAGTTGAGAGAGTGAATTAAGGGGATGCAAAAGGATGGATTAAGGGTACATATACGGGGATATTGATTAAGGGGTCTTCAGAGGATGGCTTAAGGGGAATTAATAGAGAGACTTAAGGGAATGCAAGAGGATGGATTAAGGGTAGATATACAAGGATATGGATTAAGAGCTCCTAAGAGGTTGGATTAAGGGGTGTTGAGAGGGTGATTTAAGGGGAAACAAGAGGATGGATTAAGGGTAGATATACAAGAATATGGATAAAGGGGTCCTAAGAGGATGGATTAATGGGAATTAATAGAGAGACTTAAGGGGATGCAAGTTGATGGATTATGGTTAGATATACATGGATATGGCTTAAGGGGTACTAAGAGGATTACTTTAGGGGAGTTAAGAGTGAATTAAGGGGATGAAAGATGATGGATTAAGGGTAGATAAGAGGATATGGCTTAAGGGGTCCTAAAAGGATGACTTAAGGGGAATTAAGAAAATGATTTAAAGGGATACAAGAGGATGTATTAAGGGTACATAAGAGGATGACTTAAGGGGTCCTAAGAGAATGGATTAAGGGGATATGAAATAAATTATAATTTTTTTATAAATTACAATGAATTATTTAGTTTTATATTTATACTATCAATTAAATCTATCTAGAACTATATATAGTTACATGTCTCTAGATTCGAATTCCATTGTAATATATATGCATGCCATTTCTTTTTCATAATGCATCTAGTTTTGGGAGACCTCAAACAAAAAAATGATGTAAAACTTTAATTAGGAAATGACCAAAGAAAAAAAAATATATCGACATGTATATATCTTAAATTTTTAACTATATATTGACTATCATTTATATATATATACAACTATATACTTACCTATATTTATTTACTTGATTGTACCATCTACATCGTCTCCTTTTTGTAATGTACCTATGATTGTATCATGATCATCCTTTGAAAGTGTCCATAACACTTTGCTAGCAGGCCTCCCTTGATATCTAACTAGTTTTATATTGGTTACCAAAATCAAATGTGAATAATGTATAATCTTCTTGTGTCTTTCATAATCTTGAAATGTAGGCAAGCCACATTTTCTTATCAAATATTTTTGAAGCCAAGTGCCGACAACAACCACTGAACCAATTGGATACTAAAATTTGTCATCATCCACTCTAGGATGTACCAACTTATGTTTTCTCTTAACACATGATCTAGCCAATCAATAATTCATCTCCTCTTCATTCTCCTCAAGTGCAACAACAACATACACATGTCCTGCAAAAATAAATAAAAAATTCAATAAAGAGTGACTTGTATTTAATTCACATATAAACATGGATACATATAAAATTCAATTCAATTTAATGTACCTTTTTGTACAAGGTCCAAAAAATAATCATAATCATCTAATGTGAACACTTGATTATCTTCAATTTTTGTTCCATGTTGAACATGTGTTGATGTAGGTGTTAAGGCTCTTTGTTGCCATTCTTCAACCCATTCCATATTTTCACACACCTCCCAATCAACTGCAATATAAAATTGACAAAAGCATGCATGCTACGTTGTCCATATTGTCCAAGTGTTTGCATTTGAACTCTTAAAAGATGCCATTTTGCATATCCATCAATTGTTTCATAATCTTTTCAAGTAAGAATATCATTTTCTTTAGCTAACCAAAAGAAGTGTCAAATTATTGAGCTCTCACTTGTTCTTGTAGATGATTTTGTATTGCACGAATCTACAATTGCACATGCATCTTTGAATTTCTTAGCATCCTAAAATTTTAGTTGCTCTCTAGCAAGAGCTCTTTTCACACATGCACCTACTCCATCATGTTCTCCTTTACCATGTCCAGCTTAAAAAAAACTCCACATGTGTTGGATATTATTTTCCTTATGAACTCTACATAAACAATAAAACATTCTAGCATTCTTGAATTGACCTGTGCAATTATCCAACCATAAGAGATGTTCTCTCATTTGAATTCTACTCTCTTTTAATTTTTTTACAAAATATATCAAAACAATATTGAACAAACTTAGATGAATGTAGTCTATTATCACTTACATAAAAATGACACTCAAATTTTTTATATTATCTTGTATACTATCATATGCATGTCTCTATAAAATATGAACAAATATAGCCACTTGCATTGAATTATAATATTCTGATTGAATTTCTTCTTGTGGAGCAAGAGTATAATTTTCAAAAAAATCAACAACTAACAATATAGTTCCGATTGGGAATGTGTTTGTACATAAACAAAATTCATTATCAATCCAATGATCATATTGAGAGTATTAAACATATTTAGGTACAATCTTATCTTTAAATTCTTTAATAAATGCATGCACACTAATTTTTTCCACAATTAGCTCAGGACATTTTCTAATTTTTCCATCTTTTAAAGAATACTCAATATTTTAACTTTTTTTACATCCACTAATTGTTGTCCAAATTCATCTAAACTAATTTCATGCATACATTCTCCTAAAAATGAAAAGTTACCACATCCATTGCATTGTCCAAAAATACATTCTTTTAAATAAAATAAGTTTCCATTAGAGGGTTCACAAAACAAACCTGCTATAAAATCTTTGATTGTTTTAGGTGGCATATTAATACCACAAATGTCCTGCATAATTTGTTTAGCATGTAAAGTACAACGTATATATTAAAAACTATCATAATACTAATGAAATTATACATGAGTCTTACAAAAGCAAGAGATTCAATGTTTATTAATTCTTGTTAAGAAGATGAGATGATTTAGCATTGTTGTCATTGATGTCAAAACCCGGGATCCAGAAAGTTCTGCTCTAGATGATATACATAAATGATCTATCCTATTGAGTGCTATGATTTTGTGTAGTGTGGATGTTGGGTAAACCCACAAAAGTGGTTTACAATTCGAATGAGGAAGGAAAACTTGTAAAAAATGACCCCATGCCAAAAATTTTCATTTTGGGGGTTTGAACGAACCAAAAAAGGGTTTGCTCAAACCAAGGTTCGAGTGAACCCATTTAATGCATGCACAGACAAAATAAAAATGAAAACCCCTTTTGGGAAGGGGGTTCTAATGAACCCTAGTTTGCTCAAACCCCTGGGGGTTCGCTAGAACCCCCTAGTTCTAGCAAACCCCCCTTTTCCTTGATTTTTGACCTTGTTCACAAAAAAAAACCTAAATTTTTAAGCTTAGAAGCTCAGGTTGAGGATGAAAATGGAGCAATCTTCACAAACCCAACTGGAATTGGGTAGTCCTTGGATAGAGCTATCCAATGAATATAATTTTAATATGTTTTGGTTTTATTATGTATTTGTTTTTTTAGTTTTATTAAACATAGGTTTTTCATCGAAAATGAAGGTCTATGTTCTGCACATGGAAAAATAGTAGATTATAAAAAAAAATTGAAAAATATGAGTGCACCAGATATTGAAGTCCTTGATCTAACAAAAAAAATGAATTTTGATATATACATAAAAAGTTACGCACGTTATACGGTTACACTATATCTAAATTGTAATTGGTTTGACTTTGAAACTTGATTAAAGAAAAAATATTCAATAAAAAACTATCTAAACAAGTGGAAGCACTAGATACCAGAGTTACAAATCTAAATTTGAAAGAATTAGAATTTTATCCTTGATGGAAAAAAGTATGCGTTATACGGTGTGCATCACTTTTTAAAAATATTATTTTATTAAAAAAACAAGTTTTCATGGGAGATGGAAAAAGAAGTGCAATCTGATTCCAATAATTTTGAAAAAGATATTTTTAGAATCTACATACAAAATGTGATGAGACTCTAGTTTGCATCATCTTCAAATTCCTTAGGGTTTAGCTGCTATAGGTGCTTGAATGTGAACATTTAGTTAAAAATAATAATTTTAGTGTCCAATTTGGCCAAAACTTGTAAACCACTACAGTGGGATCACCCTATTGTCCTTGATCCAGATATGGTAGTACTTCTTTTTGGGACATTTGTGGAAGATATTTAATGTAGAATAACGAAGACTGATCTTTTGATATTGGCTATTGTGCTCTAAGCTTATTCTGGGTATCCTTGCTATCCAAACATTCATATAGCATGTTACAAGTTTTGTTATGTCTAATTGTGTTTCTTTGGTTGGTACTGAAATTGATGGAAATCCATATTTGGTCTTGCTTATGGCATTCCCATCGAGTCCAAAATATATTTCATGTAATTTAAAGTTTTCTATCTTTTGGTAATTATGCTATCTTATGTATGACCTATATATGGGTCCCATGGTAACGTGGTAAGGAGATCTTTAGGTGTGACCTATTATTTGGGTTTGGTTCTGGAGTGCCATGCTTGATTGAATATTTTAAGGTTGTTCTTCAAGTTGACATGTTTTGCTAGGCTGACTTATTTTATTCTACATGTATATATATATTGAACATCTCTTTGGTTTTGAACAAGAAGTGTGGTGTGTGTGAATATAGAAAAAGGGTGTGAAGGGTTATGTGACAAGAAATAGAGAAGAAAGCAAAGGGAAAGTGTCAGGAAGAAGTAATCAGTACTATAGAGGTTGTGCAAGGAAGGTAGGTACACAATTCTTAACCAGATCTACTATAAATAGATATTGTGCTTCAACGAGAACTATTTTCATGCATGAATTTAGATGCAATTATAACAATTCAATTTTGTAACATATTTTCTGATAGTAAGCCATCTATCAATTGTAATAGCTAGTTTTTGTATCTTGGGTAGTGAGCCCACCGGTAGTGAGCCACCCGATAGTGAGCCTTACCTGTAGTGAGAATTTTGGCTATGAGACCTTGTAAAAATCACCTTAACCAGTGTCACCTTAATCAATGTTCTATAATTGAGAATTAGCATTCTTTGTGTTTTTTCCCTTCTTGGGTTTCCACATAAATTTTGGTGTTCATTGTGCATGGTGTTTTTATGTACCTTCATGTTCATATTTGTTTGATTATCATCTGATTGATATAAGCTTGCTTTAGATTAATTAAAGTGAAGAAAATTGTTTGATAACTAATTCACCCCCTCTCAATTATTCAGACTCTTCAATAATTGGTATTAGAGCTTGGTTGCTTGCAGATAGAGCTTAACTGTTTGAGGGAGATCTTGGAAGCTTGAAGATGGAAGGAGATTATTACTTTGAGGAAGAACTGAAGATGATGTTAGATGATATGGAAAGCATGGAATCTAACAATGAAGAATTGAAAGAAAACATCAAGGAGGAAAATGCTTGTATCTCAAAGCTATGGGAGAAAATCCAAAAATTCAAAGCAAGACACAAAGAAGTTAGCCAAGAATTAAAGGAGTCAAAGGAAAGTGTTGTGAATCTAAAGCTATGGTTGGATGAATGCAAGAAGACTAAAGAAAATCTCAAAGATACCATCAAATAGAAAATGGAAGAATGGAAGAAGACTGAAGAAAATATCAAACAAAAATTAGAAGAAAATGAGAAGTTAGATCAAGAGTTAAGAAGGTTGAAATCAGAAGCAAGAGTATGTGAATGTACCATAATTCTGGATCAACTCTTGTCCCTACAAAAATTCCACAAGGATATAAGGGAGGACTTGGCTTCTCAGGTGAAAGCTCAAATTAGAACACTAAGGGAAAAGACAAAGTAGTTGAAGTAAAGTGAGATCTGTTGTAACAAGCAAGGTCCAAAACTCTAGAACACCTACCAAAAGACCTCTAATCAGGAAACCAAATGCTCAAAGGTACTTATCATTTAATGGATATTATTTTCTATGCAAAATTTTTGGACATAAGGCTATAGAGTGTAGAAGAAAGAAGTAACCGAGTAATCAATGCTTTAACTATCACAAGTTTTGTCACAAATCAATTCATTGTAGAAGTGAATCGTTTAATCTAGCTAGAGAGAATGGAATGAATAATATCTTTCATGGTTATTGCTATATATGCCATGGTTATGGTCACAAAGCTAATCAATGAAGATCTAGGGTTCACTTAGTTAAGTCAGGGAAAAGATGTTACAAGTGTAGTCAACCCAAACATTATTTTAACACATTTTGATATGTTGCTTCAAAAAACCATGAAAACAAAAAGAAGGTTGTAGATTTAGATGAATCTAAGAAGAAGACCGTCATGGTTTGGAAGAAAAAGGAAACAAGTGTGGGGAGCTCTTCTATGGCACCAAATCTTGGTACAAGATCTTCTAGAATCTGAGCCAATTTCCTTTGCTCAAGGGGAGTCTTGCAATACATATCTTGATGGTTCTAGCTCTCTGAAGTAATATTGATGTGCATTCGACATTACTAAGTTTGATCCAGTTGGTAATGTATGATGAAGCTTAATCCGACTGATTAAAAAATGAAGTACAATTGATGGAATCATTAATGTAAGTTTTTGGAAGTGAAATCATCATAAGCAATTAAGGATAAAAGGTGGAGTTTCAAATCATTTCTCACAGTTTGCAAAGAAGGAGAAGAGGTTTCACTAAGCGATAAAAGGTTTGAAGAAGCTAAGAATGAAAATGGAATCCATGTTGGTTGATAGTGAATCCAATGGTGGTATTTTGTTGAGACTGAAGGAAGTAGAATTGGATGAATTTGATCATCGGAAGATGAAGTACAAGGAACTAGGGCTGAAGACTGATGAATTGAAAAATGTAAGTACCCTGGGTATGGATTTATGGGGAGAATTTCCCTGGATTGCTGACAAAGAGTCTATCTTGTTCCTCTTGAGTCAATTCAAGGAGGAAATCATCATTTTGGACAAACCCTATCTGATCACTAAGGAAGCCATTGAAGCTATTACTAGCTTGTGTAGTGTTGGTGACCTCCCTAGGAAAAAAATGATGAAATACATAGATGTGGAGGAACTTAATGGTATCGACAAAGACCCTCGAGTAGTATTGATAAATACCATTGTTGATCCTGTAGTAAGGTATCTTACTTATGGTATCACTTATAAAATATATTTCTGAAATCATGAAGGTTCTACATTGGCTAATGTTGTGTATCTTGCACATAAGATGGTGAAGGAAAATAAACAGTTTGACCTATGTAGCCTAATAATGGAAAACCTAATTAAGAATGTTAGAATGTCTTTGGTTGAGAGTTATACCTTCCAGTTTGGGTCTCTGCTCATATGTTTAGTATTTTACTTTCTAAGTTTGCTACCATCAAAGGAGAATGTTGAGTGAAAGTCTAGAATCCCTATCATAAAGCAAAAATATAGATATTTGGAATGTATGGAAGATAAAGAAAGTGCATGCAAAGTTTATTTATCATCTCTGTTGATGGATCTGTGCTTTGGTGTGATAGTTTCTAGTGTTATGTCTATTAGTCAGTTTGAGGAGGGTTCCTCCTCTGGTAAGGAGTTAGAGGTTTTCATTGATGGTTCCTCTCTAGAACCTAAAAGCATAAAAATTAACACAAAAGATGTCATCACTATCTCAGAAGAGAAGGAGAAGGAAGAAGAGTATTTGCCTAGATCTAACTCTTTTGATCCAGATAAAATTTGTTTAGTGTTGGATGAAGGTGATATGAAAAAGATTTGTAAAATGTGGTATTCCTTCTCGCCACTCAGTTGGCCTAGAATTGATGATGATTTTGTTGATTATCTAACAAAAAGGGCATTACTACTTCAGTTGTTTCTGACTCATTACTAGATGATCTAGTAGAAGTTGCTGAAGAAAGGTTATTGCAAGAAGGATTTGAAGGTCATCAGATCCAAGCCATGATTGAGAGAAGGTGCGTAAAATCCAAAAAGAAATATCCAAACAATTGGTGAGACAATAGAATGCATTAAGGAGATGTCTGGAATCTATAGGTACTATCTATGGTGGCTTGCTACTGTTGACAACTTTAGAAACACAATTGAAGCTATTGAATCTAAATTAAATTATATTGGGAAGTTTTTTGAATTCTTGAAAGATATAGATGGAAAAAAAGAATAAGAGTTGGTGAGTTGCAAGCTGAGTTATTGTCTACTCAGAGACAAAGGGAAAATTTGGTTTAGATTTTTAGTTGGTCAAAGAAATTGTTGAGGTCTAGTTGGATCATCTCTCTGAGATACTTTCTAATGCAAAGGATTATGAACTTCAGTACATGTCTCTGGACTAGCCATCATCATTTCAGCTATTGGCTCTACTAGATAGTATGTGTGCCAAAATGGTTTCTATTGTACTAGCCTCAAAGAGGATTATTCCAACTGTGAGAGAAAGGTACAAGAAAATTTTTCTTGTGAAAAGTGTTATTTTTACCTAATTTCCTAAATGTTCTTATTTGGCCCTTTTCCTTTGATGGAAAAAATGGGGAGAAAAATGAAGAGAAAAACAAAAATAAAAAGAGGAATTGTATTGCTTGACAAAGGGGGAGCGTGTGGAGCTTTGTTTTTGAGTTTTTGCTATTTTTTCATCAATGCCAAAGGGGGAGATTGTTGAGAAGTTGACACGATTTAGCACTGTTGTCATTGATGTCAAAACTTGGGATCCAAAAAGTTGTACTCTGGATGATATACAAAAATGATCTATCCTATTGAGTGCTATGATGTTGTTTAGTGTGGATGTTATCCTTGATCCAGATATGGTAGTACTTTTTTTTCGGACATCCATGGAAGAAATTTAATGTAGAATAATGAAGAATAATCTTTTGATATTGGATACTATGGTCAAAGCTTATTTTGGGTATCCTTGCTATCTGGACATTCATATAGCATGTTACAAGTTTTGGTATTTCTAATTGTGTTTCTTTGGTTGGTACTAAAATTGATGGAAATCAAGATTTGTTCTTGGTTGTGGAATTCCCATTGGCTCCGGAATATATTTTGAATGTAATTCAAAGTTTTCTATCTTTTGGTAATTATGCTATCTTATGTATGACCTATTTATGGGTCCCATGGTAAAGTGGTAAGGAGATATTTATGTGTGACCTATTCTAAATGGGTCTTGTGCTAGTGTGCCAAGCCTTCTTGAATATTTCAAGGTTGTTTGTCAAGCTAACATGTTTTGCGTGGCTGACTTATTTTGTTCTACAAGTACATATATATTGAACATCTCTTTGGTTTTGAACAAGAAGTGTGATGTATGCAAAGAGAGAAAAAGGGTGTGAAAGATTATGCAACAAGAAACAAAGAGGGAAGCAAAATGAAAGTTTCGGGAAGAAGTAATCAATAGTGGGGTATGTACAAGATCATCATGGAAAAAATAGGCCCTTAAGTGGTGATAAAATTTAGAAAAATTAAAGTTAAGCAACTTGACATAAAAATTTGAATAGGTTATCTATATTACTTAAAAAATATGTAAGAATAGAATCTATAGAAAATTGAATTTAGTTTCTAAACTACTAGGTTTATTTAAAAAAAATCCTATTTGGTGAAAATTTGAAATTTCAATGTAGTAGCACTTAAATTTCAGGGAAAAATAAGTAGGTGTTTGTCTAACCACCCTAACCACAATAAAATGGTAATACTTTTTTATAAGATTTTATATATAAGTAGAGGACTTGTGTCTCGATGTGATGAATATTTTTTTGTAATTTTTTTCCAAGTAAATAATTAATTATGAATTTTTTATTACAACTTTTAAAAAATATAAAAACTCATATGTTTGACCACCTTAACTTGGTCAAAACTTAATGAAATTCAATTTTTTTTTAATCCTATAGTATGTGAAGCAAAGAATGTGTCAGATTCAAAAAATGTAACAACCTATCAATCGGGACTTTAGTTGTAATTCAAATATGGGTGATCCCATAATAGTGGTTTACAATTTTTGGCCAAACTTGACACTGAAATTATTATTTTTAACTAAATATTCACATTCGGGCACCTATAGTGGCTAAACTGTGAGGAATTTGAAGATGGTGCAAACTAGAGTCTCATCAAATTTTGTCTGTAGATTCTAAAAATATTTTTTCAAAATTTTTGGAATCAAATTGTACTTTTTTCCATCTCCCATGAAAATAGATTTTTTCAAAAATAACATTTTTAAAAGTGATACATCGTATAAGCATAACTTTTTTCCATGAAGGATAAAATTCTAATTCTTTCAAATTTAGATTTATAACTCTAATATCTAGTTCTTCCACTTGGTTAGATAGTTTTTTATTGAATATTTTTTCCTTAATCAAGTTTCAAAGTTAAATGAATTACAATTCATACACGTGACTGTATAACGTGTAACTTTTTTTGTATATGTCAAAATTTAATTTAATTTCTTTTGTTGGATCAAGGACTTCAATATCTGGTGCACTCATATTTTTCAATTTTTTTTGATAATCTTCTATTTTTCCACATAAGAAGAACAAAGAAATTCATTTTCGATGAAAAACCTATGTTTAATAAAACTTAAAAAGCAAATACATAACAAAATCAAAACATATTAAAATTATATTCATTGGATAGCTTGTTCTGAGGAATACTGTAATCATTTGAAATAAATTTTAAATAAATTCATTTGATCCCCTAAAATCTAAATCAAAAGTTATTTTTATCAACATTTTGATAGGTGTAAAGGAGACACATTTATAGGTATGGTTTAAAACTAGCAAGGTTCTATCCAAGGGGGTTTGATCTAAGGTGATTTGATCAAACCCTCTTCAATTGGAATCCTGAAAATGGAACTTTTTAAGGTTTAAATCATTATATTTTCTAAAAATATGTGATTTCAACTAAAATTCATTCCTCTCAGGAATTGTAAACCACTATTATGACAACACCCATATAAAATGACTAATAATTATTTATTAAATTCAAATTAAAGCATAATTTATATTGGTGGAAAGCTAAGAATCTCCTTTAAAAACCCTTTTTTTTCATCAATTTTGGGTAAAAAAAAGTTGTCAACCACATACCCTACACATACCCATCATATTGCCAGTTTTTGGCCCATCATGGTCCTACACATACCCAGTGTAGAGGTTGTGCAAGGTAGGAATAAGAATCTTGACTAGATCTACTACAAAAAAATATTGTGTTTCATTGAGAACTATATTCATGCATATGCAGATGAAATTATAGCAGTTCAGTTTTGTAACATATACTCTTACAGTAAGCCGTCTCTCAGTTGTAATCTAGTTGGTTTTTGTATCTTGGGAAGTGAGCCCATCGGTAGTGAACCACCCAAAAATGAGCATTTTGGCAGTGATCCCTTGTAAAAATCACTTTAACCAGTGTTCTATAATTGAGAATTAGCATTCTCTGTGATTTTTCCCTTCTTGGGTTTCCACATAAATTCTGGTGTTCATTGTGCATGGTGTTGTTATGTACTTTCATGCTCATATCTATTTGATTATCATCTGATTGATATAAGCTTGCTTCAGATTAATTAAATTTAAGAAAATTGTTTGATAACTGATTCACCCCCCTCTCAGTTATACAAACTATTCAACAATTATAATATACCAAGGTTTACATTTTTTGAATGATCTTTGACTTATGCTAATATTAAATGGTAAGATTAAATCATCTAAATTTATTTTATATAATTCAATTTGAGTCATATCTAAGAGATGCTTTGGATGAGGTTCATGAATTTTGGAACCCACCTTTAATTTTAAAACATCTCTAATGTTTGGTAATACTCTTGTATTATCATGCAATATTTTTCGATTAAAGATTTTATTTCATTAGTTAATTTCATGTCTAAACTTAGGATTCTACCACTTAATTTCCAACATATATTAATTGAATCCTTTTCAATACTTTCTCTTCTCTTAGCAGCTCTTATCAAAGTTTTGGGATTTACTTTTATACATTTACTAATCTTACTTAACATTCTTTTATTTGAAGTTGCTTTATTAACTAGAGCAATTGTTATTGCACACCAAGTTGAATTCTTATCTTTAGATCAAATTTTCTTACCTATAAAATCAATATCATTAGCAACACTAGATATGACTTGTTCTACTGAATCATCTTTCCTTTTTGGTTTTACAAAAATGCCTATTTTTTTCCACTTTTCTCATTTTTGACATTCTCATAAATTGCATCATGAGTTGACATTGAAATCCTAATTTATTTCTATAAAAAAGTATTCTATATATTATATTTCCATAAGTTCTCATTTGTCTCCAAGAAACTTTACTAGGAAGGTTATCTAGCACATCTTTTTCAATTGTAAAAAAAAAAAAGCATTTTCATTTTCATTCATACAAGGGGAACTTCCATTTTCATTCACGCAAGGGGTTTCATTTTCATTTTCAAACATAAAGGGATTTCATTCTCATTTTTGCCAATATGAGGGATTTCATTCTCATTTGCATTCATATAAGATATTTCATCATTTTTTTGCTTTTGCATTGTTTCAACCCTAGAATTATTGATACCATCAATGGCATATGCAACTTCCTCTAAATAACTAAGATCAATATTATCAAGACTTGGGTTTGAAGACATACCTAGATAAATTGTATGAATAGGTGCATTTTCCATAACATTGGGAGGTGGATTTGAAGACATACTTGAAGTTGTTTGCATAGGTGTTATTTCCATATCATTCAAACTTGAAGTTGAAGGCATAGTTGGGTTTGTCTCCATAATTGCATTTTCTTCCATATTCACCATATCTACATTTGCATCATCTACATTCATCTCATCCTACATGTTTTCCTCTTCAACATTCATGGAACTAGATGCTTCCAAAATTTTCATTTGACAAATCCTTTCTCTTCTATCCCTTTGTCTTTTTGCCTCCATTTCTCTATTTGCTTGAATTTCTTCGGGTGTCATAAATTTCTACATTTTTTTCTCTGCCTTTGCTTCAATCCCATGATTACCAAACCATCTTTGATAACAAAATAAATGATTCTTAAACTATTTTGAAATTGCCACCTCCTTCAAATATTTAAATAAAATTGTATAGTATGAAGATCCTTTCTTCTATAAACTTTGAAGTACAAAAACATCATGAATACATCCAAAAGCTCTCTTTTTCTAAATATTCTCTTACTTGATTCCATTTCAGAAAATTCAACCCACACTTGTCTCTTCCAATAATTTGAATAGAATATGTGCTTTTAAGAGATTGCACAAGACAACATTGCAATAAAAATTACAGAATGGCGCTTTTGGACCATATTTTCCAAATTGGGAAAAAATAGTTAAATAAGAAACATGTACGTTTTTTATAATGCATACACATTCTATTTTAGGAATGTGTATGTGCTACCTTTACCCAATGGGTAAATAGGTAATGCATACACATTATATAATGTGTACACATTCTATTTAAATAACGGATATGTGTTATTAAAAATTTAAATCTTCAACCCACATGTAGTCTCAGTTTTAGGCTCAAGAAAGGCTTGGCAACCCGACCCTTAGCGTTTGACCTGCAACTAAAAAGTTAAGGTAGATTCAAGAGGAACATCCAACTTTGGCAATATGGGGCCAGAATGAACCTTTTTTCTAAATCAATCTATGAAATTAAAACCCATTAGAGGACATGATGTCTAGTTTCCAAATATATAATTTTTATTAAGATTGGATTATATATTTTATTTTTAAAATTAATTTCAAAGCAAACTAGTCCATAAACTTGAAATATTAGGCTTTTTTTTTTAATAACTTTTTTTTGGTTAAGTTTCTTGTAAAAAAAATATGGCATCAATATTCAGACAATTCTCTATACAATAAAAAAAGATTCAAAAAATATTTAGTTTAGGTCCAATTATGCTATCTGTACATGTTGATTTTTAAAAACAATAATTAAGGCCAATAAAAATTCAAAACTTCAAAAAAAAAAAATTACAAAAGAATATCCGCATCAATCTTCATGTTGTTAGCTCTCTTTTCCCAAATGGAATTAGAAAAATACTTTTATTTGTTTCAAAAAGTGGTGTCCATACACATACATGGTATGGTAAAAAAAAAAAAAAGACTTTTAAAAAGTGGTTTTTATACATCCCTATCAAAATTTAATTTCTATCATCTGGGTATTTGAATAAATTACAGATTTGGAAACTAGATTCAAAATGATAAATTTCATATTGCTGACTTTTTTTAAGATTCATTGTGTAAGTGCCTCGAATTTTTAGTCCAAGTGTGACAAATTCTGAAAAAAAAAACACTTCCACTTTTTGAGCTTTATGTGGACCCAACTTCTTGCATTAGCCCAAAGAGGTGACCAACCTTTTGTTTGACCTTATTATTTTCACTTCCATTATCAATGATTAAAATAGCCATAGTATTATTGAATTGGTGATTCTATGTGAAAACAGAGTTAGGAATTATTTTAGAGTAATTCTTAGTCATGTGAGAATAAGGGAATGGTTAGGATCTATAGGATTATCAACCTTGACTAAGGGTAGATCTTCCACCTCTTCCATATTTCTATGTAGCTCTTCTACAATTATTTTTATTCTTTTATCTTTTTTTGGAGTAGCTTGAATTCCTAAGGGGAATGATCCCATCACTTGTGATAGCTACAAAATTATTTCTTTATACTAGTTGTAAAGCAGGATGAATGATTTCAAAGTTGTGATTAGCCAATAGGGCTATTGGAGGTTTTAAGGATACCTTCTTGTATCCACTTTTTAAACCCTAACTTACTTTTATATTCATTGTAAGCCTAAATCACTATCTAGAGATTTAATTTCAAACACAGTTAGATCCTTACAAGGGAAAAAATGAGATAGGCTTGAAATGATTTTAATAACCAATACCCCTTTTTCATCAAGCTTGAAGCTTGTTGAATTTACCGATATACTTTTGATTTGGTTGACCCTAATCTTTCCTAAGTTATAGTGATTTACCTAGAAAAAATTGCATATATCTAGGGGAATACAATCTTTCATTTATAGCTTCATATAGTTTTGACAACTTAGTGATCTCTTGTCCTTTTTTTGTAAAGATCATTTTATTATATTGCCACTAGTCTAGCTCTAAATTTGATAGATGGACATAAAAAAATTGCAATTATTTGGGGTTAGTCAAATCATGTCATTTCTTGAAACATGCCTTAATATTACAAAGCCAGGAGTCAATTTTTTCACCATTGAGTCTTTCATCAAGTTTTGAAAATGTAAACATTTGGTTCAAGTTATTTAGATACCAATGGTTTGAGTTTCTTGTATATTAGCTAGAAGGTGCTAGAGTTCCATGAAAAGATGAGATTGGATCTTCCATGACACAATTTTGGATCCATATTTGATTTTACAATTTCTTTGGATAGTACTCATGTTCACTAACTCTTTAAAATTATCTTCTATCTAGGCATCTCACTTAATATTTATTAAAATATTGAGTGCAAAAAAACTTTTCTTATAGATGGTTTCTCAATAGATTACCTTTTGGAGGGTATAACGTTTGATTCACAACTTTAGTTTTAACATTTTTAAAAAAAACTAAAGATCTTGATGAGGTAGATGCATTGAATTGAACAATGATTTATTTGAAACTCATTAAAATCCTTAAAGACCACTTGGATGGCCTCAAAAATGAGTTACAAATTTCCTTATTGTGATACCTCAAAAAAAATAATATAGATCTAATTAGGATTAAAGAAAAAAACTATCAAGAAGATTAGATCTTGGGTTTAAAATAAATATCTAAAAGGAAGTACCAAATGAAACCCTAAAGGTGTCTAAATGTATGGCAACCAAAAAGGGAGTAAGATTGTAATGGTTAATCAAAATTTTGAGGAGACTAGATCCAAGGTTGTTTTCCTATGGCTCTCATAGAGATTAATTTGTGTGCACAAAGACAAAAATAACAAGAGATATTTTCTCTCAACAAAGAAAATCTTAATAACATCTTCAATGCATCTTTTTAATGAAATGAAAATATGATTATAGAAGAAATAAACTTCTAAAAACATAAATAAAAAATAGAATATTATTCAACTTGTGAGAAACTGCATCCCATAGAGATAATTGAAAAGCACAGTGAATGCATAAATTGCTTAATTTCAATGTAATATTCAAGAAAAATAGGGGCACGTTATAAAGGAAAAATATCCAAGTATGAGGTGTTGAAGTTCATCAACACCTATCCAGTCTATAAACTAGTTGGGAAGCTCATGAGAAAAATATCCTGTCTATGCCAATGAGTCATACTACAATGAATGCCTAAGTAGGATTAGGTTAGCCTATGTGTATGCAAGCATTAATGTATACACTGACAACCCCCCTTAAGCACAAATTAGGTGGACATGGATAAAATGGGTCCTGGCTACTAGCCTAGTGAGGTACCTATGTACAATGCAATCTCTCTAAAAAATAGAGTAAGATAGAAAACCTAATGGGAAAAAAACTATCCTCCAAAAAGAGAGAAGATGTGGAGAAGACTAGAAAGCCCCTGAAAGGATGATGTTGATGCTAATATAGACCACACACTATGAAGAGCTCGTAGATGAATGGAATTTCTCTCAATGAGGGGTTTGGTGAAGATGTCAACAACCTACTCTGAAGACTAGCAAAAGACTAATTCGATGATCTGACCATGAATCAACTCTCAAATGTAATGCATATAAATCTCTATGTGTTTGGTTTGTTGATGCTAAATCAGATTCATGTATATCTGAATAATACTCTGGTTGTCACAATAGATGACTATAGGCTGCTTGAAAGAAGTACCAAACTCAGAAAGAATTCCTTGAAGCCATATAGCCTTTGTAGCTAAATTAATAGCCCCCTTGAACTCTACCTCTTTGGATGATATAACAAAAGCATTCTGCTTCTTACTAGACCAATTGATAGGACCTGAACCAAGTGAAAAGATGTAACCTAAAGTGGACTTGTGATGCTCAATTTCACCAACCCAATCTGAATCTATATAACCAACCAAGTTAAGTGATGAACCAACTCTATAGTGAATCCCAAACCCAAGAGTACCATGAAGATAGTGAAGGATCCTCTTAGTTTCTTTCCCATGCAACTCATGAGGTTTCCACATGAATCTCGAAACCATGCCTACTACATAGGAAATGTCTGGCCTAGTATGAGTCAAGTATATAATAATACCAACAAGTTTTTGATACAATATAGCATCAACCAATGGTGTAGTAAAGGAAGTCTCAAGCTTAACTCCAAAAAGAAAGGGAGTCAGAGATGGTTTGCAAGTAGTCATATGAAATTGTGCAAGTAGATCAAGAGTATACTTTGGTTGTGCAAGAGTAATCCCTGAAGCTGACTATGAAATATTGATTCCAAGGAAGTACTGCAATAAACCCAAGTCTATCATGTCAAATCTATCCTAAAGTGATGTCTTCACTACTAGAATGGCAAATGAAGTACTCCTAGTAATAAAAAATTTGTCAACATATAGAATTAGTATCAAAAGTAAATCATCCTACCACAGTAGATACACATTAGGATTGGAATGACATCTAGTAAAACCTAAAAATAGGAGGTAGGAGTCCATCTTGGTATACCAAGCTCTATGAGCTTTTTTGAGGCCATAGAGATATTTCCTAAGTCTACAAACTAAGGATGAATCTTGAACAAAACCTGGTGGTTGTTCCATGTAGATTTCCTCCTTAAGGTATCTGTGAAGAAAAGCACTCTTCACATCCATTTGATGTACATTCCATCCATGTGATGTGGCTATAGGAAGTGTGAGTCTAATGGAAGTCATCTTATCAACTAGTGCAAAGGTTTCTATATAGTCAATGCTAGCAACTTGTGAAAAACCTTTGGCTACCAATCATGCTTTGTACTTATCCACTAACCCATCTGCTACAAATTTAGTTCGATATATCCATCTACAACAAACTATCTTCCTTCCTTTAGAAAGTGAATTCAAATCCCAAGTGTGATTTCTAATAAAGGAATCATATTCCTCATCCATAGCAATATCCCACTCTAGTATTCCTGATGCTTCTATGAATGTCTATGGATTGGAAACTGAAGCAAAGAAGGCATGTGCCCCCCTAAAAGTATACTTGAATCAGTCTATCATCTAATGAATCCTATACCCTTGTATCTATCCTATGTATAGTGTAATATGTGGATGATTTTGGTGTAGATATATTAACTTCTAATGCAATCCCTAAAATAGATGAAGACAAACCCTCATCATTGTGAGAACTGGAAGAAGAAGATACTACACTAGGAATCTGCT
This sequence comes from Sequoia sempervirens, assembly GCA_007258455.2. Lineage (NCBI taxonomy): Eukaryota > Viridiplantae > Streptophyta > Pinopsida > Cupressales > Cupressaceae > Sequoia > Sequoia sempervirens. The sequence goes on along the minus strand of VDFB02271358.1, from coordinate 1,250,258,210 downwards.
GAGAATGATCTAAATCATCAGTACTATAATTAGGATCTGAAGAGTCCACAATATTTTGAGAAGTATCAAGTATAGTTTCAAGAGATGTTTCTTGAAACAACACTTCTCTCAATAAACAACTCATGTGTGATAGGGGTATGTGCAAGATCATGATGGGCCAAAAAGTGGCGATATCATAGGTATGTGTAGGGTATGTGGCTTATGACTTTTTTTAACCCAAAATTGATGAAATGAAAAGGGTTTTTAAAGGAGATTCTCAACTTTCCACCAATACAAATTATGTTTTACTTTGAATTTAATAAATAATTATTATTCATTTTCTATTTGAATTATGACTAAAGTCATGATTGATAGGCTGATTGAAAAACATCTATAGCTTTCAAATAGTATCACATTTTTTGAATCTGAAACATGTGTCACATTCTATGCTTTGAATACTATAGGATTAAAAAAAATTGAATTTCGTGAAGTTTTGACAAAGTTAAGGTGGTCAGACATATGAGTTTTTATATTTTTTAAAAGTTGTAATAAAAAATTCATAATTAATTATTTACTTGGAAATAAATTACAAAAAAAATGCATCACATCGAGACATGAGTCCTCTACTTAAATATCTAAAATATTATAAAAAATATATTATCATTTTATTGTGGTTAGGGTGGTCAAATAGACACCTACTTATTTTTTCCTTGAAATTTAAGTACTATTGCATTGAAATTTCAAATTTTCACCAAATATATTTTTTATTTTTTTAAATAAACCTAGTAGTTTAGAAACTACATTCAATTTTCTACAGATTATATTCTTGCATATTTTTGAAATAATATAGATAACTTATTCAAAATTTTACATCAAGTTTCCTAACTCTAATTTTTCTAATTTTTTTGCCACTGAAGGGCCTATTTTTCCATGATGATCATGTACATACCCATAGGATGGAGTAGACAATAGAATTTTACACCATCTAGATATCTGACAAAGATGCAAGGTTTGGATTGTGGATCCATAGCCTTGCATTGCTCTTTTAGAATGCGTTCCATGGCATGTGATCCAAAAACTCTGAAATGATCAAGTGCTAGTTTCCATCCTTTGCAAGCTTCAAAGGGAGTGATACCCTTTAAGGATTTATGTGGAACTCTATTTTGTATCTAACATGCATAGTTGATTGATTTTTCCCAATATGATAGTGTGAGGCCCTTATAATGAATCATACAATTAGTCATCTCTTTTAAATATCTATTTTTTCATTCTTCAACACCATTTTGTTGTGGGGTATAAGGAACTGTGTGTTGCAGATCTATCCCCTCTGATATACAAAAACTACTCAAAACTATTATTGACATATTATCTCCCATTATCTTTTCAAAGAACCTTGATGAATTTCCCTAATTGTTTTATGGAAATATCTTTGAAATCTCAAAAAGACTCAAACACTTCTAATTTTTCCCTAAGAAAGTAGACCCATGTAAAATGTGAGAAATCATTAATGAAGGTGAGAACATATCTAGCCTTTGTAAAATATGGATGGGGAAAATCCCCTAAAACATCATTATGAACAAGTTCTAAAACTTGTGTTGCCCTCCATGATTTACCTTTGTCAGATTTTTCTTCTTGATGCTTTCCAAGTGCATAGCCTTCAGAAATCCCTCTAGAAAATTTAACCTTAGGTAATCCCTTAACTATATTCTGTTGACATAGTTGTTCAAGATAGCGATAGTTAAGATGGCCAAACCACTCATGCCATAGTTTTCTAACTTCATCTGAATGAGTTAGTAATGCTTTTGGAGAAATATCTATGGAAAAATTGGAGAAGGTATATAATCTAGATTGGCGATTTTCCTCTCCTATTGCTACCAAATTGTTGCTTTGTAATTCTCTTATCTCAACTGAATCTAGAGAGAACTGTATTCTCATTCCCTTCCCTAAATGAGTTATTTGATACACTAAAAGGAGATTAGTTGAGAGTGAAGGTACACTTAGAAATTTTGAAAATGTTCCTTCTTCAACTTCAACAAACCCTCTCCCTTTTACCAATGTTGTAGTATCATCACCTAAGGTGATTGTGGACATACTTGATGGTTCTAAGGATGAAAAGACAACCTGTGAAGAACCCATATGGTGTGAAGCACCAGAGTCAAGAATCCATGATGGAGATAAGATGCTTTAGCAACTAAGTATTTGCCCTTTGATTTCTCTTTGTCATTAGTATTATCTTGATTTTATGAATATGCCTTGATAGAATCAACTAGCCCTCTATTATTCTTTTTGAGAATTTTTTGTATAACTTCAAGTTTTTCCTTCATGCATTAATGTTCATCATGTCCAATATTTTTACAAAAGGTGCATGCAACTGTCTTTTTACCTTGAGATTCCTTTTTGGAGTTGTCAATTTTTCTTTCTTTCTTAACTTCCTTGTCCTTTTTAGTGTTCTTCTTCTCCCCTTTTGAAGTTTGATGTGTTTCATTCCTTGCAAGTAGGGCTTGAGGTTTAGTATACTTCAAAGTACCCATTTGAATTAATTTTTCTTGTTCCCTTGTGAGGTTAGCAATAAAGTTATTAAGTGTGGGCATTGACCATGATGCTCCAAGATCCCTTTTAGTAGAGTAGAAGTTGATACAAACACAAAAAATTCTAGACCTAGCTTGGAAAATACATAAAAGATTAATTGATCCTCTTTCTTGTCAATTCCACAATCTTTTAAGTGCAACTTCAAGGATTTAAACTTAGTAAAAAAGTCTTGTAAAGTTGAGAAATTCCTAGGACTAATACATAAGAGTTGATTTTCCAACTCATGGTTCCTAAGTTCATCTATTTTCCCAAATAGTTTGTCAAGACCTTCCCAAACTTGGTTGGGTGTTTTCAATTTCTCAACATGGAACAAAAAATTAGGAGATAAAATTAGACATAGGAAGCCAAATGCTTGATCACACTTATTGAAAAACTTTTCTTTGTCTTTAGCTGCATTAGGTTCTTTCTATGTTCCCATATTTACCCTATATAAGCCATTGTTCTTAAGTATAAGAATTACTTTCATCTTCCAATAATGATAATTGAAAGGTGTTAAGGGAACTATAATAACATTAGATTCCATATTGCTTTTACTTAGATAGTTTCTTGTACAAATGCAAAAAATAAGAAATTAGAAATGCGTGTAAAAGTGAAAAAAACACAATAAAAAAAGCACTTCTTGAGGAAGTGTGAAAAAGAACCACACACAACACCCCCCTTGATTATTTGGTTTTTCTCCCCAATTTGACACTTTATAGAAGGAGTGCTTGTAACTGACCCAAAAAAGACACAAACATGCACTTTATAAGATGAGTGCAATTTGTGCTCCATGGATTTGTGGTGAAAAAAAGGATGCACTTTTACAAAAAAGAACTCAAATCTTGAGGTATGGTGCAAAATTTATTACAAATTGAAATTTTTACCCTTTACAAAATATTTGACCCTCCTTAGAAAAATACAATTTCATATTTTTTTCAAAAAATTGTAGTGCATCAAAAAGTTAGAATGAGGGAAACAAGGAAAAAGAAAGCTCCAAAAAGAAAAAGAAAGGGCTTAAAAGGAAAAAGATCCTAAACCATGCCTCCTTTCCTTTCACCAAATAGCACAACTGACAGCATGTGAATAGTGCCTCCTCACAAAAATTTTCCAATATGTTAGAAAATTTTATGCAAAATTGCATAAGGAAATTATAATTTTCCCTATGAAACTACACATACAATGATTTCAAAAGAAGAAAAAGAAGATTGAGTTTGGAATGATTTTTGAAAAATCCATATGAAAATCATGCCTCCCTTCTTGCCTCCTTGCCTCCACCTCGACACATAGTTCGGGCCTCCTTAGAATAGAATCATGACTCCTTCAACACCAAAAGATGTCTGTGTGGACTTCTAATAAGTGCAAAAGACATATGTGCCTCTAAAAAATAGAAATGTTTTAAAAGCTAGGGGTTGATGAACCATTTGCAACCTGTATAAAGAAAAATTCACCTGAGATGAGTCACCGGTTGCAGACCACAACCTCCTCAAAATCTTTTCCCGGTCACTACATAGCTTCACACTTCTTTGGCATTGACCAACTCTCCATAAGCACTCAGAAGCAATTAGCAAATATGGTAGAGAAAGCATCAATAGAAGATGGTTGTGAATGTGATGAGGGTGTTGATGGCAGAAGTGGCAACATCTAATACTAGTTTTGAAGCTAAGGCTGAGACTATAGAGTGATAAAAGCCAATGTTGCCCCTCCAAATGCCTTTCTTGTGTATATATATCACACATAGATGGATCAAAACAAATACAATAAACTAATTCACCTCACAGCTTGCCAGTATCCTAAAGTGCTCTGATACCATGTGAGAAACCACAAATCACACATATAATTGACAAGCCAAATGAATGCATAAACTACTTAATGTTGATCTAATATTCAAGAAAAATAGGGGGCACATTATAAAGGAAAAATATCCAAGTATGAGGTGTTGAAGTGCATCGACACCTCTTTAGTCTATAAACTAGCTGGACAACTCATGAGGAAAATATCCAATCTATGCCAATGAGTCATACTGCAATGAATGCCTAAGTAGGCTTAGGTTAGCCTATGTGTATGCAAGCATTAATGTATACACTGACACAACTAACCAAATATTATAACTAATAAGAATACTATACTCTAATATACTAACTAATCAAATATTATATAAGTGTTTATATAAAACCAAGTTTCTTTTATTATACCAATTCAAGTGTATAAACAAAATGATACTCAGATGATTCTCTCAAATCATGTATGTCCTATTATATAAAATGAATGAATGAAATGTCTTTAAATACAATGGTATATCAACATATTAGAAAAAATTATATTTACTTGGATCTCAATGAAAATGATGAAAGTGAGTAAATAAAATTTGAATTTGGGTAGGAAAAGTCCATAAACATCAGGGTGCTAGTGTAGCTTTGAACATATTCATATCTATAAAAGAGGAAAAATTGTATTTTATGACATGTGTAAGAGAATGCATACATGCATGGGTATTTAAGCATATCAATATGAATGAGTGATATATTTAGCTGATATAGGCTATTTGTTTGAAATTTCCATCAATATTTTCATCAGCCCAACCATGAATAGAATTTCTCGGTGCCAGAAATTTCTCGATTGGCGGTGAGTTTCTCGTGGTTGTTTATGATGATGTGGAGTTTTCTAATTACGTGGGTTGGTGGTGGTGAAGTTGGTTGCCTCGATACATGGAAGCAAAATGGTAAGTGTTTGCTCGCATGAGGGTTAATGCATCCTAGTGTTGTTGTACGACGGCGTAGGAGGAAGTAAATGCAATATTCAATGTTGCAATGTGGGAAAGTATATTGTTTTTGGTTGCATTGTTGAATGAGCCATTGTGGTGTTGGTTTGATAGCAAAGTATTGAAAAAATTGTCGCCTTTGTCTCTGTTTGATAGTAGGTTGGAGGGTTTTAACACTGATGTGCTATGAAATGTGTGAGAAAATAGTGTTGGTTTGATAGTAGACTATTGTAAAAATCATCAGCTTCGGCTCCATTTTATAGCATATTGGAGGGTTTTAAAATTGTTGTGCTCCAAAATTTGTAAGTTGTTTTACATGGGTATTTTGCAGAAATGATTAATTTAATGTTCATGTCTTTCGATCTCTGCTTATTGTTCCTTGTTATATGTTTGTATCTTTGGAATTGTACATATTCTGGAGACTTCACAAATATTATGGCTTTGTATGGATGGAGAAATTGTAGCTAAATCTTCTTTCTTTCGTCAAAAAATAGGGTTAGGGTTAGTAATTTCTCCGCCCTTTGTTTATTATTTGCAGTTATCTTTGTGCATCTTTGGTGTTATACCCATTAACATAGGAGTAATTGCATATATATATATATATATATATATATATATATATGCAAAGGGTTAGTATGAAAGCATAAAGATATTCAAGATAAAATTAGTTTAGTGGTGGTTAAGTGTTATTCTAATAGCTATTTTATAGTTTCTCTATTTTTCTATAATATTTAGTGCCAAGTAATGTAGCTTGAATTTTCAATTAAGTCTATGCATTATACCCATTTTGCATAGGTTATTGCTACCCATTGGATTTACGAGTTCTATTTAATGTGGGTTTACTACCAAAGAGCATAGCTCAAATTTTGAATTGACAAGGCAAGTTCTCTTACATAGACTGCTTGTCTTGTATCAATATGTTTAATGTGGGTTTTCGATCATCTATCATTGACTTGTGATTCTTAAGTATTTTTCTAATAGTTCTTTTACAATCTCTATATTTTGTCTATAATATTTAGTGCCAAATAATGTAGTTTGAATTTTGAATTGACAAGCCAATTGTTACATAGATTGCTTGTGTTGTATCAATATGTTTTATGATATTCTTTTTTCCAATTCCGCAAAGGAAATTGTTCATTGTCATAGATTCCCTCTTCTATTCTCCATATTTTAGTAAAAATGGTCATCAAATTCATAAGCCAATTGTTACATAGACTACCAACTGTTACATAATGAACAGTTTGCTTTGTGGAACCATTCTACTTCGGCATATCGAGGTAACCAACTCTAGCACTTCCAACCCACATAGTTATCAAGCTCCATCGCTGTCATAAACAACCCCGAGAAGTTTGTTGCAAGGAGCTTCAAACAAATGAGAGAAAAAGGAATATTACATGAAACATATTGATACAAGATTCGAGCTATGTTCTTTGGTAATAAATATTGAAGAAAAATAGAGAAATTGTATAAGAGGTGTTAGAATAACACTTATTTGCTACTAAATATTATTGAGAAAAAACAAAATTGTATTGAATTATCTGAAACATATATAGATACATATACACATATATATCTTTATTAAACTCTTCATTCCATAATTAAAAATATACATATAGGTAGATATATATATATATATATCCATATATACAGACCAAGACCACTGTGGCTCGTTTGACAATGCAACAACAATTTATATATACACATGTATATCTAAAAAAATGTGTATGCTATCTTTATTTGTATTTATGTAGACTTTGATTTAAAAAGGTTTAAAAATAGCATATATTTAAGTATTATTTAGCTTGTGAGAAAATCGCTACAATACAGCGATAACATTCAATGATATAGCATTGAGATGTTGTTAATAACATAGCATTTAATGGTGTAGTATGTGTAACATGTTCATAACAAAGCTGTAAAATTATTTGCACTTTTCTAGCGCATTGTTCCTATCGAAGCTGAATACATTGAAAAAATGCCAAAAATAGTGCACAAAACTATAGTTCAAGCTAGCAAGAATGTAATTTTTTGAGGCTACAAACATTGAATATTGCACAATTTTCTTGCTCCCGCCATCTTGATTTCCATTGTCCAACATTGCGAGCAACCATTTACCATTTTGCTTTTGTGTTATAAGGTGGTCAAGAGCTCCTTCTTGCATATATATTTTAATAAGCTACAATATTTAAATATGTTGTTGACTTGCATAACTTTCTCCCTCGGCTTATTGTTCCTTCTTTCCGCTGTGCACCTTTGACATTATGCCCATTTTTATAGAGGTCCTTGCTTGGCATGTCAATGACTACATAGTCAAGAATAAATATAGTATACACATCTATTTAGATATAGTAGTGTATATATAAATATATATATATATATATATATATATATATATATATATATATATATATATATGTGTGTGCATGTGTGTGTGTGTGTGTGTGTTTTCTTAAATGTGCAGACAAAGGGGAAATTCAATGCATATATGTACTTAATAATTTTTATTCTTATTGTTGTATATCCTACTGTTTGGATAAGAAAGGATGAAGGGACGAGCTAGCAACGTATACAAATATCTGCATATAGGTATATGCAAAAATATAGTAAAAACTGTATGCATACATATATAAGCAACCTCAAAGATAAACAAATACATATAGGGATATATACATATGCATTTATTATTTTTATTCCTGTTGTTGTATCTCATGCTGTTTGGACATTATTAAAAGTGGAATGATTATACCCATTTTTGTTTAATCAAACTAGTAAAATGGTTGGCAGATTTTTGATATTTCTAAGTTGTGTACCAGTTGCCATTGGATGTTGCAATACATTAATTTTTTATTTTTATTATGAAATAGAGCTCTCAATCATTCAACTCAAGTTGTAACATTATCTCCCTGTTAAAGTTCCCTCAACTATGTCTGCAGAATTAAGCTTTGTGGATGGGTCTCTAGAGGCCCCCAAGATTGATTTGGTGACATCCCCCATAGGTTCCACTATGGAGTCCAACTCTGAGGGTGCCAACTACTAGCCTCCATATCTTAATTCTGTAATTTTATATTTCCTTTTTCTTATACCTTTTGCAAGTTTTTTGTTATTGTTTCCTTCCGCTTTTGTATTTAACTTGAACATTACCTTTCAGTTTCTTTGATTTTAATACATATAGATTTATATACACATCGATGGACATATATATGTGTACAGTTATCTTTGTGTTTGTGCATGTATGTGTATGTATATATATGTATGTATATATGTATATATATATAAATATAAATATATATACACACACACAAACAAACAAGATGTGTGTGCCACCTTTGATTTCATCTGCATATGCATCAATTTCTAGTAGTTGCAACTATATATTTAGAATATTGCATGTGTTTGGATGTCATATACACAAACAAAAAACCAGTTAAATGTTTGAAAGGCAGTTCTATAGATTAATATTGTTGTGTGCATATTTGCATGGTGAATTAAAAACAAATTGTTTTGATAAGAATAGAGAACCCAACAAACAATAAAAAAGTTGTCTTCCATGTCTAAAGTTGAGGACACAAAGAAAATAGATAACTTGAATGTTGCACCTAATTTGATCTACATTATTTGGTATTACATATTATTGACAAATTGGGAAATTGTAAAAAAGCTATTAGAAAAACACTTAAGAATCATAAGAAAATGATAGATGATCGAAAACTAACATTAAATAGAACTTTAACATATGGAGAAAAGAAGAGGTGAACTATGATAATCTGTAAACACATTGTTCACAAAGAACATAAGACATGTTCTATTCACACAAAAGGGTATGTGCAGGATTATCATGGAAAAAATAGGCTCTTAAGTGGCGAAAAATTTAGAAAAATCAGAGTTAGGAAACTTGACATAAAAATTTGAATAATTTATCTATATTATTTTAAAAAAATGTAAGAATAGAATCTGTAGAAAATTGAATATAGTTTCTTAACTATTAGGTTTTTTTTTTTGGTGAAAATTTGAAATTTCAATGCAATAGCACTTAAATTTAAGGGAAAAAATAAGAAGTAGGTGTCTGTCTTACCACCCTAACCACAATAAAATGATAATATTTTTTTATAATATTTTAGATATAAGTGGAGGACTCATGCCCCGATGTGATGGGTATGTGCAGGATCATGATGGGCCAAAAAATGGTGATATTATGGGTATGTGGCTGATGACTTTTTTTACCCAAAATTGATGAAATGAAAAGAGTTTTTAAAGGAGATTCTCAAATTTCCACCAATATAAATTATGCTTTACTTTGAATTTAATAAATAATTATTATTCATTTTCTATTTGAATTCACTAAACTCGATCGATAGGCTGATTGAAAAACATCTATAGCTTCAAACGTATCACATTTTTGAATTTGAAACATGCATCACATTCTATGCTTCACATACTATAGGATTAAAAAAAAGAATTGAATTTCATGAAGTTTTGACCAAGTTAAGGTGGTCAAACATACAAGTTTTATATTTTTTAAAAGTTGTAAAAAAATTCATAATTAATTATTTACTTGGAAAAAAATTACAAAAATATCCATCACATCGAGACATGAGTCCTCTACTTATATCTAAAATATTATAAAAATAATTATCATTTTATTGTGGTTAGGGTGGTCAAAACACCTACTTCTTATTTTTTCCATGAAATTTAAGTACTACTACATTGAAATTTCAAATTTTAAAATAGATTTTATTTATTTTATATAAACCTAGTAGTTTAGAAACTACATTCAATTTGCTATAGATTCTATTCTTACATATTTTTGAAATAATATAGATAACTTATTCAATTTTTTACGTCAAGTTTCCTAACTTTGATTTTTCTGAATTTTTTGCCACTTAAGGACTATTTTTTCCATGATGATCCTGCACATACCCTGATGCATTTTTTTTTGTAATTTTTTTCCAAGTAAATAATTAATTATGATTTTTTTATTACAAATTTTTTAAAATATAAAAAATTGCATGTCTGACCACCTTAACTTAGTCAAAACTTCATGAAATTCAATTGTTTTTAATCCTATATTATGTGAAACATATAATGTGATGCATGTTTTAGAATCAAAAAATGTGATACCGTTTGAAATCTATAGATGTTTTTTAATCAACCTATCAATCGTGACTTTAGTCATAATTCAAATAGAAAATGAATAATAATTATTTATTAAATTCAAAGTAAAGCATAATTTATATTGGTAGAAATCTGAGAATCTCCTTTAAAAACCCTTTTCATTTCATCAATTTTGGGTAAAAAAAAGTTGCCAACCACATACCCTAGACATACCCATCGTATTGCTACTTTTTGGCCCATCATGACCATGCACATACCCAAAATGAAAAATTGAACATACCTTCATAGCTACTACACTAATTTTATCTTCAATACCTTTATCTTTTCATACTAACCCTCTGCATATATATATATATGCTATTGCTCCTATGTTAATGTGCATTCAAAAAATATACATATGTAGGGGCAGTTGTATGTGTATGTTTATGTAGTATAACATTAAAAAAAATACGTTGTGCACAAAAAGCATATAACATGTCCCATCCACACAAAATGCAAACTGGACATACCTTTACAACTACTAAACTAAATTTGTTTTGAATATCTTTATGCTTTCATATTGACCATTTTCACACACACACACACACACACACACACATATATGCAACTACTCCTATTGAAAAGTATTGATACAAGACAAGCAATGTACGTAACAGTTGGCTTATCAATTCAAAATTCAAGCTACGTTCTTTGCTACTAAACATTATAGACAAATAGAGAAATTGTATAAGAGATATACTTCCTCATGTTGTGTTCATTTCCATCGTGCAACAACATAAGCAAGCATTTTCCACTCTGCTTCCACCTATCGAGGTAGCCCAACCCTCTAGAACCTCCATCCCACATGGTTAATAAACTCCACCTCCATGGACCGTCATGGTGAACAGCCTTGGGAAGCTCACCGACAACCTTCTAGACATATTTATTTATAGTGAAGAGGAATGATTTCCACACCTAGGCTAACAAAAATCCTAGTGGAAAAATTTGAATACATAGGTAAGAGATAATTTGATGGGTAAGGAAAACTTAAGGAATATAGGGAAAAAAAAATGTAAAGCGCAACATAGTTGCACAACTTTGGACTGGTTGCGTGCATCTAATATTGTATTCTTGTGAACATGACATATAGAAATAGTAAAATAGGGAAAATGGTTGACACATAAATCTGTAGAATACTTGTATATATATTTTTTATATATTCTAATGTTCAAACCATGTTATTCATCTTGTGATCATCCATAGATATACATTTATATACACATGGATATGTACACATATTTTATTATATGTTTATGCGTAATTACTACTTTAAATGTATCTATGGTTATACATGTATATTTATATATGCTAATATGGTTGAGCTTGTATGTATATTCATAGGCCATCCCAATACATTCAAGCTCAATAGTCTAATCAATTTCTAAATTAAAAAAGGCTAAAAAAAAACAATGAAACCATTCATACTATAGCCAACATAAAGAGAAAATTTGTGTAAAGTGTTGTACAAAATATTTGCAACAAAGGCTAACTACAACAAGTACACCTGCAACTCTTCCTGCTATCAATTTTCCCTCGCAGCTCCCATTGGCAATGGTAAATCCCACTCCTTTTGCCCCAGATTGTCTTCTTCGCCTAGGCTACCAAAGTGTGCATAGTAGTTTGGACAAAAAAATACTAATATCAACATCCCAAGATGTGTTTAATATATAATCTTAGATCAATCCCCTCACTGCACTAGTGCACCAAAAACACCTCCAAGAAATTTTCAATGATTACTACCTTTCTTTGGTGAAATGGTTCCAACAATGCATAGATGCATTTTCGAACCTTGCTGTTTGTCAAATATGCAAAGAAAGATACATTTGGATGTACACCCATGCATCCAATTCAATAACCATATGTGCTAGATGTTATTCTAAAAAAGGCTCCCACCATTTCAGCTCTACAAATGGCATGGACCTAGGCCAACAACCATTCTTGCTAAAAAATCTAACACAAGTTGAAGAAATGATTATTGCTAGGGTGGCTCTAGTTTTACAAGTGTCTCATGCTAGAGGAGGGAAATTTAAATACAATGGTCACACTATAAGCTTTCCTCAAGATATCTCGAGCATTGCAAAAAAAAAATCGTGTTGATTACAAGACCTTGAGGTTGTGATTATACGGAAGACTGCCATTGAAGGTGCAAAATATGACTAGTATGTTAATAAGCATCATGTCATGGATGCATTGAAATATAAAATACAATATAAAAAATACTACAATGATGTTGAGGCTCTTAATATGTTAACTAATATTTTTGTTGATGTCTCCGATTTCTTGTATACAATAGAGAAAGTTTCCAATGAAGAGTTGATGCCATCAACCAACTCAACAAATGTTGCTGAACATGAAAATGGCTCTTCAAACTTTTCATCATTTATCCCTTTCTTTCCAAATGCTACACAAGAGCTCCAAGCCATCAAACAGGTATTACAAATTGAAAAAAAGGAGCAGAATATCTTGTGTTGGCCTGAAATTAGCTCTTCTCTTGTTAATGAATACAACACTAGAGGTTTATTTACAATGGATTTTCCAACTTTGTTCCCAATTGGAGTTGGCACTTCACCTCCAACCAAGGAATATTCAAATTCAGTTGCATGAATATGCCCTCCACTTAATGAGATATTTTGACCATAGATTTGGAAAACATGTCAGGTTTAGGTATTTCCTCTACAACTTGATAATGATACATCATAATCAACAAACTATTTATGTCTTCATTAGATTGGATTTGGAAGAAAAAATCCTGAAGTCTTTGTCTGCACTGCATGAATGACTTCAAGCTTCTCCTAATGACCTAATAGCAGAGTAGCTGGGTATGTGTAGGATCATCATGGAAAAAATAGGCCCTTAAGTGGCAAAAAATATAGAAAAATAAAAGTTAGGCAACTTGAAGTAAAAATTTAAATAAGTTATCTATATTATTTCAAAAAAATGTAACAATAGAATTTGTAGCAAATTGAATGTAGTTTCTAAACTACTAGGTTTTAAAAAAAAAAATTCTATTTGGTGAAAATTTGAAATTTCAATGTAGTAGTACTTAAATTTCAAGAAAAATAAGAAGTAGGTGTCTGTTTGACCACCCTAACCACAATAAAATGATAATATTTTTTGTAAGATTTTATACATAAGTAGAGAACTCATGTCCAGATGTGATGCATATTTTTTGTAATCTTTTTTCCAAGTAAATAATTAATTATGAATTTTTTATTACAACTTTTAAAAAATATAAAACTCATATGTCGACCACCTTAACTTGGTCAAAACTTCATGAAATTCAATTTTTAGTTTTTAATCCTATAGTATGAAAAGCATAGAATGTGATGCATGTTTTGGATTCCAAAAATGTGATACCGTTTGAAAGCTATAGATGTTTTTCAATCGGCCTATCAATCAGGACTTTAGTTGTAATTCATATAGAAAATGAATAATAATTATTTATTAAATTCAAAGTAAAAAATAATTTATATTGGTGGAAAGTTGAGAATCTCCTTTAAAAACCATTTTCATTTCATCAATTTTGGGTAAAAATAATGTCGTCAGCCACATACCCTACAAATACCCATCATATTGCCACTTTTTTGCCCACCATAATCCTGCACATACCCAGATAATGTGTTTTGGTGCATCGTTGTGTGTGACTCACTCCTTTTGGAACTATTTCTGGGCCCAACTATCTACAATTATTGAACAACTTGGGATACCTACCTTTTTTTCACTTTGAGTTGTGCAGACACAAAATGGTCTGATCTACAAAAAGGTTTCTCTTTTATGGCTCATTTGGAAATGGAGCCTTCAAGAAAGACTCTGATAGATAGTGTTATTCAAAATCCACATATAACATCTTTGTATCTGCATCATCTATTCTCAATTTTCCATGAAGAGGTGATTGAAAAGCTTTTGCATGCAAAAGATTATTGGTATAGATATGAATGGAAGCATCGTGGTGGTTTTTTATGGATTCCAAAAGCCCCAAACATGGATACTCTTGATTGGTCCAATCACCATGAATTTACCATGGCAAGGAACTTTTTTTTATAGATATGTTTCAGATTGGAATCCACGTTGCCCTAGAAAAAAATTGCTTAGAATGTATCATTGTTTTGAAGAAAATATGTGCTTAATTTCCATGAGCCAAATTATTTCTAGTGATCCAATCATATATTATGAAGAGATGCTAAATATAGTTCAAAGAAACAAAAAATGCTCTGAGTATACTTGTTTAAGGAAAAAAGGAGAGCAATTACAATGCCGCTATAAAGCACCTTGGTAGCAACAACTTACCTCTACATTGACATCTAATGTTGAGTCTAAAAAATCCTACAAACCAACAAGAAATGATGATCACCTAAATATTGATAGCCCACCCATGCTTGCAATCTGGCATGCTAATGTTGACTGCCAGCTAGTTGTTTCTAGGAAAATTGTATTAAATTATATCTGCAAATGCAACTAAATCTAAGAAGAAATAAAAAAATTACCTTGATATGTTGAAAAGAATTACAAATAAAAATATAGTTGAGGATAGAGCACTACTTGCATATCAAAAATTCATGATGAACATTCTTGTGGAGCCTAATATCTCTGCACAAGAGACATGTCGTATGTTACAAAAATTTCCTCTTGTCACTTCAAGTTGACAATATGTTCACTTGGATGTTGGAAAAAAGGCATGGTTTTGTAAAAATAAATATGATGCTGATGAAGGCCTACCAAAAAATTATATTCATTGCTATATGCAAAGGCCTCCAAAGCTATGTGTTGTATCCCTAATTGACTCAGTCTTCTTATGCACACATTCAAACCAACACAAAAAGGAAAAATGGAAATCGAGACACTAGCCTACAATTTTTCTTGTGTACCCCTTGAAGATACAAAAATATTTGAGACATTTTGTTGGATTGAACTTATGTTATACAAACCTTTCTGAAACATACACATAGATATAGGTCTTGCTAAACAAGACATAATACAAAATTGGAAAGCTTTTAAAATAGCTGGTTATCATCTATGGCATGCTAATAGAACTCCAACTGCATCCACGATGGAAGAGTAGCATGATAGTGATAGTGATGATTTGAACCATCAACCTTCTATGGATGAATATGAATGGGAAGTTTTATCTCAGCGTGGTGCTACTACTAAATTAAGTATAAATTAGCTCCAGCTACATTGGGGAGGTGAGACTTTGATATGGACCATTCATGGAATACAAACCATGTGCCTGAACAATGTCATAATATTGCTTTGCAATTCATTCCATCAGCCAAGGAACAATGTGAGAAAGCTATGATACAATACTTTCCTATAAATACATCAGCGCATCATCTTTCACTGAAACAACAACTAGCTCTTCAAATCATCCAATCCCATCACGTGCAGCCTTCCCCAAAATCCCCTCTCTGATGATCATTCAAGGAACAAATGGCACTAGTAAATCCTTTTTAATAAATTGTATAAGAGAACAAATAAATGCCTCTACTACTAGATGCAATAGCTCCCTGCTCACATTGGCCCTTACAGGTGTTATTTCCTACAATATATGCACCTCCACAATCCATACAACCCTCTACATTCCCATAAAGGATATGAATCCTTTGCAAGGCCAACTATTGATAATATTCGAAGAGAAACTTAAATATATTCATTACATTTTGATAGAAGAAATGGTTTTTCTAGGCTTGAAGTTGCTGCTCAAAATAGATAGCCGATTGCACCAAGCATTCCCTGATAACCAAATGCAATTGTTTGGTGGTGTTTCTATCATCCTTCTTGGTGATCTTTCCCAGTTTCCATGGTCATGGATACTCCTATTTATGCTTCATGATCATCGGTTGTAGCCTTATGGAATACTTTCACAATCTCAGTAACATTGGACATTATTTTCCACCAACAAGGAGATAGACCTTCCCAACAAAAGTTTCGGGCAATCCTTCTCCATATAAGAAAGGGTGAGGCTCTCCATGATGACTGGGAAGAGCTTGTGAAACAAACAAATAAAATTCTCACCCATAGAAAGAGAACAATTTTATGTTGCAACACATTTGTTTTCCACAAATGACTTAGTCACATTCCACAATAAAAAATGATCAAACAATTAAACATGCCCATAGACATTAGCACTACTCGAGTAGCACAAAAAAAGACATTTGATTATGGAGATGATGACCAACTTCTCCTAGAACTGCTACTTTGTGTTGGTGAATAGGTGATGCTAACAACCAAATTTGTGGATTTAAGCTAGGTTGGTCAATGGATCCCTTGGTCCTGTTACTTGCTATTATGTACAATGCACATTGCAAACCACCAGATCCGCTTGACTATGTTGTTGTATGCTTCAAAATTTACATTGGCCCACCATTGGACCCACAAAACCCAAGAGACATCACCATCCTAGCTATAACATGAGGCAGTCAAATGCAAATTCCACTCACCATGGCATGGGAAATCACAATACATAAAGAACAAGGCTTAACATTAGACAAAGCAACAATAAACATAGGAAACAAAGAAAGGTAGTGGATAAATTTTACAACTATCTCTTGTGTTAAATAAATTGAAATAATTTGCATTGATCTATCATTCTAATTTGAGAGATACTCCAAATTTGTTACCAAAATTCTACCTTCAGCTCATTTTAGTAGAGTTGGAATTTTTTGTTACAACTAAGGTGAAAGTACATTTATTTTATGTTGATAATTCATTTGCATTGAATTATTTCAAATGGAATTCAATTGATTATGGAAAGTTCACAACTAAAGATTTATCAAATTTGCATAATAATGTTGTATTTTATTCATTCTGAAATCAAACAACATACAAGATTGTATAAACATTGTTGTTTTATGCTTTGAAAATAGAAGAAATGTTTAAAAGTCCCACACAAGCTATGGGAATGACTGAATTAATTCAATACAACATAGAAAGCAAGCTATACATCTGAAGATGAAAATAACAAGGAACATATGAAAAGGGAACATATCCATGATCATTTCCTAGAAATGTTGACAATTGATCATTGATTCCCCTATTTTCAGATGGGTCTTCTTATCTTAAAAGCTCCTCTTGTACCTAGCTTTTAGAAGCACTTGCAGTTGATTAATTTTTTTTTGTTAGAGCTCCATATATGAACCTAATCATATATCCTATCAACAGACATATAACCTATAGCTATGAGGCATTACATCAATTGAGCCATTAAAAGATAAATGCAAAAGTTTCATATCAAATCATCAGAAGAACATTGAATTCACTATTTTTATCTAGCCTATTTGTTTAGTGTGTAGGTATAGGTACATGTTTCGTCACGATTCAACATTTTAGTATGTGGGGGAAAAGTGGGCTCCCACAAGGGCCGAGCCCAGCATATTGCAAAGGTACATTATCGTTTGAGTGATAGTGAACAAGCATACATATTTCAAGTTCACAATCAAAACAACAATTGGAACAGTCAGAAAAGTCAAGTAAATGTGATTGCCATGTGCTTGAACATAGATACCATGGGACAGTCACAATTAAATAAACTGAGTTATAAGTGGTATCCAACCTTTCTTGAATTTAATATAAAGGGGGCTATTAATAATGAACATTGAATAGAAGATAGTGAAAAAATTAAATGACCAGATATTCAAATAGAAGCTTGCAACCTATTAAGGGTTTTGGACCCAAATTTTACAAATGAATTAGATGCATATGAGGAAATAAAATTTTCCTTTTCTTATACAATGCCATGAGGAATCTACAAGATTTCTTTTACAGTTGGAAGTATGGAGTGGTAGTTTCCAAGAAGAGGGTTTTTGAAACTTTCACAAATAAATTCATTATCTATAGAGGCCCAGTTTTGTTCTCATGGGCACAGCTTGAGAGCTCATTTTCCTTCATAAAGAGTAGAACCTGCAAGGTTTTGTTTAGAGTGTTTTCAAATACAAGGATAATGGAGCCATCAAGCTCGTTCAGGGTTGGAAAAATTCCTAGAATTGCAGAAGCTCAAGTACAAAGGTACCACAAAGCAAGGATTCAAAGCCCTCTCACAATGAGGTTGTGACCAAAGAACTATGGAGGATTTAAAAAAAAAATCATGCATGAAAAAAGAAAAGGGAGTCACTCATTTACAATTTCTTGAGCTCAAATTGAGTTGGTTTCAATGAAATAAAGAGAAGAATATGAGATTTAAAACTTACCCATATTCCTGCTGTGAAAAAGATACATTCAAATATCTTCAAAAACAATCCTTAGAAGTTCTTCAATGGTGGCCTTAATTTGATAAAAGATATCAATAGAGGAAATAAAAGAGAAATAGATCAAAATATGGAAATAGCCACGACTGTATAAGCCAAAAAGATGCTTCAAAAATGGAGAAATGTCTAGATTTGTTTTGAAGAGTAGCTTACCTTGCAATTTTTATGTGAGAAATCATCAGAGATTCATCATAAATAACATAAAAATTAGGAGGTTCGAGCTCCAAACCCAAACCAATAGTATGGCGGCGCACTAGAGTCTAGAATTGAACAAGTGAATAATGAGAAAAGATTAGGGTTCGATAGCTTTATTGAAAATCCCTAATTCGATCATAGCTTTTGACTTGTGTTTTAAATCAAAACCATTTCATATTGATGATATGTTGTGGTCTTGATTTATTAACCCATGAAACCTAATCATTCTCCCTATGGCCTGTGAGTTAATGTTGAGGTTTAAGAATTTAAAAGGGTTTATTTTTATTATTATTTTAAAACTTTTGAAAACCCCTCTTAAATTTTTACATGCATTTTTGTATCTTAAACATTATTGAGTGCAAGATGATTTTAGGAAGTTCACTATCAAAGTGAGATGACTATGAAAGTAACACTTCACTTATTATTTTTTGCATAATAATTGCAAAAATAATAGTATAATTAAATATTAAAGGTATTGTTACCTTAATATTTAACATGTAATTGAATAGGAAGAACGAACTACACATTAAATATTAAAAATTAATCATGTTGATTATTGTTGGTGTAATTAAATGTCTTGTACCTTGTCCTAGGTCATGATTACACCTTAGTTAAGCTTACTTAGGACCACATAGGAGGTTGTTGGAGAATCTCCACTTTTGGTGGACTTGACATGTCATTATCTCATCATTTCCACCTTTTGTGGACACATCATGTGATTATCTCTCCACCTTTTGTGGAGTGATAGGTCTTCATAGTTGTCTCATGTCATAAGATTATGACACTTGTCATAATATTATGCCCTTCTATGTTCTCACCTTGGCTATATAACCAAGGGGTCTCTCATTTGTAATCAATCATTGTACTGCATATCATATTAATGACATTGAATATAGTTTATTCTTATCATATTTTCTCTCTCTTTTCTTGTGCTTTCCATTTGGTCCATAGATCTTGGGTGGCAGCCATAGCCAATTCTAACATGGTATCAGAGTGGGTTAGGTGCCATTGGAGAGTCTTATTTTGAAGAGAGATCCCAGAACTGAGGAGGTTCCGTTCATGGCTCTTTGTTGCAAGTTCATATCCGAGCTTGCTGGTGCAAATATGAGCTCACCATTGTGTCTGAAAGGTTCGAGATAGTCGATTTTTCCTTTTGTTTCATCCAAATTGGACATACAAGGCCAAATCTATAAAGGGTTTGAAGTTGAAGAGTGGTTGCCAGATCCAGAAGGTAGCTGCAATTTTGGAGCATTTTGGGTCAAATCCGACCCTGCCATCGCGTCCAGAAGGGCCAAAAACCCTAAGATCGACTGTCAATTTGTCCATTTTGGAGTAAGTCATCTAGTGAAGAAAAAAAAATTTACCCGAGAGCTGTACGGCCCCCAGGTTGTCATAAATATTGTCGGTACAATTTCTGAAAATTAATTAAAAATTTCGAAAACTTTTTGAAAATTTTTTATGAAATTTTTTTGTACAGATTAAATATTTTGAAATTTTTTTTTTGTAAAAAGATTTTTATAAAACTAAAAAAAAAAAGTTTTTTAAAAAAATTACGAAGTACAGGGTAGAGTCTGCAGACTATACCTTGCCCCCACCTGTACCCAGCCGTTCGGAGGCTGCCACGCAACGTTCCTTCATTAGGCCACGCGGGCCACGATCCCCACTACTTGCGGCTCCCACACACACACCGGCGACTCCAAAATCAAAACATCCGGCAGCTTTCTAAACATCGGGTGGTGATCTGAAAATTCCGACGGCGAGGGAATATTCTGGGACAGGCTCATTTTCCGGCAACAGCCATATAACCGTCGAAATTAAGCTCAGCATCGGAGAATATTCCGCATGAGGGAATATTCTTTTTTGATGGCCGTCAGGACATCAAATTTAAGAAAATGATTTGCTGACATCAGCCGTACATCAGCACTGCGTCATCAATTTTCAAAAATTTCTACCCCCTCACCATTTGTAGTTTTGATTTTGCAGTCCATTTTCAAACGCTAATATCTTGCTCATTTTGACTCCTTTTTTCAAGAATTTTTTTTTGATTTGGGATACAATTTCGTGCTCTACACATTGGTGTGATAATTTTTTGGTTTTAGTGCCTGGTTTTTCCAGAATTTTCAGATTCTCATAGGTGTTGCTGCTTCATCCTCATTTTGGGAACTTTGGGAGCTCATATCTTGCTCCTACGGTAACATTTTTGGATACAATTTTTTTTGAAAGTGCATGAGTTTCTATATACTTCTCAATGGTATGATTAGATTGATCTCATTTTGTACCAAAAATTATGCTTGATACTGTGGCCTATTTTGGCATTTGTAAGCACTAAGATCAAGTCTAGCTTGCTGTTCTTGGCATCTAGCAACTATAAACGCACTAAATATAAAGTGCCAAATCAGATATTGCTTGGGGGGTTTCTTGATTAAGTGATTTGGGGGGGTCTCTTGGTGCATTGATTTGATCTGTTTGCTTTTGCTCTCTCATTCTCATGGATCATTCTAAGGTTCCTTTGATCACATCATATAATTATTCAACATGGCATCAAAATGCATGGAATATACTAACGATAGAAGGTCACTCTCTATATGTTGAAAATAAGGTACCTGAACATATAGATGATGAGAAAAATTTAAAATGGATGATCAAACATGCCAAAGCTCTTGGGTGTCTTCGTAGACTAGTTTCTCAAGATTTGTTATTTCAGATTGAATCATGTAAAAATTCTCATGAAGCTTGGGAAAAATTGAAAACATTGTATGGTACAAAAGATGAAGTAAGAGGCTATCAAATTGATAATGATTTGATGAATCTTGATCCTAAGAACTTTGACAACATCCAAGACTACATCACTAAGGTCAATGATCTAAAAGAGCAATGTAAAGCATGTGGAATTGATAAGAAGGACATCCAGTTGGTGTACAATACAATGAACAAACTTGGTCTTGATTATGCTTCTTTTGTTTCTAGCTTTCATACTCATAGATTGACTATGGGGTCTGCATATACTACACCTTCATTTGCATCATTTTCTGAGATGTTGATACATGAACAACAAAAGCTTATCTCAATGGGTCTCATCAAGACTTCTAAATCTTAGGCATTGGTGGTTAGTCAGGTGAAAGAATCAGAATCAGATAAGAAACCAAAGAAAGCAAAGAATAATCAACATTCAGATCAAGTAAAACCACATTCAAATCAAGAAAAGAAAAAATCTTCTTCAAAAGGAGAATCATCTAAGAAGGAGAGATCTTTTTGTGCATATTGCAAGAAGGATGGACATGAAGAACATTATTGTTACAAGAAGGATATTGATGAGTTGAAAAATCTTCTCAAAAATATTCACATTGATTTTCCTTCTAGAATGTCTAAATCATCTTCTTCTCCTTCTACTTCAAAATAGTCTAAAAAGAACAAAGGTCAAACATCAGGATATAAAGGACAAGCTCTTTGTGCTCATTCAAGTCCAGGATCAGGGAGATGGCTTCTAGATTCAGGAGCATCACATCATATGGCATCTTCACAGACTATCTTCTCTTCATTTCAGCCTTTTTCAATGTCTCCTATCTTGATGGGAAACAATACATACATGAGTGTAACAGGGAAGGGATCTATTAGCATTGGGGAGAACACTTTTTAGGATGTCTTGTGTGTTACTCATTTGACAAACAATCTACTTTCCATTTATCAGATTACACACGGTGGAGATGGGAAAACTGTGGAGTTCAGTCTTGATTCAGTTATCATTCGGGACTTGGAGACTAGAGATGTCATTGCTACTGGGGTGGTTGATCATTCATCTCAGATGTATTCCTTTGCACAGTTTGCTTCTGATGATGACAATGTTCCTTTGACTATTGATCACATACACTATGATTTTGAGGAGACATTTGGCTTTTTGAGCTTGGGCATACTCACATCAGATCCAGTTCTTGAGCCATGCATTTCATCTCCTCCCCCTATTGTTGTACTTGATGATACTTGTGTTGCTATAGTTTTGGCTCCTAGTGATTCAGTGCAGCAGGATATACATAGTCTTCCAGATATGGCTACTTTGGGTGACTTCCTAATAGGTATTTCAGACTTGTTTGTGGAGTCACATCTTACATACTTGGAGGACACCATTGATAGCATTCATCTTCTCTTTGATGAAGATGCACCTTCTTCAGTTGTTGTGAGGAAACACCTTAACCCTCTTATTCATTCTCTACATGATCATTCTTCACAGATTGGCGTGAGTGTGGATTCTTTTGGATAGCATTTGGAGGAGGTTTCCTTGTCTTCAGAGAGGATATCTTTGTCTTTGGATCATGTTCTACATTCATCTCTACTTGATGTTGGATTTTCCTCTTCAACAGTGTGGCCTAGAATGCCTGATTGGAGTGTGTCAGCTTTCTGCATCGACATGGAGACACTTGAGCATGCTTTAGAGACATCATCACACATTATCCATCTTCATGACTTCCTGCATACATCCTTGGTTTTGTTTCTTCCTAAGGGGATGAACGTTGTTCGGCAAGATTGGATCATCTTCAGCATTCAATGTCGAGCTTCTACCATCATTGCAGGAGACTCAACATTGAGGGGGGGCTACCTTGTCTCTCTTCTACTTCTCTCTTATGGGGGGGACTTTTTCCTCACTTGAGGTTTTACCCTTCCTAGAGCATGATTCTTATTTTGTATTTCATCTCTCTTTTGGGGGGGTAGTTTTTTCCCACTGGGTTTTTCTATCTTTACTCCACTTGTGAGAGATTGCATTGTGTGTACATGGGTACCTAATATGGCCTAGTAGCTAGGACCCATCTTGTATTGTTTGCATTTGGTACATTCTCCCTAAGTTGCACTTAAGGGGGGGTGTTGGTGTAATTAAATGTCTTGTACCTTGTCCTAGGTCATGACTACACCTTAGTTAAGTTTACTTAGGGACCACATAGGAGGTTGTTGGAGAATCTCCACTTTTGGTGGACTTGACATGTCATTATCTCATCATTTCCACCTTTTGTGGACACATCATGTGATTATCTCTCCACCTTTTGTGGAGTGATAGGTCTTCATAGTTGTCTCATGTCATAAGATTACGACACTTGTCATAATCTTATGCCCTTCTATGTTCTCACCTTGGCTATATAACCAAGGGGTCTCTCATTTGTAATCAATCATTGTACTGCATATCATATTAATGACATTGAATACAGTTTATTCTTGTCATATTTTCTCTCTCTTTTCTTGTGCTTTCCATTTGGTCCATAGATCTTGGGTGGTAGCCATAGCCAATTCTAACAATTATCTTTAATATTTAATCATGCAGTTACCTCATGCAAGAAAAAACAAGTGGAGTATTATTGAAGATCAAGCCATGCAAGAAACATGAAGAGTTGGATCTGTAATGAGTGGGAGTCTTCTAGAGTGTTGTACTTTTTTGACTTGGATTCACTTTTTAGTCTTGTGGAGATCATATCGATTGGGGGCATTGTTCATGGAGATTTTGAGACATAGCTTCAGTTTCACATGAGTTTTAGAGTTGTTTTGATTGTGCATGTTGAGAGGAGGAGTTTGCAACATTCAGGATGTAGCTTACATTGGTTTTGACTCCTCTTTTTGAGGGTTTTCATATTTTCTTGTGGGAGGATATTTTCACTTTTAGCTCACTTTCAGTGCCACCTCCATGCACTTAGGAGCCATTTCAAGTTCCACTTCAATTACACACAATATGAGACAGAGTTTTGAGTTGTTTAAGCTTAGTTTGTAGCATGGGTGGGCTCCTTTTCCAAGTAATTTTGATTTTGCTCATGGATAGCTTTGGAGTTCACATATTTTGACTTCAGTTAGCTCAAGATATTTTTTCACTCTCATTCTCTTCTATCTTTTGTATAAGTTGAGAAAATGACTTAGTCTTTTCTTAGTTGTTGATTGTTTTCCCTTTACACTTTGTAGAGAGAGATCTTGTAACTTAGATTTTTACAATTAATATTATGCAGCAACTCTTTACAGGTTATTTTAGCTTTGTTATTAGCAGATGAATCCCTTTTGATTTTCAGTATTATCAAGTTTTTCCTTCAATATTTCAGGCATCATCATTGTGTTGGATCTGATTAGAGGATTATTGCATTTCAATTTTGAAACCTCAAATTTTCTGTCTCTTTCATAAGTGTATGTATGCAATAATACTTAAATGCACAAGTTGTACATTGTGCATGTGATTATTTGATCATTTTAGTTGTGAAAAAAGAGTTTTCTTTCAAAAGAGATATTCTGTCAAAGCCAATGTATGAAACATATAGGTGATTAAGTTGTCATATTTGGTTGTGCAGGTAGAAATATTGAAAAGTCATTTGTGAGTTAGTTTTCGGATTAAGTTTTCATCATTAGGTGCATCACCTTCCATTTTAAAGTTCAGTTTATGCATTTATTTCAAGCCTTTCTTCTCTTTTCCATCAAAATTATAGTCCATCGTTAGAAAATCATATAGGAAGTCGGCATATAATCTAGAGGTTAAATTTCAACATAGGGTACCCACAACCTGAAAGTTTTCCCATGTTACATAGGATTGTAAATTACTTTGATTTCACATGCAGGTGCAATGCAGTTGATAAAAGTTTTTGGCGCACTCGATGGGACTCTAAAGGTTGCTTCAAAGAAAGAATTCAAAGCTTTTAAGCTAATGTTTTCAGAATTACAGTAGTATTTTACTTATCAGAGGTTA
Source organism: Sequoia sempervirens (assembly GCA_007258455.2). NCBI lineage: Eukaryota > Viridiplantae > Streptophyta > Pinopsida > Cupressales > Cupressaceae > Sequoia > Sequoia sempervirens. Next base: position 1,250,232,619 of record VDFB02271358.1, on the reverse strand, counting down.
TAATATGTTATTTGACAACATTTTTTTACTTGGTTTTAATTGCAAATTTAGTAGCACATGAGCAAAGTTCAGAAAATATGAGGAACCACCGATCCATTTGAATACCTGCAACTATCATCACCAAAGAGGAAAGGTAGAACGAAAAGAAGAAGGTTAAAAAGATCAAGATCACATTCAACACTAAGATCCCACTATACACCTCCTAGTCTCAGATTTGCAAGTTCTATACTATTTTTTCTACTAATACATCCTATACTACAAGTACCAAATCTGAGAGTCCAAGCAGCTCCAATGGACAAAGCACATGCATTTGTACCGTTTAATGGGGGAAGCCCATTGAATTTGGCTCAACACAATGACATACCGGTAGCTACACTTAAAAGTCTACCTAGTTTCACCAGTGAGGATCATACTACACCAATTAAACACATAAGGGACATGGCTTCACTTTGTGGAGTCCATCATGTTACACAAGAGAACATAGCATTAAGACTTTTAGCAGCTTCATTCAAAGGAAAAGTACTCTAGTGGTTCAAAGGCTTACCTGTGAATTCTATTGCATCATGGGATGATTTGAGAGACAACTTAAGCAAGCAATTTTATAACAAATCTGATCATCTATCTCTAGTTAAACAAATAGCGACTATCAAGAGAGAACCACAAGAATAAATGATAGATTTTAATTTCCATTTTCAAAGAACTTGGGACAAAATCCTAGCCATGGTAAGAACTTCAATAGATCATTCTTTCTTGTATTATCTTAGAGCAATTAATAGTGATATTGCACTTCTAATCTAGTCTATGGGAGGAGTAACCCTGCCAACAGCTTATGAGATAACTATTAGAGCTTAGAATAACTTGATATAGATTGGTAAGATTGCATCTAGGCCTTCTATGCCTATTTTCCCAGATATTCAGCCATTAATACTCATTCAAGTACCTCCTATATCCCCATTACCTATTGTTCCAACCTTAGGCTTTCAAACTATTGTTCAAAATAGTGTTGTTCTAGCAAATTCAAACTTGCAAGAGCTTAGGGGTACCCAACAACAGATGGCTAAATTGCTGCAAACAGTGAGCAATGAATTAAAGTGAGCCTCAAAAATAAGAAAAACTATAATTACAGAACTTATCAAGCACCCTTTTAGGAAAATAGATTGCCTTATCAAGTTGACTACCAAGGACATAAAAGAAATTTTAATACTAGGCCTAATCAACCATATAATCAGAATGTTGTCAGCTCTTTTAAAGAGCTTGTACCTGTGCAAAATAACTTGTCATAGGATTACGTGTGGTGTTATCTCTGTAATCAACCTCATAACTAGGCTACTTGTATGAATGGGGTGATTAATCAGACTGTTATGGTGCAAAGCAATTTTTCCACTTATGAGAAAATAGCAAAGGAGAAAATGATCAACAAGATGAGTAAACACAATAGAATGATCTTGATGTTTCCATGATGAACTGGAAAGGTAGTGAATTATGTGGAGTTAATCATGCACAAGGGAAAAAATAAGTCATCTACCTCCATTGCAGCCAATACGAGGTCAAAAAAGAGAGTTGTTGACCTGAGACAACAAGCTATTTCTAGCGAACAACAAGCAAAAAAAGATAAACAACAAGTTGTTTAGCAGAAAAATAAGACTTCTATAGCCCAACAGGAGTAGGTTCAACCTTCTGTGGCCCAAAACAATCAAATTTTATCAAGAAAGAAAGTTGTGCCAGCAAAGGAACAACCAAAAGTTCAATCTCAACCTTTACCAGTGCAAATAGAGGTTGTTGTTTCAAAATTGTAGCAAAAGGTGAGTTTTCTAGCATTTAATATAGTTGATCATATGAAGAAAGCAATAGTCAACTTGTCCATGTTTGATGCATTGCACATACCTGGACAAAAGGACTTACTATAGGAAGTGTTGACTAAAATTTTAATTTTTGATGAACATGCTAAGGAGTAGCCTCGTGTCTTTGCAAATAGTTCTAAAAGAAAGAACAACCAAAACCAGAGGTAAAACCACCACCGTTTTATGCTAGTTTAATTATTGGTGATAGCATAGTGCATAACTATATGATAGATTTAGGAGCAAGCAGCTCCGTTATGCCTAAACAACTAGTAGATGAGCTAGGACTTGAATATGAGCCATTTTCAAAAGGGGTAGTCCAATTAGATAGTACAACCATTAATTCTATTGGAGTTATCGAAAGTTTTCCTCTTACATTGCATGCTTGTCCCAACTTTTTGATTCCTCAAGATATATATGTTATTTATCTGTCACTGTTCTTTGCCATTTTCCTTTTGAGAGATTTTGAAACAAAGTTAGGTGGGTATTTGTCATCAGATTGGTCCTATATGTGTTTTAGAACCAAATATGGTACTAGAGTAACTGTCAAATTAGAACCACATGCTAAAGACCATATTGAGCCTTATGTTGCAAATCCTATAAATGAAAACCTATCCATCCATGAGTATGACGATCAATCCATGACCCTTGACCCTAGTGTACTCATTGAAGGCATACCCAACATAAATTTAGATGAGTGGGAAGTCAAGAATTAGTAGATAGGTTTGGGAATTTATATGATTCAAGAGCCTAATGTGATTATTCCAAATCTGGTCAAAGAGGAAATACAACCAAAACAATAGATTAAGAAGCTTTAGAAGTTGTATTATGATGGTTCAAGGAGTAAAGTAGGTGATGGTGGAGGAGCCATGCTCACTTCACCTAATGGAGAGAAGTATTTTTCAGCACTTCACTTTGCTTTCAGCTATTGATCTAACAATACAATTGAGTATGAGCAGTTAATTCATGGCGTAAAGTGTGCCAAAAAGAAATGTATCAAGTGTTTGCAAGTATTCGGCGATTCTGAGCTCATAAAAAATCAAGAAAGAAACTTGAATGCGACTAAAAATGATTTTTTGAAGTTGTATAAACACAAAACTTGGGATTTAATAGAGGAATTTTATTCTTTTAACTTGTTGTCTATTCCTATAAGTCTAAATAAAGAGGCAGATAGGCTTGCTAACATAGGATCACAATTTGACATACCAACTGATATACACAATGTTGAGGTATAGCAATATGTAAAGGTGGTAGTAAGATGATCCATACCTGATAATAATATTAGTTGGCAAGTTTTTGACAGTGATGAGCAAATAATTAGTTTTCTGATAAAAGAAGAATTTTTTTTTGTTGGAAACCAGCAAAAGCTTGAGCAACAATACAAGAATCAAATCTTGTAGCTCTGAAGTCTAATAAGCTACCTAAGCGATTGGTGACCCTTGAATCAATTTTCAACATTGATGATCAGGTTAGAAAAGATAAATCCAACATAATAGTAAAAGAGGAACACTATGAACCAATTGAAATATTCAAAGACAAGCTTCTTAAGCTTGGAAAAGTCTATACCAAAGAAGAACATCAAGCCTTTGTCTTGATTTTCCAAGAATTTAGTGACATATTTTTATGGAAGTATGGAGATCTAAAAGGTTTTAAACCTGAGTTGGCCCAACACACAATTGAGCTAGAACCCAATGTGAAACCTATCAGATAGAAGCAATGACCACTAAATCCCAAGCTAGAATACCTTATGAAAATGTATTTAAACAAACTAATTGAAGGTACCTAGTATTATCTTTCCAATAAAGCACACCTCTTGGGTTTCCAATTTGGTGCCTATTAGGAAGAAGAATGGAAAGATAAGACTATGTGGATTTCCGTGATCTAAATAGAGCTTCACTCAAAGATCACTATTCGCTTCCTTCAATGGAGCAGATATTGCAGGTTGTTTTAGGTTTAGGAAGGTTTTCATTGGTGGATGGTTATTTAGGGTATAGCCAGATTTTTGTTAAAGATGAAGATCACTACAAAATAGCCTTTACCACTAAGTGGGGTACTATTGCTTACAAAAAGATGCCCTTTAGAATGTCTAATGCAGGGGAAACATATCAAAGGGCAATGGATATGGCCTTTCAAGGCCTTATCAAAAGGTTTGTTCTTGTGTACTTAGATGATATTACTGTATTTTCAAAGAAGGCTAACGAACACTTCGTTCATTTAAGGAAGATCTTTGAAAGATGCAAAGAGTATGGGATGTCTTTAAACCCCCAAAAGAGTATTTTTTCAGTCCATGAAGGGAAGCTTCTAGGTGATATTATTTCAAAGCACGATGTCACCATTGACCCTAAAATAATCATAGCTATTTTAGCTTTACCACTGCCTGCACATAAGAAAGGTTTGTAGAGTTTCCTAGGTAAGATTAATTTCATTAAAAGGTTCATTCCCAACATTGTAGCTTTATTGTAGCCACTTATAGCCATGTTGAAGAAAAACATTCAATTCAGCTAGACAAAGGAAGGTAAGAACAATTTTGAGCAAATAAAAGAGGCACTTCCAACAACCCCAACTCTTATTAACCAAAATTTTGATAAGGATTTCATTTTATACGCATTTGGGAGTGTTGATACAATTTCAACCATGATTTTTCAGTAAAACAAAGGACTAGAGTAGCCTATGGATTTCTTTAGTCAAGTTCTACATGATGATGAAGCTAAGTATTCATTTGTTGGAAAGCATGTTTTAGCTGTAGTAAGAAGCCTTAAAAAATTTAGGGATATGCTGTCAAATAATAAAATACAGAGTTGATGGTTGCTCATCCAACAGTCAAATATTTTCTACTCAATAATGACATTAATGATAAGAGAGTAGGTTGAATCACAAAAGTTATGGAATATGACATTGAAATTAAGGTCACCAAGCTCATTAGAGGAAAGGGCCTATGTGAACAACTTGCTGGAAATGAAGAAAACAACAAAACTAACAAGAATTTGATAAAGATCATTAAGAAGACAATCCAGGATGATCAGTGAAAATGGCATGAGAAGTTGAGACTAGCCCTTTGGGCTGATAGGATCACACCAAAAAGAGCAACAAGTTATTCACCTTACATTCTAACATATGGTAAAGAAGCTAAAATTCCTATCTCAGTTGAGTTGCCTACATTAAGTATGATCAAGGAACTGGAATTGCTTGATGAAGAACTTACGGAAATTAGGCTTGCATAGCTTATGGAGCTGGAAGAAACAAGAAAAGAGGCATTAAGAAATTTGGAAGTTCATCAAGCTTAGATGAAAAGGACATTTGATAGAAAAGTTGTCCTAAGAAGTTTCAAAGAGGGAGTTCTGGTATTTAAATGGGACAAACTCAAGAGCAGACCAAAAAAACATACAAATTTTGATGCCATGTGGGATGTCCCATATATTAGAACAAAATGCAAACACCATAATGCATTCTAGCTCTCAAAGCTGGATGGTGAGGTGTTGCTAATCCCTGTCAATAGGATTCACCTCAAACAGTGTTACTAAGTATCAAAATTTTGCAAATATATATAGTAGAGTAGTTTTCTACTTTCAGTAAGTGCTCATTGCACAATAGTTTCATTTCAGTTCGGTTTTGTTTTCAATAAGTATAGATCCTACACAATTTTTGGGCTCTGTCATAAATAGAGTCATGTTAGTTTGCTTTCAGTTTTTTGATGTTGTTGTATTGTTCTAAACAGCTAAGTTACAGAGGTTTTTGAGTCAAAAATATGAAAAATGGACTCCATGCCCAATGGATAATCAAGGCAACTGATCTAGCATGCTTAGTAGGAAAGCATCCAACAAAAATCACTAGAATGTTACCAAAATTCTACCTTTAGCTCATTTTGGTAGAGCTAGATTTGTTTGTTACATCTAACAAGAAGGTGCATTCATTTTATGTTGATAATTCATTTGCAATGAAGTATTTCAAATGGAATTTAGTTGATTATGCAAAGTTCACAATAGAAGATTTATCAAATTTGTATAATAATGCTGTAATTTATTCATTTTGAAATTAAAAAACATACAAGATTGCATAAACATTGTTTTTTTATGGTTTGAAAATAGAATAAATGTTTAAAAGTCCCACACAAGCTGTGGGAATGATTGAATTAATTCAATAGGACATGGAAAGAAAGCTATACATTTGAAGATGAAAATAGCAAAGAACATATTAAAAGGGAACATAAATATAATTTCTTGACAATGTTGGCATTGATCATTAATTCCCCTATCTTAAGATAGGTCTTCTTATCTTCAAAGCTCCTCTTGTACCTAGTCTTAAGAAGCACCTGCAATTGATTGAAAAAGTTTTGTTAGAGATTTGTATATGAACTAGATCATATATCCTATAAAAAGACATATAAGCTACAACTAAGAGGCATTAAATCAATTGATCCATTAAAATATAAATACAAAAGTGCTAGATCAAATCATCATAAGAACATTGAATTCACTATTTTTATCTAGCTTGTTTGTTCAATGTACAGGTACATTTTTTCATCAAAATTCAACATTTCAGTATGTGGGGGAAAAGTTCAATATATTTCAAATATATTGCAAAGGAACATTATCATTTGAGTGATAGTGAACATGCATACATATTTCAAGTTCACAATCAAAACAACAATTGGAACAGTTAGAAAAGTCAAGTAAATGCTATTGCCATGTGTTTGAATAAAGATACCATGGGATAGCCACAATTAAATAAAGAGTTATAAGTGGTCTCCAAAATTTCTTTCACTTACTTGATTTAATGTTATAAAGAGGGTATTCATAAAGGAGGTTTTGTAGCCACATGTTTGATGCTATAGGAGAAATAGTACAACAATAAGTTCTTCATTGTTTCTTTCACAAAGATAAAGGTCATGACAAGAAAGACAAAGGAATATCCATTTTCGCCATTGCAAATGAAAAGAATAAAGGTTATATAGTCATCATAATCTCAACACCAAAATGATGATGATTAGTAGTGGTACATGAGTCTCTCAAAAAAACATATTATACCACAGGCTAAAGATACATCAATGCTTCTGTAAAAAATGAATTATTGAATTCTTATTATCTTTACTACCAATGTTTTGTATACATAGAGTACACATATATAAATAGAGCATCATTATTTTTTCAAATGTAAACTTGTTGTAGAAAACATCCATTATAGTGACTTTCAGACTTGAGATCAACAAATAGCAAAGAAATAAGGAACAACCACCAGGTCACCACAAGCAAATACAACCAGATGAATACACATGAGTGTTGTCTTTATGAATCTTATTTTGTTCTATTGTTTCTACAAATTTGTTTCTGCAATCTATCTCCCTCCAAGTTTCAAGAGATTAAATAAGATGGAATTTGAATTCTATTCAAATAAAATCCACTGTGAAACAATTAACTATTGAAAATAAAGTCATTGCTCAGATCATTGTAGAACAGTCAAGCAATGAGGAATAATCTTTGAAAGAACAAGACTCAAAAATATTTCTAGCTAGCTGCATCTTTTGCATTAATATAAAGGGGGCTATTTATCATGAACATTGAACAGAAGATAGTGAAAAAATTAAAGAACCAGATATTCGAATAGAAGCTTGCATTCTATTGAGGGTTTTGGACCCAAATTTTACAAATGAATTAGATGCATATGAGGAAATAAAATTTTCCTTTTCTTATACAATTCCATGAGGAATCTACAAGATTTATTTCACAGTTTGAAGTATGGAGCAATAGTTTCAAAGAAGATTGTTCTTAAAAATTTCACAAATAAAATCATTATCTATAGAGGTCCAATTTTGTTCTCATAGCTATAGCCTGAGAGCTCATTTTCCTTCATAAAGAGTCGAACCCACAAGGTTTTGTTTAGAGTATTTTCAAATACAAGGATAATGGAGCCATTGAGCTCGTTCAGGGTTGGAAAAATGCCTAGAATTGTAGAAGCTCAAGTACAAATGTACCAGGAAGCAAGGATTCAAAGCCCTCTCATAGTGAGGTCACAACCAAGGAACTATGGAGGATTTTCAAAAAAACAAAGATGCATGAAAAAAGAAAAGGGAGTCACTCATTTATAATTTATTGAGCTTGAATCAAGCTGGTTTCAACGAAATAAAGAGAAGAATATGAGATTTAAAACTTACCCATATTCTTGCTGCAAAAAAGATACATTCAAATATCTTTAGAAATGTTCCTCAGAAGCTCTTCAATGGAGGCCTTAATTTGATAAAAGATATCAATTGAGGAAATACATGAGAAATTGATCAAAATATGGCCATAGATGTGGCTGTATAAGGCAAAAAGATGCTTAAAAAATGGAGAAATGTATAGATTTGTTTTAAAAAGTAGGTTACCTTGCAAATTTTCTATGAGAAATCATTAGAGATTCATCAGAAACAACATAAAAATGAGGAGGTTCGAGCTCCAAACCCAAACTAGTAGTATGGCGGTGCACTAGAGTCTAGAAGTGAACAAGTGAAAAATAAGAAAAGATTAGGGTTCAATAGATTTGATCAAAATCCCTAATTTGTTGATAGCTTTTGACTTATGTTTTAAATCAAAACCATTTCATATTGATGATATGTTATGGTCTTGGTTTATTAAGTAAAAAAACCTAATCATTCTCCTTATGGCCCGTGAGTTATGATGAGGTTTAAGAATTTAAAAGGGATTTTTTTTGTTATTATTTTCAAACTTTTGAAAACACCTCTTAAATTTTTACATGCATTTTTGTATCCTAGACATTATTGAGTGCAAGATGATTTTAGGAAGTTCACTATCAAAGTGAGATGACTATGAAAGTAACACATCACTTATTCTTTTTTTGCATAATAATTGCAAAAATAACAGTATAAATAAATATTAAAGGTATTGTTACCTTAATATTTAACATGTGTAATTGAACAAGAAGAATCAACTACACATTAAATATTAAAATAATCATGTGTCTATTATCTTTAATATTTAATCATCTAGTTACCACATGCAAGGAAAAAAGAGGGACAAAGTATTACTGAAGATAAAGCCATGGAAGAAACACGAAGAGGTGGATCTGTAATCAATGGGAATCTTGCAGAGTGTTGTATTTTTTTGACTTGGAATCACTTTTTCAGTCTTATGTAGATCATATTGATTAAGGGTATTGTTCATGGAGATTTTGAGAAGTAGAAATAGCTTCAGTTTCACATTAGTTTTAGAGTTGTTTTGATCGTGCATGTTGAGAGGAGGAGTTTGCAATATTTAGAGTGCAACTTACATTGGTTTTGACTCCTCTTTTTGAGCATTTTCATATTTGATCATGTGGAGGATATTCTCACTTTTAGTACACTTTTAGTTCCACCTTCATGCACTCAGGAGCCATTTCAAGTTCCACTTCAATTACACACAGTATGAGACAAAGTTTTGAGTTGTTTAAGCTCTGTTTGCAACATGGGTGGGCCCCTTTTTTAGGAAATTTTGATTTTGCTCATGGATAGCTTTAGAGTTCACATATTTTGACTTTAGTTAGCTCAAGTTTTTTTTTTGGTGTCATTCTCTTCTATCTTTTGTATATATTGAGAAAAGGACTTAGTCTTTTCTCAATTCTTGATTGTTTGTCATTTGCACTTTTTAGAGAGAGATCTTGTAACTCATACTTTTATAGTTAATATTATGTTGTAGCTCTTTACAGGTTATTTTAGCTTTGTTATTAGCAGATGAATCCCTTTTTATTTTCAGTATTATCAAGTTTTTCCTTCAAGATTTAGGCATCATCATTGTGTTGGATCTGATTAGAGGATTATTGTGTTTCAATTTCGAAACCTCTAATTTTCTATCTCTTTCATAAGTGTATGTATGTAGTAATACTTAAATTCATAGGTTATACATTGTTCATGTGATTATTTTATCATTTTAGTTGTGAAAAATAGAGTTTTCCTTCAGAAGAGATATTTTGTCAAAGCCTTTGTATGAAACATTTAGCTAATTAAGTTGTCAGATTTGGTTGTGCAAGTAGAAATATTGAAAATTCATTTGTGAGTCAGGTTCAGATCAATTTTTCATCATTAGGTGCATCACCTTCCCTTTTAAATTTTAGTTTATGCATTTTTTTCAAGCCTTTCTTCCCTTTTCCATCAAAATTATAGTCCATCATTAGAAAATCATATAGGAAGCCAACCTATAATCTGGAGGTTAACTTTCAACATAGGGTACCCACATCCTGAAAGTCTTCCCATGTTACATAGGATTTCAAAGTATCTTTTCTTTTGCATGTGGGTGAAATCCTTTTGGTAACAAAACTAAGCAAGAAAAAATACACGGTTTGACGTCACAACTAAGAGGCCCGGTTGGAACAGCTCCAGCTCCCACCAAATTATTTTTTTCCCCACCTTGTGTTTCAAATTATGAAAAAGGTTTCGAAAGATTTATTTTCACATTGGCTCCACACCATATACCATCCTCTTTTGAAGGACTTTAAGTTAAATTTTAAAGAAACATACCAAGTAATAACCCATGCAAAATGGGTGTAATGCTAAAGATGCATAGAGATACCAGGGAATAATAAGCAGAGGGAAAAAATTGTATAGGCCAGTGACATGTTTTAATCATTCTAGACTATTAAAATATATATTCAACTATTCTAGAAACATTTTGAAGAATATTGTGTTGTATTTGACTGATTAGTTTTAAATTATGCACCTATACTCTGTTTTCCATTTTATGTGCCTATATAATCTAAGTTTTACTACCACATTAAATTGCTCAGGTTGTTTATTCAATGCTTTCCATCCTCTTCAACCTTGCACATTAAAGATAATTTTCTTGTTGTTTACTATCTTTTTACCTTCAGCAATAAAATTTCTATTAAATTCACTATGCAAATATGCACCCATAAATATTAATATAAATATTTTCAACATTTCAAAATTTCATAATTTTGTATATGACATTCAGAAGAATACACTCTTCTATATATTCCACCTATCCATGTTTTTCCAGCTGTCTTTAAATTCCATGATGTCAATTCTTTATTAGGATGTACCGATTTTTATAAAATTACCATAACAAAGAATACACTACAATATGAGAGATCATATATGAAAACATTAGATTTTCCCAAACTTTGAGCAAAAACCCACTACAATATGAGAGATCATATATATGAAAACACCAGATTTTTTCCAACTTTGTTATTGTGTGACATATGATGAGACTCCATGAAATTACTCATGGGCATTTAATACTTTTCTTGCTCGAGGGTTTGGCTAGAGCCCACAAGGCTTCATGATGCCAATATGGTAGGAAGGAGAATGAGTGTGGATTTTATGCTTTTTCCTTTTACACCAAATATTTCTTGCTAGATAGATAGATATGTACACAAATCCTTCCATACACTTGGCTTCTAGAAACATACTCTACTCTACCCATTGGATTTCTCCATGTGTGTACAACTATCCTTTTAGCTTATCTGATTGATTATTTATATAGAGTTCTTTACCAGGATACCAATTTCCCCTAAAATTATCACAAGATTTGAATTATGTTATTCTAAATGTATTTGTATAAAATATACCATTGTAATCTAAGGAATGATATATTAAAATCATCAAATTTTTGCAATTTTAACACTGTGTAATATATAAAATACTCCATCAAATTCCCCATCACTCTTTTCTACTTTTCTTGCTTGGTGATTCTGCTTAAGCCCATGAGTCTTCATGATTTTCACATAGGGTTCACATTGCATACAATTCTCTTTCAACCGATTTTAACATGCAATATTTTAAACATATAGTTGCAATAGTTACAAACTGATACATATGCACATACAAATAACATTAAGTGTCAAAGATGCACAGAGATAGCAACCAACAATAAGTAGAGGCCAAAAGTTCTATAAGTGAGTAACATGTTTTGGAAATTCTAGTACATTAAACTATATATGCACATACTCTAGAAACATTTTCAAAAAAATTATGTTCCATTTGACTAATAAGTTTAAAATTCTGCAACTATGTTTTTTTTTTTCCATTTTTTGTGCCTATATACATTGAGTTTTGTCATTTTTCCTTCATGCTTTGCTTGCACATATTCTTATGTGTTCCTGCTACCTTTTCAATTAGTTTTATTTGATTCAAATAGTTGGAAAATGTCGATCTATAGAATTCTCTTTTGAGCATTTCATTGTTTCACTCTTCCTATATATTACATTTAGAAATATATAGTCTTGTCTACTTTTCATTTTTGTCTAACATATGATAAGACTCCATGCAATTTAGGATGGGTGCCTAGACCTATTTACAATGATGGTGGAGTTTGTAGACCACATGGGCTAGCGGTGGTGGAGTTGGTTACCTTGATCAATGAAAATAGAATGGTAAGTTTTTGCTCACGTGAGGTTTAATGCATCCTAGTGTTGTACAATGGCATGGTGGGGGAGTAAATGCAATATTCACTATTGCAGTGTGAGGATGTATATTGTTTCGGTTGCATTGTGAAATGACCCACTGTGGTGTTGCTTTGATTGCAGACTATTGAAAAATATTGCCATCCACCTCCGTTAGATAGCACATTGGAGGGTTTTATAATTGTTGCACTCTGCAATCTACAACATTTGGCCTCCTCTTGTTGTTGTATGTTGTTTTGCAATGTCTTTTTGTCATTCCATACACATCTAACAAGAGACTTATTTTTTGATATATTCAAATAAAATTTTATTTTGTAGTAATATCATGTTGGGCTCAATGCAGGCATAGATGGACAAGGAGATATGAAGTCCATTTGGGGGACAATTGGTAGCTAAAAGATGTCCATAGTTGTAAGCATAAATAAGGTTTGTTTTATAAATTTATATTTTACTAAGTTATGCATTCAACCTTTTTCTTCTTGCATGGCTAGATAGGCTCCATATATTTGTTGTTGTATATATACATGCATGCACGAATTCTTACATGCACTTGACATAGTTTATTGTACACATTACATTTTTCCATGTTTCTACAGTTATCTTTTCAGTTATGGTAAAATTTATCTATAGGAAACTCTTTATCAACATACCCATCCTTTTACAATTGTCACAAAAAAAAAAAACTACACTATAAGAAATCATATATCAAAACACCCAAATTTCCCCTGCTTTGCCATCGTGTGATATATTATATGACTCCATTAAATTTCTAATGGGTCTTCCATACTTTTCTTGCTCAGGGGTTTGGCTAGAGCCCATGAGGCTTCATGATGCCAATATGGTAGGGAGAAGAATGAGCATGGGTTTTGCGGTTTTACTTTGCACCATCATATATTGACTAGTACAAATACACAACATATTGTATTCTACTGACTACATTTGTCCATGCTTACACAGCTATCTTTTTATCTTTCCAAATCAATTATTTAAACCCAGTTCTTTATGATGATACCTATTCTCTTTAGGTTATGACAACAATTATATCATGTGATCCTAGGTATTTTTATGTAAAGATAACCTTGCTCATTTTTTTAAACTTATACATAGATAGAAAAAATTGAAACATATTGATACAAGATTCGAGCTACGTCCTTTGGTAGTAAATATTGAAGAAAAATAGAGAAATTGTGTAAGAGGTATTAGAATAACACTTATTTGCTACTAAATATTATAGACAAAAACAAGATAAAATAGAACTTTAAAATATGGAGTATAAAAGAGGAAAACTATGATTATGAATAGTTTGTTATGGGGAACTGGAAAAAAGAATATCATGAAGAACAGTTTGTTATCAGAAATTTCAAACAAATGAGAAAAAAAGAATATCATGAAACCTATTGATATAAGACATATAACATGTTCCATCCAAACAAAATAACCATGACAATTACCAGTTTTTTATAAGGAGCTTCAAACATATGAGGAAAAAAGAATATCATGAAACATATTGGTACAAGACAAGCAGTCTATGTAATAGTTGTAAGAGGTATTAGAATAAAAATTAAGAATCACACGTAAATGGCAGATGAACATAAACCTTTGGCATGCTTTCAATTTTTTGGGTCTGTGTATGTTTTCCTACCTCTCTTAAAGTTTTATTTAATGTGGGTTTTTGATCACCTATCATTTACCTATGATTCTTAAGTGTTTTTCTAATAGCTCTTTTACAATTTCTCAAATGAAAGATGATCAAAAACCCATTTTAAATAGAACTTTAACATATGGAGAATAGAAGGTGTAAACTACGACTATGAATAGTTTGTTATATAGAGCTTCTATTGTACAAAAAGAGTATAGCCCCAAAGGTGCACAAAGATAATAAGGAAAAATAACCAGTAGCCGAAAAACATACATAGACCAAAAAAAATGAAAGCAGTCCAAAGGTACAGGTCAATGTCATGTTTGCAGTTTATACCAATCTACAAAATTTTAGAATTTTCAAAGTTAAAAACAATTCTTCTCACAAGGAAAATAGAATAAGAAACTCCTAAAGTGTCATGCCAAGAAAAAAGATACATGGAGACATAATCCTTAATTAAATGCATAAAAAAATTTACCTAGGTTAAGATATCAAGAATATAAGGGCTAAACTATGGAAATGAACAACTTGTTATAGGGAGCTTCAAGCAGATGAGATAAAGAGAATATCATGAAACATATTGATACAAGACAAGAAATCTATGTATTAGTTGGATTTTCAATTCAAAATTCAAGCTACATTATTTGGCACTAAAATTATAGACAAATAGTGAAACTGTAAAAGAGTTATTAGAAAGACACTTAATAATCATAGGAAAATGACAGATGATTAGAAACCCACATTAAATAGAACTTAAGAACATGGAGAATAGAAGAGGTGAACTACAATAATGAATAGTTTGTTATGGGGAAGTGGATATGGATACAACTGAAGTAATCTATGTAATAGTTGGCTTGTTAATTTAAAAATCAAGCTACATTATTTGGCACTAAATATTATAGACAAAATAGAGAAATTGTAGTAGAACTATTAGAAAAACACTTAAGAATCATAAGTAAATGATAGATAATCGAAAACCCACATTAAACATATTGGTACAAGACAAGCAGTCTATGCAAGAGTTGGCTTGTCAATTAAAAATTTGAGCTACGTTTTTTGGTAGTAAACCCACATTAAATAGAGCTCGTAAAGCCAATAGGTGGCAACAACATGTGAAAAATGGGTATAATAATGCCACAGACTTAATTGAAAATTCGAGCTACTTTACTTGGCACTAAATATTATAGACAAATAGAGAAATTGTAAAAGAGTTATTAGAATAACACTTAATAGCCACTAAACTAATTTTATCTTGAATATATTTATGCTTTCATACTAACCCTAGATATATATATATATATATATATATATATATATATATGGAATTACTCCTATGTTAATCTGCAATTGCTAATATGTTAATGAGTATAATGCCAATGATGCATTGAGATAACTACAAACAATAAATGAAGGGCAAAAAACTTACTAACGCTAACCATATTTTTTTATGAAAGAAAGAATATTTAACTTCATTTTCTCCATCCATATAAAGCCATAATCTCTTTGAAGTCTCCAAAATGGGTATAACACCAAAGATACAAACATATAACAAGGAACACTAAGCAGAGAGTGAAAGAAATGAACAATAAATTATTCATTCTAACACATTCTAACACCTCTTATACAATTTCTCTACTTGTCTTCAATATTTATTCCCAAAGAACGTAGCTTAAATCTTGTATTTATATGTTTCATGATATTTTTTCTCATCTATTTGAACTGGAGACTGATCCACAAAGCTTGATTCCACAGACTATAAAAGAGTGTATAATAACTAAAAAGGTGCATCTAACTTCACAAACATATATATCAATATGGATTTTGTTTTGCAAGTACTTATATTTGCATTGCATGGCTAAGATGTATATGCAAAAATGTGTTTACAAAACATGGGCACATATAACAACCACTAGCAAGAAAGGAAAAAAATGCAGTCATGTACGAAATGAAAACCAAGCCGAAGGCGACAATTTTTACCATAGTCTACTATGAAACCAACACCACAATGGCTCTTTCAACAATGCAACTTAATCAATATATTTTCTCACACATTTCAAAGCACATTAGTGTTAAAACCCTCCAACCTGCTATCAAATGGAGACGAAGGTGACAATTTTTCCAATACTCTACTATCAAACCAACACCATAATGGCTCATCCAATAATGTAACCAAAAAAAATATACTTTCCCACACTGCAAAATTGAATATTATATTTACTTCCTCCCATGTCATCATACAACAATGGCAGAATGCATTAACCCTCATGCGAGCTAACACTTTCCAGTTTTCTTCCACATATCGAGGCAACCAACTCCACCAACACCAACCCATGTAATTAGAAAACTCCATGCCATCATAACAACCCCAAGAAACTCATCACTGACGATCAACAATTATTGATCTCTGGTATTGAGAGATTCTATTCACAGCTGGGCTAACAAAAATCCTCATGAAAATTACTTGGGTTAAGATATGGAGAATACAAGAGCTAAACTATGAAAATGAACAACTTGTTACAGGGAGCTTCAAACAAATGAGAAAAAGAGAATATCATGAAGCATATTGATACAAGACAAGCAATCTATTTAACAGTTGGGATTTACCTGTGATTCTTAAGTGTTTTTCTAATAGTTCATTTACAATTTTTCTATTTTGTCTATAATATTTAGTGCCAAATAATGTAGCTTGAATTTTGAATTGAGAAGCCAACTGTTACATAGATTACTTGTGTTGTACCAATATGATTTATGATATTCTTTTTTCTAGTTCTACAAAGCAAACTATTCATTATGTAACAGTTGGCTTGTCAATTTGATGACCATTTTTACTATATGCTTCCTTAGATTTAAATTGTATTTTTTATATAAATACATTTATAATTGCATAATATAAATGTTGTTATAACTTTAGGGAAAATTACCATCTTGATAAACAACTGTATGTAAATAATCTTTTAGATAAGCTGAAAAGATAACTGTACACACATGCTCAAATGCAATGAGTAGAGTAGAATATCTTTTTTGAGGTCAAATGTATGATTTTTTTCCCATAAAAAATTGTCATTTAATATTTCCCCTTTTACAATCATTGTATATTATGACTTATGTGATTGTGGAGGGTAAGCACACATCATTGTCATGTGCTTGTGAGAGGACAAACAATTTGTTGATTGCATCACATTGTTTATCCCTACAAGCACATGACAATGGTGTATGTTGCTCCATTCAACTAAACCATTTAGAATGTCATGGTTGGCTTGGTTTTCATTTTGTACATGACTACATTTTTTTTTCCTTTCTAGTTATTGGTTGTTATATGTGCCCATATTTTTCAAACACATTTCTACATATACATCTTAGCCATGCAATGCAAATATAAGCACTTGCAAAACAAAATCTATACTGATATATATGTTTGTAAAGTTAGATGTACCTTTTTAGTTATTGTACACTCTTCTATATATTCTATCTATCCATATTTCTCCAGCCATCTTCAAATCCCATAATGCCAATTCTTTATCAGGATACCTATTTTCATCAAGTTGTCACAACAGCAAAAAAAGACTACAATATTAGAGATCTTGTTTGAGAACACCCGTTTTTCCCCAACTTTCTTATTGTGTGATATATAATAAGAGTCCATGAGATTTTCCATGGACCTTACTTGCCTTTCTTCCTCAGGGTTTTGGCTAGAGCCCACGAGGCTTCATGATGCCAATATGGTAGGGAGGAGAATGAGCATGAATTTAGTGCTTTTTCCTTCCATCGTCATATATATGTTGCTACTTAGATACATGGACACAAATTCTCACATTAACTTGTCTACCAAAAACATACTCTATTATATCTATAAGAATTAGCTATGAAGGTAGCCACCCAAGATCTAGAGGCCTAATAGAAAGCACAAAAGAGAGAGACAAGAATATGACAAGAATAAACTGTATTCAATGTCAATAATATGAGATGATAGAATGGTACAAATGTACATAGGAAACCCCTTGGTTATATAGCCAAGGTGAGAACATAGAAGGGCATAAGATTATGACAAGTGTTGTAATCTTATGACATAAGATAACAATGAAAAGTTGTCACTCCACCTAAAGTGGGAAAGGATAATGTGATAATCTCCACAAAAGGTGGATCACCCACAAAAGGTGGAGAGATAATCACATGATGTGTCCACAAAAGGTGTAAGTGATGCGGTATGACATATCAAGTCCACCAAAAGTGGAAAATCTCCAACAACCTCCTATGTGGTCCCTAAGTAAACTTAACCAAGGTGTAATCAAGACCTAGGACAAGGTACAAGAAATTTAATTACACCAACACCCCCCTTAAGTGCAACTTAGGGAGAATGTGCACAAATGCAAACAATGCAAGATGGGTCCCAACTGCTAGGCCATGTTAGGTACCCATGTACAAATGCAATCTCTCACAAGTGGAGTAAAGATAGAAAAACCTAGTGGGAAAAAACTACCCCCCAAAAGAGAGATGAGATACAAAATCCTATGAACATGGCATGAGAAGGAAAAAACCCCATGTGAGGAAAAAGTCCCCCCCGTGACAAGAGAAGAAGAGAGACAAGGTATCCCCCCCATAATGTACAATGATCACCCATGGAAGATGCTTGAGAAAGAATGAAGAAGATGCTCCAAAACTATCAAACAATGTTCCTCCCCTTAGGAAGAAACAATACCAAAGGTGTATGAATGAAGTCTCCCCAATCCACAAGTGAAGAAGGAAGAACCCTCAAAATGTAAGAAGTCTCTGAAAGTTGCTCAAATGTCCCCGTGTTGATGCTGAAAGATGCCTTTCCCAAACTATGTGAAGCTGCAATAGTGTAGTCACTTCCTGGAACCTATGAGAACCCCTTTGCAACAACACTCTCATTTGCTGAAAAAGACAACTCAAGATCTAGCAAGGATGAAGGTAGAACATACTCCAAAGACAATGTCTCCTCAAAAGAGAAAGTGGCCTCCTCCAATTGTTGTATACATGCATCCACAATCACATCAACCTCGAAAGACTAATCATGTAGAGGAGGGTTAGAGTGTTCCCTCGCAACAACTGAAGAAGAATCACCTTCATCAAAGAGAAGATGTAAAGAATCAAATGTGTCTCCCAAGTCTGCAATGTAGGATTCCACAAACAAACTGCCAATGTCTGTCAAGTAGTCATCCCATGAAGCTGCTGCTGGAAGACAAGGTATGCACTATTGCACTGAATCACAAGGTACTGAAACTATCAGAACACAAGTGTCATTAGGTGCATCAGTGAATGTAGGAGATGGAACATCAACAATAGGTTCAAGAACCTCAGGAGTAGAGACCACTCCAAGATTCAAGTAACCATACTTAATCTCCTCAAGTGTGTCCACACTAGGGTGAACTGAATCATCAATAGGAGCAAAGTATGAGAAGGTGTAGAACCGAGAATGATCATCAACCTCCCCAACTACAACAAGAGTCCTGCTATGCGAATCTTGAACAATGATAGAATCTGGTGTGAACTCTACACTCTTTCCTGAACCACTATGTGTAATCTGATAGATGGAGAGGATATTCCTTGACAAAGTAGGCACACATAGAACATCATTAAATACTCCACCTTCAACATCAATAGAACCCTTCCGACAAAATTCCAAAGAAGTGTTGTTGGCCATCAAAATGGGTGGTGATGAACAAGAATCAAATGAAGAGTACATATCCTTGGACGAAGTCATATGATGTGAAGCTCCTAAATCAAGGATCCACCTATCTGAATTGGAATTTGTAAAAGCCAGAAATGCTTGCCCCTTATGTTTCTCATAGTGAGATGAAGAAGAAGGAGATGAGCTAGATGTTGTTGCCATGAGAGTTGTTCCTTTTCCCTTAGAAGAAGTGGAAGGAGATGAGTCCTTCTCTTGATATGCAGCTGGCAAGTTGATGTTGTTCTTCTTAAGGATATGTTTCAACTCATCAATTTGCTTAACATGACAACAATGCTCATCATGACCAATCCTTTTGCAATATGCACATGTTGGTTGCTCCCTCTTGCTTGAATAGTTGTACTTCTTTGAAGAAGATGAAGTTGAGATTTGTTGTGAAGGAGTGGATTGTTTGTTCTCTCCTTGTGGCTTTGGTCAAGATTGCTTTTGGTCCTTCCCTTTACCTTTCTTATTGTTTCCATGATTGACCACCAATGCTCTTGAAGTTGAAGAATTGAGAATGCCCATTTTCATCAACTTATTTTGCTCAAGAATCAAAAGATCTGTGAGAGCCTCAAAAGATGGTGATGTGAAGTTACTTATTGTCAATCTTTGAATTTGAAAACTTGAAACAAAGGCTGCATACTCAATTGGAAGTTTATCCAATAAGTTGAAGACCAATTGATCATCCTCTTTTTCAATACCACAATCTTTTAGTTGTGCTCTTAGGTCATTTTCCTTAGTGACATAATCCTGAATTGTATCAAAATCCTTGGGATCAAGGCTTAAGAGATTATGTTCAAGTTTGTATCCCTTAACCTTATCAACCTTGCCATACGAAGCAACAAGCTTATCCCAAGCTTCCTTGGCTGTAGTACATTTATCAACATGGAAAATGAGATCATCAGAAATGAACTTTCTTAGTGTACCCAATGCCATAGAAGTTTTAGTGAGCCAATCCATATATGCAATTGGATCTACCTTAGGATCTGAGGGTGCAATTATGGTTCCATCAATGTAGTAAATTAAACCTTTTTCCATTAGTTTACTCCATGCACGTACTTTCCATGTACCATAATTATGTGCAATTAAGAGTGGAACTTTAGATGAACCCATGATGGAATGAAAAATCACAAGAGAGAAAATAGGAACAATCACAGAAGATACACCCCCCCAAATTCACTCAATCAAAGTACCCCCCCCCAAATAGATGATTTTGGCACTTTATAATGTAGTGTGTGTACAATAGGCCACTTGCAACTTGGCTAAGTGGGCTTATGATTTCTGATTTACAATTTTCCAATAAAGAGGCTAATAATAGACTAGAACAAATAAGCAAAGACCTAAATTTAGATATATGCAATACAAGTGCCCAATAGGCCAAAAATGACCATATGCTGAAAGTACAAAATCCACTCAAGATTGCTTCAAACTGATTGCAGATTCAAGAAGTAGACGAAAAATAATGCACTTTAAAAAAAATGGCACCTGAAAAGGAGTCCATATGAACCTGAACAAAGCCTCTAAAGTTGCAAAAATGGTGACAAGATAGGTACAGTGTTGAGAAACTGAAAATTCCCAAATTGGAGAAAATTTTAGATCAGGAGCTCCCAATATCTGATTTCGACAAAACGAAAGGCTATCTTGACTGAAAATAGCCTCCCGAACGCAATGGTGGGCTCAGATTTGGTGTAGGATGCACCAACATGTTGCTTCTCCTTAGATTTTCCTCTTGACCACCTTCGCATGAGCTAAGATCTCTCAACAATGACTATGCATAGGACCTCCAATAGCTCTGATACCATGTAAGAATTGGCTATGAAGGTAGCCACCCAAGATCTAGAGGCCTAATAGAAAGCACAAAAGAGAGAGACAAGAATATGACAAGAATAAACTGTATTCAATGTCAATAATATGAGATGATAGAATGGTACAAATGTACATAGGAAACCCCTTGGTTATATAGCCAAGGTGAGAATATAGAAGGGCATAAGATTATGACAAGTGTCGTAATCTTATGACATGAGACAACAATGAAAAGTTATCACTCCACCTAAAGTGGGAAAGGATAATGTGATAATCTCCACAAAAGGTGGATCACCCACAAAAGATGGACAAATAATCACATGATGTGTCCACAAAAGGTGGAAGTGATGAGGTATGACATGTCAAG
The DNA here is from genome assembly GCA_007258455.2 of Sequoia sempervirens. NCBI lineage: Eukaryota > Viridiplantae > Streptophyta > Pinopsida > Cupressales > Cupressaceae > Sequoia > Sequoia sempervirens. Next base: position 1,250,210,894 of record VDFB02271358.1, on the reverse strand, counting down.
TCCACCAAAAGTGGAAAATCTCCAACAACCTCCTATGTGGTCCCTAAGTAAACTTAACTAAGGTGTAATCAAGACCTAGGACAAGGTACAAGATATTTAATTACACCAACAATATCAATTGCATTTGTCACTGTTTCCAAAACTCTCTTTTCAACTTCTCTAATAGATTACTTATACACAATTCATTACCAGGATTCCATGTATTCAAAATGTTCAATTTTATCTCTTTCTATTTACAACATATAATGCTAACCTCTTTTATTTTATATCTATATTATTTCCTTTATAATGTTGCATGGATACAATAGACATTCAAGAAAATTAGTGTATTGTGAATTGTCTATTTCAAATTCTTTCATGGTCCAACAACTTGATCCAATGTTGCCAGCCTTGTTAGATACCATCAATAGTACATGTAAGTACAAAACTTTCCATTATCAATAAATAGATTCGGTGAACCAATTGTAAATATTATGAATTATTTTTAGTTTCACATTGTCTATATTGATTTTACAAATATGCTTACTCACTTTTTATGCTTACCTTTTTATTTTTCTTGCCCATCCACTAACATACCCCTGTCTTCTATTTGCAGAAATTGTGCTAAAGCATAGAAAAGCATTTGAAAATTAGGATACTTATTTTTTTTAAAGTTACCACAATAAAGAAAACACTTCAATATGAGAGATCATATATGAAAGCACTAGAATTTCCCCAACTTTGTTATTGTGTGATGTATGATGGAACTCCATGAAATTTACCATGGGTGTTTTATACTTTTCTTGCTTGGGGGTTTGGCTAGAGTCCACGAGGCTCCATGATGCCAATATGGTAGGGAGGATAACGAGCATGGGTTTTGTGTTTTTTCTTTTAACGTCATATATTTCTTGTTACATAGATACATGTGTACACAAATCCTTGTATACACTTGGCTTCTAGAAACATAGTCTCGAATAACATGTTTCTCATGTCATAGCAAGTGGTGGGGAAGCACTTGAGACTTAATTTTTCAATTGTGATTTTAAAAGAATAAATTTATTAAAAAATCACATTCGTTGAGAATTAATTTACTGTGGATTCCCATTGATCTATCATTTACTTATGATTCCTAAGATTATTAATTAAAATCAATTTTAAATAACTATTGTAACTAAAATTATTAAATATTACATATGAATAAAAAAAGCTATTGATAATTAATTACGTAAAATTAAAATTAATTGATACATTGTAAATAATAAGATTTGTTCAACATAACCTATGGTTTTATTTTACATTTTCATAATCAATTTTCAACTAATAAATTTTAATGTAGAAATGCAAAGATCAATTTTTTTGTTTTATACAAATGGTTCTTAATCTCCCATGCATTGTGTGTGAGATAAGAACATACAAGTGGACTATAACATGAGGTTTAAAATGCTTTGCAATGCTCAATTAAATGAAGACATATAAAATAATCTCTATTCCAAAATTAAGTAATTTATAATATGTTCAAGTTAGGTGATTCAAATTGATATCTTTCAGTGCACACATAGGTTGGCTTTAACTTTAATACAGATGTATCGATATGCTTGATCTATCCATCTAATTATCCATAATAATATATTAATTGATTTTCCAACATCTCTCTTTATTACGATCTAATCCACCTATTTTATCCTAGGTAAGGTCCAAAATCATAAGCTTCACCTCCTACTATGAACTAACCTCATGTTATTTCATATTGGCTTATTAACACGCTTTCCCTTTCTCAACTCAATCAAACAATTGCAAATATTGCTGATTATTTATAGTTGACATTGCATTCCAAAAAAAAGTTTGTTTCTTCCTTCCCATTTAATAGCTATTTGTGGTGGACCCCTATCGATTGATTGTTGCATACATGTGCATGTGACTGCTAGTTATATAAATGACATTAAATAAGACAAAAGATCCAACTTTACACAAAATTATATATCAAGGCACTCAAAAAGTTTGATTCAATCATTACACTGATTAACTATCTCTTGTACTTTTGTGCTAAAAGTCCAAATCAAAGAATAGACATTCAATAATACTCTTTTGGAAAAATAAATATGGGAGTCATAACAGTCTGATATGATAATTCCAGCTCCTCCTTTTCCTCTTGGAAAATTCTAGCTATTTTAAAAAACCATTTATAAATCAAGCAATGCCTACAAAAGCCTATTTAGGTAGTGGTGTTGGGTTGTTTATGCTTGCAACGAATCCAAGTGACTGTAGCCATTGAATAACATTTGGAGCCCCCTCTATAAAACTTACTATTTTATTCTCCCCTAGTGCTCCATTACTGTACAGCGAAATTATCACATGCCATCCTCGCTGCGTTGGCTGAATAAAATCCCAGTGAAACTTTTCATCCATGTCAGAACACACTTCATATGTAGGCCTTCCTATTTTGTCCACCTCTACACAAAGACTAACCCTGCCTTTCACAGCACAACAAGGAATGAAAAAATCCACAAAACCTATCACACAATTACAATAACAAAAGTAAGAGATATTGTTCAGAAAATATAGATTTGAAAGATTCATTACACACAAGATATGCACAGATTTTGAAGAACCAAATTGCGCAGGATTGGAGAAAATATGATTAGTTGCAGATGACAAGTATAAAATTATGATGGAAAAATTATTCAAATCCGATCTGAGGTATTCTATGCCCTCCCTCAGCAATCTCGCATGAAGAGCTACAATTTCATTGTAGCTTGAATTATAGGATGTTTTGCCGATTTTAGGCCTGCACCCCAAACTATAAATATTACTCACCACAAAATTCCTAAGCCCGTATTCATACAGATCTTTTACAGTGTCAATTATCCCACTAACCATAGGCTTAGCCAGGTCAATCAGTCCCTGCAATAAGCCCACAAATTGAGGAAAATTAGATGTGAAGTTTCCACAGGCAAAGAAAGGCCTTCAGATCTACAACTACCTCAATGGAACTGTTTCTTCCAGCAAGGAATGCAAAATAATCGTTGTTGGCCACAAAAATAAGCACAATAGACCATGAGAGCTTGTGAGAATTGAACCCATTACTTCCTCCAACCAGCTTCTTAAACTGCTTCACCTGTTGTGGTACTATTATGAAACCATAGGCTTGAGTTATTCCACTGCGGCCTACTGCAAAATTCACTCCTTTTCGAATCTTCTTTGCAGTTGCTTTACAATTATGACTTTTTAGCAGCTCATAAGGTATGGGAGCATGAAGTCCTAAAATATCCCCTGCACACACCACAACCACAGATAGATAAGCTACAACCTTCTTAAAACCCTATATTTCACCATTTGTGAGTGGAAGGAAGGTTTACCCCAAAAATTTTTCTGGATTTTTCCTGAAGAATATCTGCCTACAGGATAGCCAGGCCACGTCAAACCGTATGGTCGTCTCCAAGGCTCGTTTACGCTTTGATTGTATGGATTCTTATTTCCTGTGTCAGCATAAGAGTCTCCAAACACAAATAGTGCCTGATCTTTGTCCGCAATGCCTCTCCCTGCAATTCAATCGATTTAAATGAAAAGCATACAAGTATAGAATGAGTGAAGTTTGGAATGATATTTTGTACAACTGACCTGTAAATAAAGAGAGAATGGTTATCAGAAATAGAAGGTGAGAAGACTAGTAATTCATATCTCTAGTTCTTTGATTCGATTAAGCCAAGGTAAACAGCCGGCACTAAAGTAGTTGTCCTCTGTCAAGACTAGAGCAACTTTTTCAGTTGTCGTTTCGTAAGGGAATAATGAATGAGCGGCCAAAATACTTCTTTGGGGGGGAAAAATAATCATTGGCCTATGAAATAAGGTCGAGGAGTAAGCTACTCCTATTGTTTGTGATAAGGCCTTCGGTAGGAAGCTTACAATACTTCTTTTAAAATTTCTTTAATCAATAAAGGTTACTATGTTCGTAGCCATAGTAAATATTTTATATAAATTTCTCGATGATTATATATAAATATCTTGTATATAAATATTTTAAATGGTTTCAGGAAAATTCATCATCAAAATTCACCACCAACAATTCACTGTGGTGCATTAACTTTTTTTAATATATATGCTAAAGATATTGAGATTTTTTTACAAAAGAATAATTTCTACCGCATATTTGCAATAGTACAATAATAGAGATGACTGATTGTAATGTCCCCTTCTAGTTGACCATGACATATCAGAAGGATTAGCCTATTAACGACTCTCGTAGGCTAATGAGGCATAGTGAGAGAGTCACTTGGCAGTCATTGGGTGATTACTTGGCTCAGTATTTGGTTGGATTAAGGTTTTCCATCATATATCAATATTGTTTCTATTTATGGAAACCTTATTTTATAATTTGATGTTGAGATGCACTTTATTAATAATATAATATTTTAATATTTTATAAAGTGCAAAAATTAAAATATATTGGAATCTTCTAGAAGTCAACAAAGATAATATTATTTTATTAAGGCCGACCTCTAGAGGAAAAAGCATAAATAGACCTTGAGGTCTCACTATTGAGGCAGGAAGATTTGATGTTGGTGATTGCTGATTTCTTCTTGAGTATTTGTGGAGCCAAGTGGTCTATAGATAATCAATTTGTCTTTGGGAATGAAAACTCCCATTGATAGCAATTTTGAGGGTGTGAAATATCACTTGAATTATTGCAGATTGGATGTGATATTTCAGTCACTTCATTGGGAAAAATTTGTTGCCTAAGGCCAATTTTTGAAGACTACAATTATAGGAGTTGGTTGACATTGAAGAGTAGGGTTTGTGGCATCGAATATTTGAAGGATAAGGACAGACCTTCATTGGGAAAAGCTGAAGCTAAGTTTGAAACAAAACAGGGACACCATTGGAGGAACATTTTCATTCGTTCTAGCTCATATCTAGATCGATTCCTCTTGGAGATGGGTGTGCCTCATTTCTAGGGTTATGTGGATCATGTTAGATGTTATTGGAGGCTTGGAAGTTTGGTAGATTATTTTATAATAATTTTTATGTCAGAACAAGGGTGGTTGCTTCAGACTTTTGCATTGGGCTTTTGAGGGCATCATACTTGGAGATATTGATTGCATTTTTTATTTGAGACTCAAGGCGACTTCAAGAACCATGTGCCATCAAGCTGTAGTCCCAAATATCCATTCCTAAGGGAACAATTTGCTGATACAAGGAGGGATGAATTTCTGATGACCTCAAAGCAAGCTGGGCACACTACAAATAGGGGCAATTTCATGTTTTGGGAAGCATCATAATTCAGATAAGAAATTCAGTGAGTTCGTGGTCCTTCTAGTAGCTTGGGCGCATCATTTTGGAGCTGTTTGGCAACCTCATTTTGAAGAATCGAATATTTTAAAGAGGCTGCAACATAACCAGGTTTCCTTGTTTACTCATGCATATTATATGTTATTTAGATGCTATTGCTATAGGTGGCGGTCTATATCAGACTTAAACATACATTCATATGTATGATGCCAGAGTCTTGGCTTTGATATTAGCATTGTATTGGATGAGGATAATTAGTAGTTGTTACAAATAATAGTTTGTATTTAGATCTTGTGTTTGTAAGCCAGGTGTTTGTAAAAATTTCTTGGTTGTAGATGCAATTTATCCTCTTAGTATTTCATTCAAATGCATTTAAAATTGAAAGGGAGCATAGTATTTCATTCAGGAGCTTGCATAGAAATTGTAGGTCATTCAAGCTTCCAAAAATCATTTGGAATTCACTCTTAGCATCCTTTCAATCAAAAAACTTCAAATTGAAACATTACATCAGCAAGTACAAGGTTGCATATGAACTGTTTGACAAAATTACAAGTAGCAAATAAGGGCAATTTGTGATCATTTTTTGAGAAAGGCTCATTACGGTGGTATCAGAGTAGTTTCCTGCCATCCTTTGGGTTTGAAATTGTCTCCAATTATGCAACAAAGTGCTAGGACCAAGAGATATACAACTAGAGAAGAAAGAAAACAAACGCAAGACACTTTGTCAGCAGTTGTTGGAGCAAGGTACCAAGAGATTGGTGACACCATGGAGGAAAGAAGAGAAGATGATCCTCCTAGAAATGAAAGAAGGAATAGAGATAGAGGAGAAGAATTGTTGGAAAGAATGGCCAAAGCATTTGAAGGATTTTTAGCTTCCTTGTAGGAACAAATTCAACAGACAGAGTTATTTTGGAAAATAGGACAAGGAACAACAAGGATCAAGATGATGATAGGAGTGTAGCAGGTTCAAGGAGAGTACAAAGAGCATCTTCTCACACTGCAAATAGACCTACAGGACCCACCTTCTTAAGGGAAGAGCGAGTTGCAGAAGAGAATGTTGAATATGTTGAGGAGCCAACCTTTACTGATGCATATATGGCTGCTCATGATGAATGGCAATTATTGACACCAAAAGCCTAAGAGCTCATGCATTTTGATCATTTTGTGCAAACAAGGATGGACTACTACAGGTCTCGACAGGAGAGGAGACCTTGAAATCAGAATAAGGACCTTAAGCAAGCTACTAATAAGCTCACATTGCCCATATTTGATGGTAGTGGCAAGATTACTGCACAATCATGGATTCATAAGTTGGGCACTTTCTTGGCTCTTCAACCCATGACAGAAGAAGAAGCCATCAAGTATGCCACTTTGCATTTGGAGGGTGCAGCACACAAATGGTGGTATCATGGATTGGTGACATTATAGCATAATCAGATTACATCCTATCAAGAGTTTTTGGATAGATTAGTGGAACGTTTTGATAAGAAGGACCTAGAATCATACTTCAGAGATTTGGATCAACTCAAGCAAGTTGGGAGTTTGGAGAACTACATCAGAGAGTTTCAGAGATTGTCAGTAATGGTTCCCAATATCTCAGAGAGACGGCTGGTAGTGTTATTCATGGAGGGCTTATTGGAGCCTATGAGAGGATGGTTAAAAGCTTTCGATCCTCCTACTCTTCAGGAGGCAATGAAGAAGGCTAGGAGCATGGAGTTCGCAGCACCAAAAGGAAAGAGCTCTCATAAGGATGTCCCTTCAACAAGCAATGAGATTCCTCAACAATCAAACAAGAAAAAGAAATCAGCACCTATGATGGATGAGGAGACACGAGAAGAATTGAGGAAGAGAAAATTATGCTATTGGTGCAAGGAGCCTTACAACAAGGATCATGATTTCCCTTTGAGGCCTAAGGGCAAGGCAAACCATTTCATGTGGGCATACTTTGAGGACTTCGATTCTGATGATGTGGATCAACACGTTGCTTCAGAACTTGATCAGGAGGAGAAGACTTCTGCTCCCATGGAATATATTGCTAATGTTTAGGATGAGACTACATTCAGGTTCAGAGGGACAGCTGATGGAAAATGTTGCATCGCTATGCTTGATACGGGTGTGACACATAACTTTATTAATGGAGATTTTGTAGCCTGGTGCAAACTTCAAGTTGAGGATTTTGACGGATTTAGAGTTTGAGTAGCGGATGGATATACTATCGCATGCACCAGAAAGGTTGCTAATCTCACCTTGAGATTGAACAACTATGAGTTACATTCAAATTTTTATGTGGTCAACATGGGACAGATGGACATAGTTTTGGGAATGAAGTGGCTCCAGGACTTGGGAGTATTTACCCTTGATGTACCTAAGATGGAGATGTCTTTTGAGGTTGATGGTAGGAGGCATGTATTGAGGGGTATTACGGATGGAGGCTTGCATTCTATTAGAGGGCTGGACACTAAGAGAAAGAAGACGGTGATTCAGGAGAAACCTGAGATGATTCTCAATCCGTTGTTCGAAGTGGAAGTTGCTTGGTCATATGAAAATCCACTCTATGGCTTGGATGATAATAGCTCTCTTGATTCCAGTCTTGAGATGAGCATTGTTGATAGTATTTGTGATCCTACTAGTGCATCGGGATTGAAAACAGGGCTCACAAAGGGGATTTCAGAGGTGTACATGGTGAGGAATGCTTACAGCTTCATTTTTGATGTACATGACCTATTCATGATGCACAATTTAGGGGCGCATGTGATGGATAGTTTGGATGATAGTTTATCTTGTACGAAGTTTGGAGGCAAGGATGATCAGTCTCTTGGTCTGCTTCCACTTGAGGCTTATACTTCTGCAACACTTGATGATGGTATTGAGTTGGTATGACAGATTCAATTTGAACAAATGTTGCAGAAAGTGTTCGGTGATGATAGGGACATTATCCAATTTTTCTTGTGGGATCCAGGTGGTGAATTGCTTGAGGACAAGCAATTTCAAGAGGGGCGGACTGTAATGTCTCCTTCTAGTTGACCATGACATATCAGCAGGATTAGCCTATTAACGGCTCTCGTAGGCTAATGAGGCATGGTGAGAGAGTCACTTGGCAGTCATTGGGTGATTACTTGGCTCAGTATTTGGTTGGAGTAAGGTTTTCCATCATATATCAATATTGTTTCTATTTATGGAAACCTTATTTTATAATTTGATGTTGAGATGCACTTTATTAATAATATAATATTTTAATATTTTATAAAATGCAAAAATTAAAATATATTGGAATCTTCTAGAAGTCAAAAAAGACAATGTTATTTTATTAAGGCCGACCTCTAGAGGAAAAAGCATAAATAGACCTTGAGGTCTCACTATTGAGGCAGGAAGATTTGATGTTGGTGATTGTTGATTTCTTCTTGATTATTTGTGGAGCCAAGTGGTCTATAGATAATCAATTTGTCTTTGGGAATGAAAACTCCCATTGATAGCAATTTTGAGGGTGTGAAATATCACCTGAATTATTACAGATTGGAGGTGATATTTCAATCACTTCATTGGGCAAAATTTGTGGCCTAAGGCCAATTTTTGAAGACTATGATTATAGGAGTTGGTTGGCATTGAAGAGTAGGGTTTGTGGCATCGAATATTTGAAGGATAAGGACAGACCTTCATTGGGCAAAGCTGAAGCTAAGTTTGAAACAAAACAAGGACGCCATTAGAGGAACATTTTCATTCATTTTAGCTCATATCTAGATTGATTCCTCTTGGAGATGGGTGCTCCTCATTTCTAGGGTTATGTGGATCATGTTAGATGTTATTGGAGTCTTGGAAGTTTGGTAGATTATTTTATAATAATTTTTATGTTAGAACAAGGGTGGCTGCTTCAGAATTTTGCATTGGGCTTTTGAGGGCATCATACTTGGAGATATTGATTGCATTTTTTATTTGAGACTCAAGGCAACTTCAAGAACTAGGCGCCATTAAGCTACAGTCCCAAATATCCATTCCTAAGGGGACGATTTGCTGATACAAGGAGGGACAAATTTTTGATGACCTCAAAGCAAGCTGGGCACACTACAGACAACGGTGATTTCATGTTTTGGGAAGCGTCATAAGTCAGATAAGAAATTCAGTGAGTTCGTGGTCCTTCTAGTAGCTTGGGCACATCATTTTGGAGCTGTTTGGCAACCTCATTTTGAAGAATCGAATATTTTAAGGAGGCTGCAACATAACCAAGTTTCCTTGTTTATTCATGCATATTATATGTTATTTAGATGCTACTGTTGTAGGTGGCAATCTATATCAGACTTAAACATACATTCATATGTATGATGCCAGAGTCTTGGCTTTGATATTAGCATTGTATTGGATGAGGAGAATTAGTAGTTGTTACAAATAATAGTTTGTATTTAGATCTTTTGTTTGTAAGCCAGGTGTTTGTAAAAATGTCTTGGCTATATATGCAATTTATACTCTTAGTATTTCATTCAAATGCATTCAAAATTGAAAGGGAGCATAGTATTTCATTCAGGAGCTTGCATAGAAATTGTAGAAGGTCATTCAAGCTTTCAAAAATCATTTGGAATTCACTCTTAGCATCCTTTCAATTAAGTAACTTCAAATTGAAACATTACATCAGCAAGTACAAGGTTGCATATGAACTATTTGACAAAATTACAAGTAGCAAATAAGGGCAATTTGTGATCAGTTTTTTAGCAAGGCTCATTACACTGATATTGTTGTAGAGATTTTTTTGCAAAAGAATAATTTCTACCATATATTTGCAATAGTACAATAATAGAGATGACTGATATTGTTGCAGAGATTTTTTTGCAAAAGAATAATTTCTATCACATATTTGCAATAGTACAATAATAGAGATGACTGATATTGTTGTACAATTTGGTTTACTAGAATAAAATTAAATATATTGAAAAATATTTTCATTTTTATTATTGTAAGTCAAATTTTCTAATTTTATATGTGATGAATTATCGATAGCGATGAATTGCTTGTGGTGAATTTTCCACAAGGTGAATTTGTCATGGTGGTGAATTGTTGGCGAAGAATTTTCTAACATTGACGGTGAATTTTCCTAGAGCCATTTTAAATAACTTATAAAGAAGGAATATAATAAGCATATTATTATTAGTTTCTTATTATAGAGATTTATGTTTTCATCATGTTTTTTTTAATTAATTTTTGTCTTGATAATTATGATAGATTAAAAATTAATTTGTTTATAATTTAAAATTTATAGATTTTTTCCTTAAAATTGTTTAAATTCAATTTATGATATTAGTATGAAGATTCAACTACATGGTTTTTAAGTGAAATATATTGATTGATATTTGATTAGTAGCTCACACAAATTTATCTCTCAATCGAATGAATGGTTCACTTAGAACTCATTGCATCTAGGTGATAGTAACAAATATGAAACATTGAGACTTCCCAAAAGGTCACCCCTCATAGTAACATGAGTAGATAGATGAGGAGAGGGAAACAAAGCATGAAGAGGCTTCCAATACCTTGACTCAAAATAATCAGCAACCTTGGAACTTAAATTCCTCTCACACTAAGATTTTTAAAGATTCTACCCAATCAAAACTAGAGAGGGGAGAGTCCAAAATCTAGAAATCCTCCCAAAATTTTATAGAACAATTTTCCAAGCATCCATTTAACCTCTTTTTTAAGAAGAGGTCTATTTTCCCCAATCTTCTTCCAAATGCAAGACCCAAGAGGCAAATCCAAGCTATCTCATGACACTTGGAAACACCCATGATGAGAAAGATATTTTATTTTGAAAATCTTCATCTATTCCTTAAGGTCAAACATCAATTTCAAATCTATCTTGGCCATGAGAGCTTAGTTAAATTATTTAATCTTTCTTATCCCTAGCCCACCCTGGTTTTGAAGCCTGCACACACTCTCCCAAGCCATAAGATGAATTATTTTTCTCTCCTCCACCCCAACCTAATTACCCTTTTTAAAATTTTCCAAGCTTCTTAACAAACTTCATTAGAAATTTGAAAAGACCCATTACACAAATAGGAAATTTTTGTAAGTTTTCTTTGAAAACATGAACTTTTCCTACTTGATTTAAGAGTGCATCCTTCCAACCAACCAATTTAGAATTAAAATTGTTAACCAAATAAAACCAAAAGAAATCCAAAGGTTCCTTAAATAAATTTTGAAGTCCCAAGTATTTTGAGGGAAGAGATTCCATGCTATTTTGAGTTTCCTATGATCAAGAGTGATTATAAAAGATATTGTACTATTCAGAACAACTAGGTTCCAATGTTCTATAAAAGATTGTATTAATTTCTCCTCCTTTAACAACTTATAATAATTGATATATAGGAGTTTCTAAACTAATTGGTATTTTGACATATGGTCTATAGATTAATTCAAAAGGGATATTTCTAATTGTTATCTTAAAGGTCATCATATCGTCCGATTTTTCTTTTTCATATCTAGTGTTTTCTTGGTTATATTTTTGAAATAATTTTTGTTGGACTCAACTTTTCTATTTCCTCGGGGATGGTAGGGAAATGAATAAGTCAAATCAATCCCATAATTATTGTGTAACAATGAAATATAATTATATTTGAAACACATACTATCTATCTTTTTCAGGCACACCAAATCTACTTATGATATTATTACGTAAGAAATTCATTACCACCCTTAATGTAACATTAAGAGTTAGAAAATGCCTCAACCTACTTGGTGAAGTAGTCCATAGATACAAGAATCCAGTATATCCATTGTTCTATATTTCTTGAAATTTTCCTATGAAAAATTAATTCCACATTGGTAGAAAGGAGCCTCAACTTCCTAACCTCCTCAAGCACCGCAATGTTGCCCTCTTCCAAAGAAGGTCCAAATTATATACTTTGACCCTAATGCTTGCTAGTGCCATGTAGCTCTTACACGCAAGTTCTGAATGTTCTGGAGTTCATAAGTTGTGGAAGATGCGACATTGGTCAGTTTTTAGGATTAATCCTCCAAGGGAAGTCCCAAAATCGTATCCTTAAAATGGTGTTGGAAGTGCCAACAGGAAGTATTTCTGTTTGGATCTTGGAGTGGGTCCACTAAGGCTCTATGTCGGCTTGAATTTGAGATGACTATTTGAATTGTTCTTCTCCAAGCGAGGTAACAAAAAGAAAACGTATTGAACCCAACACCGATAATACCACAAGTTATATGGGCACAAGCTCAGGAGCATTTTGATCCTGAAGAGTTATGGAAGGTATGTGATTGGTTGTTTAGCAGCTTGTGTGCGATTATTACAGGTATTTCTTTTGTGTGACCCCAAGAGAGGTTCTGAAAGCTTATGCCACTATGATTGTTGCACTGTATTCCCCTAAGGGAAGTGACAAGCGAAAACATACTACGTATGAGACCCGACAATGCCATGTGTCATATGTATGCAAGCATAGGATAGTTTTGAGCTGGTAATTTGTGCAAAGGTGCACAATTGGTTGCCTTATTATTTGCAAGCATACAAGAGAGAATATGAAAGCTTCTAATAGGAACTTGATGTGCGTTAGTGCCATATTTCACTTGGGCACAATTATAAAAAGGTCAATGGCCAGGGAAAGTTAAAATAAAGCACCATTGATTGCTATCAGATCTGGATGGAGCTTGGGAGTCTGTGATTGCTTTCACACTCGTCAAGATCTCTATTTTGGAGCGCCACCACAAACACTAGGAAGCCTTCTAAATTTGACGGAGTATTTTTTTGACACTTTCTCGGCCAAAGGTGGGAGAATTCCTTTCGTACCGCATTTACATTGGAAATTGATTTGATGGGTATTCATGACTGATTAATCTGGCATGGAGATTCCTTTCAAAGATCAAGGATGTCAACCATAATCGCTAATGTTATATACTCATAATAGAATGTAATCTCATGGTTGTTTCTTCCAAGACTGAAGTTAAGCATGTATGAAAGATAAAAATCATCATCACTAAATAGATTTGTGTACAGTTAGTTTTTAACGAGATTTATTGAAACACTCTATGGGGTGCTTTATCATGCATGAATATTACATGAATATTATTTGAAATTAGTGCAACCAAATTGACAAGAACTCTAAAATTTATAGAACGCATGTATGCCTCAAGGGCTTTCTGCATTTCTATGAGGAGATATGGATACTTCCATTAGTCTAGTGAGAATTTGTAGTTAGATAGAATTTTGAGGTGCAATCATAGAGCTTCGACTGAAGCGAATCATGTTGGAATAAGATTTTATGCTAATTGGAGCAGTTAAATTTATCCTTAATCAAGAATTTCTAGTGTTGAACGAGTTGTATAGGCTTGATTTAGACATAACATCATGATTCATGGTGACACTCATAGACCTACACACTCTAAAAGTGGAGGTGGTGGAAATGGCATGCAAGCTTTTTATACCCAATATTTTTGGTGGGTTGGAAGTGGTGATGGACACCGCCTCCTTCATCCTAGGTTTTCCAAGGCCCATGACTTGGAACATTTTCTAGTGCCAAGTGAGGAAGTAGCCTTCTTCCCCTTCATACTAGATATCAAAGGTGAGGCACTACACAATCATAAAGAGCATACAAAGGTGGCAGTAAGATTCCTGAGGAAAATGCTACGCATTGAGCTGCTTGAAGACTTTGAATGGGTGAGAAATTTTATCAATTGTATTTTGAAAATTAGTAATATATAGTCTGGCTTTCTTTGCAAAATCTGAACTTTGTTCTTTTTGAACATAAGTGTATAATGTTTTTCATAGGAGGACTTTTAATTGTTAGCAAGGTTTTGCAGCTATTTATGGTTGATTAGGTGTTTGGTTTTTGAATTTAGAAAGATAATGTTGAGCACCATGAATTTTATGTAGCCACTTAAGATTGCATGCTAGGCTATAGGAGGGGTAACTTATATATATTTTCTCTATTTTTTCGTTTGATACGTTGTGATTGTAATTAGTTCTGAAGAATGCATTTATTTTTTATGATTAATATAAAATGTTTATTCCTTTGGCCTTTTATAAAAAAAATGGAGCCTCAACTATTACAAAAGTAAGTGAAAGAGTACTTTTATTCTTCATCTTGCTTAAGAATCTCTAACAGGAATCACATTTCCTTACAATCCAAGCAATTTTCTTGAACAACGCAAGAAACATATATCCTACTCAAAGGATTTTATGTATGGTTGTATTGACCTTGAAATTTCCTTCAAATTCTTTGATGATATTCACTCAATACCTTATTGGTTGTTTTTTATTTTAAAACTTGAGGTGCAATCTATTAGGATATCTTCACATCATATAGTCATGTAATAACACATATCTTTAGTATTGAAAACTAAGATTTATTTGCTAGTTATTATTCATTCCATGATGAAATCTAATATTTCCTACATAGATGATACTACTCTTATACCATGGATCATGTCTCAATTGAGAAAAAAATGATTCATAATTGTAATTTTTTTATTAACATTATTTGCATCTAGATTTTCTTTTACCTTTATTTTGGCTAGGCCTTAAACTCTAATCAACTTTGTTGTTTGTATCTCTGATCATACTCTTAAATCTTATTGATGCACATCTACATCACTTACCTAGTGCTTCTTAGTAAGTGATTTTTTTTATTGTTGTATGGGGCACATATGCAATTATATATGCACCTATTACATATGTCTTATACTCTAGGTAACTTTAACAAATGTGTAATAGAAATTTTCCATTATAATATAATTCAATTCATCACAGAGTTGAGGCTTAATGAAAATGAAACATATTTATCATATCCATATTTTTTCTTTTGAATACATAGAACAGTAAAAAAGGAGTTAAATGAGAAGAGATAAAAGGTTCTAGAATAGTATAGACTTATTGATACAAGTTTTTCTTTCATTGATTTCTTGATCTTCACAAATTATTTCGTGGTTTCATTAATCCATATGATTAATTTATCATATCTCATCATCTTGGAGATAGCCATAACTTTCTCATCAAACTTAGGAATGTGTAGTGCCCAAAAATGTACTCCTTTATAATTTTACACTATGTTTGGGTCCCATATTTAATTGATATAAATTAAGCCTCTAATTTCTAAAATTTTACATCTACAAGCCTAATTAATTTGCATTTTCCAAAAGGGGGGTATGATTTAATTAATGCATTTATTTGTATCACCCTAAAATGAATAGGTCTTGATTATTTAAGTTAGGACCCATTCACCCTTGGGCGAATGGGTCCCCCTTAAGATCACAAATTCAAATTTTAAACATGTTTTTGGTGGCATCTTAGGTCCTAAATTCAAGTTTTAAGTGTTGGCTTGTAATGTTTAATTTTTGGGAGATTAGAAAATTATCTATAAAAGCTAGGTCTTTTTATCAATTCAAATCCTAGAACTTTTTGAAGAACTTCACAATAGCTAAGATTATTGTCAAATCTGTTCAAGGGCATATTTCTCAAGAATTTGTTGCAAAAATCAAGATTTCAAGCATCATGTCAAAGTTGTCAAGCATCATGCATGTTTTTGGAGCTAACATTGTGATGTAGGTTTCAAGAATTTAAGTCAAATTTCAAGCATCAAGATCACATCATCAATCAAGACATTCATGCAAGATAAAGACCTTAGAGAGATATACTAAGTTGTAGTCCTTCAAGTCAATCAAATAAAGGGTTTGGCAAGTTGTAACATAGCAATTATTCATTCATCATTCCTTTCATATTTCTTTGTTTCAATTCAAGGTTTTAATTACCAAAACAAGGGTTGACATAGGAAAACCCCCATTCACCAAAAAAAACCCTCTTATCTTTGTTTAAGATCTTAGGTCGAACAAGGATTGAAGATCTCTCAAGGAGAAAAAATGGAAAAGTTTTCAAAGTTACATAAGTTGTCAAAGTTGTCATCAAGCCACAAAAACTCACTTTCAAGATTTATTTCCAAACTTTCGATTGTGAAATCTAGAGAATTTGGGAGTGTATACCTAGGAGCATAGGGCCTAGAAATTGATTTCAAAAATCCCTGCAAAGATCCATTCATGCTTGGGTGAATGAGTCCCAAAGGACAGTCAACAACAACATTTTAATGATAGGTGCAAAAATGCTAAACCTTCTCAAATCTGCCTAAAATTTGTAGGTTCCATTAGATCAAGGTTTAATCTTCTCATTTCATGTGTTACTTTGAATTTTTGGGTTTATTTACTATTTTGAATCTTTCTCCCAAAAGTGTTGTTTCAATAGATTTTCCTCATCCTAGATCATAAGTAAAAGAACAAGATTTCCTTCAAGGTTGACTAACCTAAGGGTTGAAAGTCAACCTTGGCTTAAGGTATCTCTTTTTTCCTAATGAGATAGAGGGAGATAGTGCTTTATACCCCATTTTACCCTTTCTATTTATAGTAAATTATTGGTGAAACCCCATTAAATAGAAGAGCACCCAAAACCCTTTATTTCATTGTGGTGAACTTGACCTTCTTACACTATAAACTTTCTGATTTGGAGTCCATTCAAACCCTATGTCTAGGATTTTCATTCCTTTGCATTGCATTGCAATTATTTGCATCTCATTTAGGGTTGTAAATTGTCATTATTTTACATTTCCTTTAGGGTTTTAGGATTGCATTTTACATCCTTGAAAATAAAATAAAAATAAAAATTGCATGCTGCAAAACAAAAAATGTACACCCTTATATTTTCGCATTTGTTTGGGCCGTCCTTGTTAAATTAAGTTTAGTGTTGCCTTGATTTGGCATTGTAATGTGTTTAACACATTCACATTAGGTCTTGGACCCTTTTAAACTAAATGGACTTAATTATGCCTTATTTAGGGTGTTGTAAAGTGTATCCTACCACTTTCACACTAATCTAGGGTTTTCATTATTAATTGTGTTTCTTTATTCTTTAATTTGACTTATTTTGCATCCACAAGCCTTAATTAATTCATCTTTCCAAGGATAATATTGACATAAACAAACATCCAATTATAATTCAGGTGTTTCTGGATTATGTGGCCTAGATTTAGTGATCTAGGACTCATACGCCACCTTCGGTGTATGAGTCCCACCTAAGTTTCGAGGCCCTGATCTTGATTTTACATCATTCTAAGCATGTTTGAAAAATGTGTTCCATAGCTAAGCCTAATGGTATTCATATGCCACATCTAACGTATGAGTCCCATGTGGCCCAAAATCAATTTTAATTCAAATTCTTGGCAGTATTTTATCCTCCTAGATCTGTTGTTGGCTTGTAGTTTAGTAATTTCAAGAAATTTGGAATAAAAAAGTATAAATACGAGGTTATTTCATTCATTTTTATCCTAACAAGCAATCAAGAGACCTAGCAAGTTGAATGATCATCCTTACAGAAAATTTGAATTTACAAAGAGAATTCAAGTGTTTACAAGGGCATTCAAGAGTCTTTAATGTTAGAATTTTGAAACAAGCACAAAACCACGAGCCATAGGATCAAACAACAAAAAAATAAACCTTCCACACAAGAGATATGCAAATAAATATGTGCAATATTCTTCAACAAGAAAAAACTACAGAAGAGAGAACTTTCATGAAGATATGAAAGCTACAAATATTCTCCCATTAATAATTACAATGAGATCAATCCTGAAGAAAGGAGATCAAACCCTAGAAAGAAACCCTAGTGTGCACACTTAATAATTAATAAATAATTAATTATTGATGTGCCTAAGTTTAGCTTAAGCAAACCTAAAGTGATAAGTGACTTAATTAATTAACCAATATGATTAAATTAATTAAGTGAAATGACTTATTAATCTAACACCCCCCTTAAGATGAACTAGGGAGTAGCTAAAACAATAGGAAAATATGCATAAAAGAAAAGATGGGTCCCGACAACAAGGCTAGATTAGGTACCCATGTACAAATGTAAAAAATCTCTCACAATAGGAGAAAATGAGAAAACCTCATGGAAAAAACTCCTCTCCAAAAGAGAGAAATATAGGTGAAGTTCAAACAAGCCTCCAAACAAGGAAAGGTTGTCCCAAAAGATATGAATAAAGAGAACACCACAGAAGCATGAAGAAGCTACAAAAAACTATCACAAGATGATTGCTACAGTGCTGAAGAAGCTCCTCTGAAGGTAGGATGATCAGGATCAAGAAGACAACAATCTATATGAATGCCCCTAACGACACTACTTGAATCAGATGATGGAAAACAAAGGCAAACACCTGGAACAAAGATACAAATGTCACAAGTACCAATAGTCAGAAGAACACTGAACAACTGAGTATGGAAGATTCCTTCCAAGGTGAAACCAAGGAAGCATTAGCACAAATAGTATAATACCCCCCCATAATGCTAACTAGGAGAGCCTAACATATCCATTGAAATGTTGTGTAACACACTATAGTGCATGAAGGAGAAGAAATAACATCTGAAAGTGCACAAGAAATCACCTGCAAATGAAAAAGTGGTGTGCAAAACAAAGCACACATGCATGAGGATGGAATCATATGGATCCACTGTTTTCATGAAGGGACACTCACCAGACAAAGGTGTGATGGAAAAAAAAAGGAACTACACAACCCCCCCATGGCACTTTATAATACAATGAGTACAAAATATGGCACAACCTTATGTGCAAAATCCCCCAAAATACATGTACAATAGTGTGGTACTTTATCTTAGTGTGTTTACATATAATATTTCTTACAAATGATGTCTACAATGCTCCAAAAGGATAAAAAAACTAGAAATACATAAAGAATAGCCAAAAACAAAGCATCCCATGCAAACAAGAAGTTCCCAAGAGAAATTATGTCTAGGTAGTTCACTAGAGTGTGAAAACACAAAAAAATTGAATAAAATGTACCTGGAGTGAAACCTAAAAAAATTGCAGGGATGGAACTAAAGAGCTCTAAAATACAATTCCAATTTTGCTGAGGTCGCGAAAAATTGAGAAACTGGTCAAAAGTGATGAGCTCGGGACTGAAAACAGATCCTTTGACTTCCATAGGATATAGAATGCACCAATAGAAAAGTAAAGCAATGAGACCCATACCATTGGAAATTTAGCAGAACCGGCTTTCTGACAATATCTCGTTTGCCAAAAAATGATATCATATGCCCAAGTTATGGCCTCTGGAAGAAAACAGCTCCAAAGGGGAAAAAACCAGTCATGACATTAAATTTGATGTCCAAATGGTCATCACAACAAAACTATGAGCTTAAAATTGATGGCCAAATGACAGTCGGTGGATTTTCCCTACTTGGCCTTATTGAAAAAATATTGTTTTTTTAAAAAAACAATAAGAAAACATATACATGTATATATATATATTTTTAAATATAATAAAAACTCTGATTTAAAAAAAAAAATTATAATTTTTTTTTGGGGCGGCCTGGGAAGTACCATTGCCAGTGGTACTATCAAATTTCCAAATAGTTGTACTACCGGTGGTAGCTGACAGTATGGTCGGATGACGTACAACAGGCTGACGTCAGCCTTTAAAAGGCTTTAATTTTTTTTAAAAGAACTTTCTTTTTAAATAAAAAACCTGCTTAAAAAAGCTTTTTTTTTTAATATTCTTTTTTAAGATTTTTTTTTGTAGGGAAAAAGATTTTGAATTTTCATTTTTGTTTTTTTTTTAAAAAATAGCTTAGAAGCATGCAGGCAAGGCCGTACGAGTCTGGAGACATAAAATTTTTGCCTCAGAAGACAATTGCAGCAAATTTGAAGATTTGATAGACATTTTTAGGGTTTTTCGCTGCTCTGAGGATGATAGTGATGTTCGTTTCGACTCAAAATGCTCCTAAAAATTAGGCACCCCCTAGATCTAGTAAATAAACCTTTTCTTCATACCTTCACTGACAAACAAAAGCCAAATTTGACAAAACAAAGGTCAATCTTGACTATTCTGGTAGCTCTGAATCCAATGGCGAGGTCCTTTTCACACCAAAATGCACCGAAAATTCACCCACTCCAAAATTTGCAAAAAATGGAAAAGGGGATTCAGATCTGAGGCATGCAACACTTGTTGAAGAAGAAAACCTCATAAATCTCATAAATTAAGAAGGGGTTCATTGAATCCATGCTCAGATACCATGTTAGAATTATGAAACAAGCACAAAACCATGAGCCACATGATCAAACAACAAATAATTACACCTTCCATGCAAGAAATCTGCAAACAAATATGTACAATATTCTTCAACAAGAAAAAGCTATAGAAGAGAGAACTTTCAAGAAGATATGAAAGCTACAAATATTATCCCATTAATAATTACAATGAGATCAATCCTTAAGAAAGGAGATCAAACCCTAAAAAAAACCTAGTGTGCACACTTAATTTAATTAATAAATAATTAATTATTAATGTGCCTAAGTTTAGCTTAAGCAAACCTAAAGTGATAAGTGACTTAATTAATTTTAACCAATATGATTAGATTAATTAAGTGAACTGACTTATTACTCTAAAATTCAAGAGTTGATTATCAAGTGTTTCAAAACATTATTCAAGTATGAAGCATCATGTCAAAGTCATCATGTATCATATTTTTTTTAGCTAACATTTGTGATGTAGGGTTTTATGATTAAAGCTAGCATTCAATTCAAGATCTATCACATTCAAGCAAGAGTCAAAATCTACGTCCATTGAATCCATTTCTTACATGTTTACAATGCTTCATTGCTAGGGTTTTGTGATTTGTAACATTGCATATTGTTCATTCATCATTTCTTCATTTCATTACAAGGTTTGATTACAAAAATTCCCTCTCTTCTATGTGTGATTTACAAACCTAGGTTGAAGGTACATTGAAGAGAAAGGTTGGAAAGAAGTTTTCAAGTGTTCAAAGTTTTCAAAGTTGTCACATCCTCTACAAGATCATTGAAAGACCTCTACATAGAAGAATTCAGCAATTCAGATCCAAAAACTAGGTTGAGAGTATTGAGTAGATATTGAAGAGTAGATTCAAGTCCTAATTTTTTAGAAAAGTTAAACTGGACTAATATGCCACTTCTGGTATATGAGTCCTAATAGAGTGAAAGTTGTAGTTTTTAGGTGTTCTAAACATATCTCTGCCCAATCTTTGTTCCTACTCGAAAACCCTTAGCTAGAACTAAATCACCTAGATAGGTGTATGAGTCTTAGCATACATTAATTTCAATATTTTCCATTTCAAATTTCCATTCAAGCTTCAATGGGTTTCCAAGTGCCCCTCTTTGCTTTTCCAATTTTTTGTTTTGTTTTACATTCATTTTTAGATCTTTTGTTCAAGTCTTGCATATCATTAAGTTTCAAAATTAGGTCTTGCATATCACTATTATTTCCAAGCCCTAGCTTGGTGGTGAATCCATTTTCAGTCCTTTGTTGCACCCTAGGATACCTTATTGTAAGATCTTTTTCCCCCTTTACATTCTTGGATTGAGATCTCTAATGTTTCCTTGAGTGTAGCAAGTGTGAAATAGGTACCCTATCCCTTGTGCTCCATCTCCTCAAAGGTGGGGCACCCTATTTTTGATGCTACATTTTGGTGAACCCAACGTGAACACATCTTTTTAGATTTGGAGTGCATTATAGTCCTAGATCTACCATGCATTAATTTTGCATTAGGTTTTGTATTAGTTAATTTGCATCTAGGGTTTCAAAATATTACATTAGTGAAAGTGCATGTAGGTTGCATTTTTGTGTCTTTCATCATTGAATCCCATCTCCAATGTACATATACATTCAACCAAGACATTATCCAACTCAAAAAGTATAGCATTCACTTATTTTTTTTAAAAAAATGTGAAAAAACCCTAAACTAGGATTCATACGCCCCTTTGGGCGATTTGGTCCTAGTACATGAGATTTTTCCTGGTTTCTAGTTATTTTGTGTTGGCTATTATTCACTATCTAGACCCCAAGAAAACCCTAAGTGGGACTCATATGCCCCTCTAAGTGATTTATTCCTGTCTCAAATTTTTGAACTTCATTTTCCAACATTAAATCCTCTATTTTTGTGCTTCTATTTGTTGATTGGTAGCTTTTAGTTTTAGTTTACAAAGTTTCATTTTCATTCAAATCATTGCATTTAACTTAAAGTGATTCGTCTTGTTCATTTCTTAAAATTAAAAATTACATTACCACCCATGCTATAAATTCGATTTCCAAATCCTAAGAATAAAAACACATCTCATTGCAAATATCATAGAATCTTCAGGCATAGTACTGATGAGTGTTGTGCCTTATAGAAAATCTTTAAAAAGTTAGATATCATAGAAGTAGTCCCTTAAAGTAGGACCCATTTAGCTCCTTTCCATGTAATAGTTGTAATATGATAACATTCTCACTATTACATGCTTTACATTTATTGTAAATAATCTCAAAATGCAAGGAGCTCTTTTCCATCACTTACCACAGCTCATTCATGTCTTGCACACACTAGGGGGGAAGAAGTAGATAGCCTTGTCCTAGTAATGCATTTTTTGTTGTCCCTTTGGCTAGTTGTACACCTTCTTTATATGATGAACATGATTGGGATGTAGACAACCTAGTAATAGGTTGAATAGCATGTGCCTTGATAGTCTTTTATTTTCTTTTGCATGTTCTTCTGTGTGATTGCATGTGCATAATGTGTTCCCTCGTGATGTTTTGTTTGATGTATCTCTCTTTCTCTTTGTGAAATTCCTTTATTTGTATCTACATTCTTCTCTATGTCATAAATTTATTATTTTTTCTGTGTCTTGTGTTTTCCTTTTGGGGATGATGCAAGGTGTCGAGACATTCATGTCTCTTTCATGTTGACCCAAAGGCTTTTCCTCTATCCCTTCTTTGTCTTGTGTTTTCCTTTTGGGGATGACGCAAGGGGTCAAGACATTCATGTTTATTCCATGTTGACCCAAAATATTTTCCTTTATCTCTTATTTTTCTTGTATTTTCCTTTTGAGGATGATGTAAGGCGCCAAGACATTCATGTTTCTTGCATGTTGAACCGAAAGGATTTTCTTTGTTTTCGCTCTTGTTATGTCATTCTTCTAGTTCTATGAGTATTTGGGGAATGATGACAGTTCTGAGCTCTCTAAAAAAAATTGTAGCAAGAACATATTGACCTTGAATCCATGGATCCCTTATGTGATTTTTGGGATAACTCCCTTTTTCATTGGAATTATTCTTTTGCATTTCATGTTATGTTTCTTTCACTTTTTGTTGACATTGGGTGTGATGTCCTTCAAGGGTGTGATCCCTATTAGCATATTATATTCCTCTTAGTGGCTTGATACAACACACTGCATCCCCTACATTGTGAGTTTTCTATTCTTTGATTGGTCCTCTCTTGGAGACATTAGGCACAATGTCCCCTAGGTTAATACCTTACATGAACTGAGCAAAACTCCATTGAATGTACCTTACACTATTTTACATTTACAACATCTGTTATATGGCCACCTTGCATAACACACTTTTCTTTCCTGTGGAGCCATCCTAGGTATGTGTAGGATCATGATGGGCCAAAAAGTGGTGATATGATGGGTAGTGTAGGGTATGTGTCTTACGACTTCTTTTTAACCCAAAATTGATGAAACAAAAAGGATTTTAAAAGGAGATTCTTAGCTTTCCACCTATATAAATTATGCTTTACTTTGAATTTAATAAATAATTATTATTCATTTTCTATTTAAATTATGACTAAAGTTCTGATTGATAGGCTGATTGAAAATCATCTATAGCTTTCAAAGAGTAGCACATTTTATGAATCTGAAACATGTGTCACATTCTATGATTTGCATACTATAAGATTAAAAAAATAAAAAATAAATTTCATGAGGTTTTGACCAAGTTAAGGTGGTCAGACATACGAGTTTTATATTTTTTTTAAAGTTGTAATAAAAAACTCATAATTAATTATTTACTTGGAAAAAAATTACAAAAAAATATGCATTACATTGGGACATGAGTCCTCTACTTATATCTAAAATATTATAAAAAAATATTATCATTTTATTGTGGTTAGGGTGGTACAACTACTTATTTTCCCTTTGAATTTTAAGTACTCTTGCATTAAAATTTCAAATTTTCACCAAATAGATTTAAAAATAAATAAACCTAGTAGTTTAAAAACTACATTCAATTTGGTACATATTCTATTCTTACATATTTTTGAAATAATATAGATAACTTATTCCAATTTTTACATCAAGTTTCCTAACTCTAATGTTTTTGAATTTTTTGCCTCTTAAGGGCCTAATTTTTCCATGATGATCCTGCACATACCCTCCTATTTATTCATCAGTGTCAAGCATATGAAGCTTTTGTTGCCTCATGAAGCTTGAAGTTCATTGTTGTGTGGTACCTTATCAAAGTTCTCAAGGGGTATAACTTTGGTATGGTTAGCATATGGGAGCTGAAATGAGGCATGAATTTCCCATAGCCACTTGCTTGTGTGAGTGTATACCACCGCATGTGCATGTGTTTCACTAGGGGCTCACCTAGTGGATACCAGATTCCACTAGCCCTTGTGAGCGTGTGTTAGTTTGCATAGTGGAAATCACATTCCACTTGTAAATTTTCTTGGAAAAACAACCTAGATTTGATCCACACCATGCTGGACAAATGGCCAAAGCTTGATCCACCCCTTTTTTTGGTTTTCCTTATGTCTTTGGTAATGTATGCTTGTTCCTTGATGGTGCTCCTACATTATTTTAATGTGTGTCCTCTTGTGCCTATATTGGTCTATTATAGGATCTTGATCCTAGGGGCTTGGCCATCTCCTTTGATCTCTATCACCCTATACTATCTGCACCGGCATACTTGGACCCTTCTTGATGTGAGTTTGAAGCAGGTTCATCCTCTCACTAAAGTGGGGGCTAAATTTAATGATGGAAAATGTACACCCTTACATTTTTTCATTTATGTTGGGACCTTGTTAACTTAAGCTTAATGATGCCTTGATTTAATGTTGTAATGTGTTTAACACATTCACATTAGGTTTTGGGCCCTTGTAAACTAAATGGACTTAATTATGCCTTATTTAGGGTGTTGTAAAGTGTATCCTAACACTTTCACACTAATCTATGGTTTTCATTATTAATTGGATTTCTTTATACTTTAATTGGCCTTATTTTACATCCACAAGCATTAATTAATGCATCATTCTGAGGATAATGCTGACTTAAACCAACATCCAATCATAATTCAGGTGGTTTTTTATTATGTGGCTTAGATTTAGTGATTGAGGAGTCATACGTGACCTTGGGTGTATGAGTCCCACCTAAGTTTTGGGGCCCTGATCCTGATTTTACATCATTCTAAGAATTTTTGAAAAATGTCTCCCATAGCTAAGCCTTAACCAGCCTAAAATGCCACTTCTAGCATATGAGTCACGTGTGGCCCAAAATAAAATTTAATTCAAATTCTTAGCAGGATTTTATCCTCCTAGATCTAATCTCGATTTTTAGTGTTGTAATTTCGGGAAATTTGGTATAAACAGGTATAAATACAAGTCTTATTTCATTCATTTTTATCCTAACAAGCAATCAAGAGACCTAGCAAGTTGAATGAGCATCCTTATAGAAAATTTGAATTTACAAAGAGCATTCAAGAGTCTTCAAGAGTTGATTATCAAGTGTTTTGGAGAATTATTCAAGTATGAAGCATCGTATCAAAGTCATCATGTATCATTTTTTTTTCAACTAACATTTATGATTCAAGGTTTTATGATTCAAGCTAGCATTCAATTTAAGATCTATCACATTCAAGCAACAGTGAAGATCTACATCCATTAGATTCATTTCATACATATTTGCAACACTTCATTGCTAGGGTTTGGCGAGTTATAACATTGCATGCCGTTCATTCATCATTTGTTCATTTCATTACAAGGTTTGAGTACAAAAATGGTGTTGGACCAAGGAAAAACCATTAAATATGCTAATAAAACAACATTTTCCCCTCTTTTGTGTGTGATTTGTAGACCTATGTTGAAGGTACATTGAAGAGAAAGGTTGGAAAGAAGTTTTCAAGTGTTCAAATTTGTCAAATTTGTCACATCCTCTACAAGTTCATTGGAAGACCTCTACAAAGCAAAATTTAGCAATTTAGATCCAAAAACTAGGTTGAGAGGGTTGAGAAGATATTGAAGAGTAGACTTAGGTCCTAATTTTTTGGAAAATTCAAACTATATTGATACGCCACTTCTGGTGTATAAGTCCCAATACAGTAAAAGTTGTAGTTTTTAGGTGTTCTAGTCATATCTCTACTAAATCTAAGTTCCTTCCCAAAAACACTAATCTAGGACTAAATCACCCATACTGGTGTATGATTCCCAACAAACGTTAATTTGAATATTCTCATCATTTCAAATCTCCATTCAAGCTTCAATGGGTTTCTAGGTGCCCCTCTGTGCTTTTCCAACTTTCTATTCTATTTTACATTCATTTTTAGGTCTTTTATTCATGTCTTGCATATCATTTTTATAATTAGGTCTTGCATTTTACTAGTCTTTCCAAGTCCCAGCTTGGTGGTGAAGCCCTTTTCAGTCTTTTATCACACCCTAGGATACCTTATTGTCAGATTTTTTTCCCCCTTTACATCCTTGGATTGATAACTCTAAGGTTTCCTTGAGTGTAGCAAGTGTGAAATAGGAACCCTATCCCTTGTGCTTCATCTCCTCAAAGGTGGGACACCCTATTTTTGATGCTACACATGCATATTGCATTAATTTTTCATAGTAATTACATCTTAGTGTATGCTCCATCATTCATATTCAAAAATTGAGTCAAATTTGCATTTCAAAATTTGTCATATTGTTCATCATTTTTCATTCATTACACTTTCATTTAAACATGAAATTTTATAAAAATCAATCATTGAAAGTATATTTTATATGACATAAAACAAGAAACTCTAGATTTGAACTTCAAACTCAAATTCATATTTTTGTAATCATTGTGCTAGGACCCATTTTCCCTAAGGTGAATATTTCCCCATAGAAGTGATGTTTCAAACTTTTGGGTAGTGATTTGTCTCTATTTGCATTCCTATGATCTTTTGTTAAATATGGGTTTTAATTTTAGAAATCAAGAAAACCAGTCATATTTTGTATTAGCTTTAATTGGTCTAATTCAGTGCATTGTTTGAACATCAGAATTGGAATTAAAATACATCATTTTTAGATATTTGCATAGCATAATCAATAAAGTATCTTGTTTAAAATTTGAAAATTTCTCTCTTTTTACATACTTGCATTGTACTTCATATTCTAGGGTGTTTGATTGCATATATCTTGTGCCTATTCTATAAGTGTTTTGGATCTTGAGTTTTCCAACTCTTCCACCCATAGTGTTGATACTAGTCAACCCACTATGGACCATAGCTTTGATACCTCATTTCCCATGACCACCCTACCCATAACCAATGCGACTAATGGTTACACAATGGTTGCTAATGTCCCTCAAGAAGAAATAAGAGAAATGGATGATGATTTAGAGAAATTGCATTTTTTTGTGAGTTCAGAGTAAATTGCTTGTATTGAAATTTTTGTTGTAGATAATATGAGGAAAATACTTGATAGTCAATAGGGAATATATTTTTTTTGTAGCCTAGCTCATATTAATGATAAAAATGTCCCTACAATGAATAGTTGTGCTCAAAATTTGTGGTATACTCAAATTCAAGGTGGAAATCCAATTCCTCCTTCCACAACTATGAACTCTATTCCGACATACACTAATCCAACTATTACAACTTAACAACCTACTAGAAATTTCAATACAACCTTGGGTAATTCCATTGGGAATCCATTTAATTTGTGCATTTAAATCTCATATCTCCTAATCCACCACCCTCACAAACTTCCAATTCACTTGTCCTTCAAATACATACATAGCCCCACCTTATTCACCTCCATCTATGAACACAAACAACAATCCCTCCCTTAACCAAATCCTACAAAATGTATCATCCCTCCAACAATGAATTACTACATTGAACCAAAATCAAAATACAAAACCTTCAAAATATTTCAAAATAAACTATTTATCATTTGAGATATTGAGTGCACAAATGCCACAAGGCATAATGATTCCTAGATTTGAGAAATATGGTGGAAAAGGAGACCCTAGTACCCATGTCTCGGTATACACAACCTTATTTAGTGACTTCATTTTTTAAGATAAAATCTTGGCTAATATTTTCCCTCGAACCTTGAAATAGAATGCCTTGGAGTGGTTTTGTTCTTTACCAAATAACTCAATTAGTTCATTCAATTAACTTGATGCTTTTATTAACCATCTCCAAGCGCACATGGGTCCAAGGATGATCTTAGCTAATTTAATGCATTGTAAACAAAACAAAGATGAAAATTTCACTAATTTCATAGCACGATACCAATTGATTTATTCACAAATAAACATTAAGATTCTTGATCTTGAACTTCAAATAATATTTATAGCCAATTTTCATACCAATTGAATCATAGAAAAATAGAGTGGGGGGAGGCCCACTTATTCTCCTTTGGTAATTTAATAATGTCCTAGGAACCCTAATTGGATTGACTATCAACCTTAAAGGTGAGTCAATTATGAACAAGGAAGACCTGGGAGGGGATTCTTTAAGCTTTGAAGGGTTCACCACCAAGCAAAATCTTGGAAAAGACAACTAAACATTCAACTCAACAAATTTAATAATGTACGCTAAATGGTGAAAGAAAATGATGAAATTATGCAATAGCAAGTTAGGGTATGTGTACCTGGGAAG
The DNA here is from genome assembly GCA_007258455.2 of Sequoia sempervirens. Lineage (NCBI taxonomy): Eukaryota > Viridiplantae > Streptophyta > Pinopsida > Cupressales > Cupressaceae > Sequoia > Sequoia sempervirens. The sequence goes on along the minus strand of VDFB02271358.1, from coordinate 1,250,181,939 downwards.
TATAGAAATGTGACAAGGATTCTGGAATGCAAAGAAGCTATCAAAATGTGCTATGGAGGACTAAGACACCCTTACTATCTTATTATTCCTACTGCCATTTTTTGAGGGAAATGCAGAATCTTCGAATGTCGAAATAGGATCTAAAAGAGTCTTAGAAAAATTCCACTTAGAGGATTAAGATGCCCTTGCTACCTTCTTTTTCCTAACTTTAATTTATTAAATCTTTGAAAGTGATCCTGAAGCTTGATGTCTGCACTTCCTTCTTCTCTGATCTTAGGTTTTCAAACTTCTAGATCTAGCCTATGGGTTTGTTTCCATGAAGATGGAAACTTTGAAATGCAACTTTACAACTTTTCATCTTCAAATGATCTTCAAGTCTTCAACCTAAATCTACAATCACAAAACACAAGAGGGTAAAAACTTTTTGATTGTTAGTAAATGGGGGTTTTCCTTGGCGAAACCCCTTGTTAATTAAACCTTGAAATGAAATGAAATAAAGGAGGGAAATGATCAATGAAAAAAATGCTATGTTAAAACTCACCAAACCCTTGTAATAAGGTGCTGAAAATATGCTTGAAATGGATACAATGGATGTGGTTCTTGACTCTTTCTTGAAGGATGTAGATCTTGCATAAAAAACTTGCTTGAATCATAAACCCTACATCACAAATTTTAGCACAATAACAAACATCATGCAACAATCTATTTGATATGATGCTTGAATCTTGATGATGGCTCCAAATGCTTGATTAAATTTCCTTGAATGCTCAATTTTCTATTAGGAATACTCTCACAAAAGACTTGGATGACAAATGAATGAATGGACCTTGTAGTTATACATATTCATGCTTAATATCCTGAAATTACACCACAATATGCCAAGATATGAATTCATTAATTAAAGGAGGCTAAATCCCACCAGAATTTGAAATTAAATCCCAAAAATATCTCAAGGGGTACTAAGATGCCCTAGGTGGCATCTTAGTCCCAAGGTGTGAAACTTGGGGCACAAACTCCAAAAAGGGGCCTATTTAAGGGACATTTGAAATCAGGGTCCCAAGACCTTTGGAGGAGAAAGATGCCCTAGGTGTCTAATTAGTCCCAGTCCAAAAATCAAGGACACATAGTATGAATCATTAAATTATCATTTATCCATTAATGTTTTTTGGGGTTAGCTAGAAAAATATGCAGTTTATTAGGCTTGTGGATGCAAAATAAGGCCAATTAAGACATAAGTAAGGATAAATAAAGCAAGGCAGGCCCAAACAAGTGTGAAAATGCAAGGGTATGCATTTTTGTGCACTACATTTAGCCCCCACTATAATGAGAGGATGAGCTTGCTTCAAACTAACACTAAAGTAGCCAACCACACAATCAAGAGGGGTTCTAATGAACAAATGCTAGTAAGATAGGATGACAAGAACCAAAATGGTGGCCAAGACCAAAAGATCAAGATCCTATGAAAAAGAAAAACAGGCACAAAAGAACACACTTGTGGATGATATATGCAACCATATAACCAAATCACAAATATACACCATCAGAGATAGAAAAAGGAAAAAGGAAAAGAGGAAAAATAAAATGCAACAGATCAAGCTTTGATTGGCCATCTAAGGTGCTATGGATCGGGTCTAGGCTATTTGTCTAAAAGAATTTTACAAGTGGAACATGTTGTCCACTATGCAAACAAAATGCATTCTCACAAGGGCTAGTGAAGCTTGTTGTTCACTAGGTGAGCCCCAAGAGGTCCATATCAATGTCATACCCCCATGACTATGATAAGGAAAAAAAGAAAATGCACACTCACAAGGGCTAGTGAAGCTATTTGTTGACGAGATGAGCCCTAGGAGACCATATCAAATCCATACCTCCATGACTTTAATAAGGTATGGAAATAAATTGCACACTCACAAAGGCTAGTGAACCTAGTTGTTCACTAGGTGAGCCCCAAGGGACAATATCAAAGCCATACCTTCATGACTTTAATAAGGTAAAAAAATGCAACACAATAAGAAATAGGGATGTTCGAAGTGATTTTGCTTAGTTCATGTGAGGTCTTAATCTAAGGAGACATCATTCCTAATGTCTCCAAGGGAGGACCAATAAAATGATAAAAGATTTACAACTTAGGGAATGTAGTGAGTTGCATCACCACTACAAGGAATATAATATGCTTATACAGATCATTCTTTTGAAGGACATTACTCCTAGTGTCACCACAAAGAGGAAAAACCCATTGTATTAAGTAAGAAAATCACATCAAAGAACATGGAAAAGAAAAATGCAAATGAAATCATTCCAAAATAATGCCAATTTATGCCCCTACTTTAAAGAAATTGCTAACACCATGTTGTGAGCAATTACTTTAAAGTATCCAAAACATGAAAAAGAAAAAGGTTGAGAGGGTTTCCCCCTAGAAACACATAAGTGATCTATGGATTTGGGGTCCGTATGTTCTTTCTACAATGATATTAGAGAGCTAGGAACTATCATCATTCCCAAAATACACATAGAACTTGAAGAATGACATAAAGAGAGAAAAAAAAAAAAAAAACCTTTTGAGTCAACATGAAAGAGACATAGGGTGTCTCGACGCCTTGCATCATCCCCGAAAGGAAAACATGAGAAAAAAATGAAGGGAAAAGAAAAGAAAAATACGTTGGGTCAAAATGGAAGAGACATAAGGTTTCTCGATGCCTTGGGTCATCCCCAAAAGGAAAACAAAAGAAAAAATGAAAAGATAAATGAAAGGGAAAAAGCTTACAACATATAGAAGAATTAAGGTACAAATAAAGGAATGCGCATACAAGGAAAACACCAAACAAAACATCACAAGGGATCACAATACAAACATGCAATCATACAAAAGACTAGTAAGGAATAGGAAAGTCAACCTAGAGTAGTTCATCTGCCTCCCAATCTCAGTCTGTATAAGAGGAAGGTAGATGATGAACCTAACAAACAATGAAAAATTCATTACTAGGACATGGTTGTCTATTTATTTTCCCCATTGGATGCAAGATAAGAATGATCCGAGGTAGGTGATGAGAAAGATCATGTAATAGTGAGAATAGAATGTTCTACAACTATTACATGACAAAAGGAAAAGGATAGGATATGCAATCACTTGATGGAAATCATTGCCATGGAAGTATTCAATTTTTGTGATACTAACTTGAATGCATGGCACTCATCGGTGCTATGTCTGAGATTTCGGTGGTATTGACAATGTAGAACTTTTGCATCTTTAGGATATAGCACTAGTCTATCTTTGATTATTGGTAATGTTATGAGTCCTTCATTTAGAGGCAGTTGTATTTTTCTTTCACTTTCAAGTGGTGGATGAGAAGGTTGTAGCTTTTGTAATTTTTAAGTTCTTTTGTGTTTTCTAGATTCACCAACTGCTCTAGTTGAAGGTTGAGGATGAAAACTGAAGATAATCTCTTCTTCTTTGAGAAGCACTGGTTCTTCTTGAGGAAGGACATTCATATCAGGAGGAGAATCTAAGATTACTATATCATCACTACAAAGTCTTAGGTATTCTTTAGGATCATTTATGTTGTGAGGGGGATCTTGATATCCTAACCCTTTTGTGTTTTCATTAGTTGGTATTTTCTCTAGGAGTTGATGAATTTCATGTTCACTTGTATCACATCCTTGTTGACTCATGAATGCGAATCCTTTTCCATATGTCTCTTCTAGATCAATGGGAGTGTTTGTTACTTTGTTACCATAAAATGGTTTAGTGTTTTCTTGTTTAGAGGAACTAAGTTAACCTATTTTAGGGAACTTAGGTTCAACTTTTGTTTTGGTTTTGGCATGTAAGTAACCAAACATATCAAGATGTGGTATTGTAGGGGGATTTGGTTGTTTCATTGATGGAGAAAATGATGCATTCACTTCAAGGTTGTTAAGACAATTGTTTAGGAACATATTCATGTTTTCATCATCTTCTCCAATGATGTCAACATCACGAGGAGGACATGCATTAGGAGTTGTGTGAGCATGAGTAAGTTCAATTTCATTAGGGTCATTACCAGAAGCACAATCTAACACATATACAAAATATTTCAAGGACATCCAAAGCTTTCCAAAGAACATATCCATGATGCAAGATTGAATAAAGACACTTGAAATGAAAGAAATTGTCATAACAACAATTCTACAAAATGTAACAAAAAAATGAAAGCAACAAACAGAAGCACAGAAAAGAAATTTCAAACTGTGAAAATTGGAAAGTCAAAGCCAATATGGACTAAGACACCAGTAAAGTTGTCTTGGTTCTACTGGTGAAATTTTGAGGTTCCAAAGACTAAAGTAGAAAATAAACAACAAAGAGAGGATTCTAAGCTAGAAACCCTAAGAGGGACTAATATGCTAGGAAGGGCCTTTTAGTCCTAGTAGAGGGTTTTTTTAGAAAAAAAACATCATCTAGATTGTTATAGGGTTAAAAGGCTTTCTATTCAATGATATGATGTTTAGATATAGGAAAATGTGCAAATGAATGCAAAAAAGTAACCAATGACAAGCAATTGGATGCAAATTTAAATGCAATTTTTTCAATTTTGAATGCAATAACAATGTTTCTAAATACAATTAGGATGATGAGCAATGCAATTTTTAGTTTTTGAATGATATCAAATGATGCAAGAAAAAAAAATGCAACTTTTATGCACTTTCACTAATGCAAATATGAAAAACCCTAGATGCACTTTCATTAATGTAAGATGCAATGCATGAATGAATGCAACTTAGATCTACGACTATAATGGACTCCAAATCATAAAATGAATGCTCTAAAATTTTATGCTCACCAAAATGAACCGTAGAAAAATATGGTGTCGGAGGGAGGCCCACTTATTCTCCTTTGGACATTCAATAATGTCCTAAAAATCCTCATTGGATTGACTATCAACCTCAAAGGTGAGTCAGTTCTCAACAAGGAAGACCTAGGAAGGTGTTCTTGAAGCTTTGAAGGGTTCACCACCAAGCAAAATCTTCGAAAAGACAAGTAAACATTCAACTCAAAAAATCTAATAATGCAAGCTAAATGATGAATGCAAATGATTAAATTGTGCAATAAAAAGTTAGGGTATGTGTACCTAGGAAGTCTGGAAATGTGACAAAGATTCTGGAAATGCAAAGAAGCTATGAAAATGTGTTATGGAGGACTAAGACACCATTATTGTCTTATTAGTCCCGCCGCTATTTTTTGAGGGAAATGCTAAATCTTCAAAATTCAGAACAGGAACAAAAAGAATCTTTGCAAAATTCCACTTGGAGGACTAAGATGCCCTTTCTACCATCTTAGTCTCGATTTTAATTTCTAAAATCTCCAATTGTGATCCTAAGGCTTGATGTCTGCACTTCCTTCTTCTCTGATCTCAAGTTCTGAAACTTTTGGATTTGGCCTATAGGTGAGTTTCTGTGAAGATGGAAACTTTGTAATGCAACTTTGCAACTTTAAAAAGTTTCAAATGATCTTCAAGTATTCAACCTAAATCTGAAATCACAAACACACACGAGGGAAAAACCTTGTTGATTGTTAGTAAAAGGGGATTTTCCTTGGTCAAACCCCTTGTTGGTAATTAAACCTTGAAATGAAATGAAATAAAGGACAAAAATGATGAATGGACAAAATGCTATTTTGCAACTCACCAAACCCTTGTAATAAGGTGCTACAAATATGCTTGAAATGGATGCAATGGATTTGGTTCTTGACTCTTGCTTGAAGGATGTAGATCTTCAATAAAACACTTGCTTGAATCATAAACCCTACATCACAAATGTTAGCACAATAACAAAAATGATGCAACAATCTCCTTGATATGATGCTTGAATCTTGATGATGGCTCCAAATGTTTGATGAAATTCTCTTGAATTCTCAATTTTCTATTAAGAATTTTCTCACAAAAGACTTGGATGATAAATGAATAAATGAACCTTGTATTTTATATTTATCCATGCCTAATATACTGAAATTACACCACAACAAGTTGACAAATGAATTCATTAATTAAAGGAGGCTAAATCCCACTAGAACTTGAAATTAAATCTTGAAAAATACCTCAAGGGGGACTAAGATGCCATAGATGGCCTCTTAGTCCTAATGCATGATACTTAGGATATATACTTCAAAAAGGGGCTCATTTAAGGCATATCTAAAATTAGGGTCCCATGACCTATGGAGTACAAAGACACCTTAGGTGTCTTATTAGTTCTAGTTCAAAAATCAAGGACACAGCCAAAATCATTAAATTATCATTTATCCATTTATTTTTTTCTAGATTATCCAAAAATAGGTGTAGTTTATTAGGCTTTTGGATGCAAAATATGACCAATTAAGACATAAATAAGGATAAAAAAATCAAGTCAGTCCTAAACAAGTGTGAAAATGCAAGGGTATGCATTTTCCTACACTACAACAATATTCAAAATAAACTTGAGATGTTGAAGTTTCCCTCCTTTACACAATTGTGCATGACCCTTCATGACAATTAGAATTCAGGTAGTTATCGTGAAGCAAAAACTCCTAACAATTCTGAAAAATATGAAGTTGTGCCCCACAACAATTACCAACCTTTCAAGAATTTTTTTTTTTTTTTTTACAAATAATACACCTCAAATAAATCAACATGTTAACACCCAAGTGATTGCTATAAAAAAGACAAATGCATATCCATTTAGGGAGAGAAGTAGACAATTTACCCCTTTACTCGATACCCTTCACTCCATCATGTTGCAACTATTGAGTAAGAACTTAGTCACCTTTCCTCCTATTAGAGCCATCGATATAACTAAGCTCCTATCTCCAAACTTTAACTCAAATTCATTTTTCCATTATCACTGATAAAATGGACATGATATGAAAAAAATGTAAGCATGTTAAACATATCATGCAAGAACTCATTGATTCTAATCACATATAGATTGGTGATGTTAATGATCAAGGAAATATGTTTGTTTCCCCACCTAACCAAAAATTTACAAATCTTTACCAACCCAATTACCAAATAATAATGTCTCTTTTTTAAAAGCTAATGATGTCAAGAGTGATGTGATGAATGCTGACAAACTTGAAAATGAGAATAATGATAATATGAATGAAAATGAAGAAGACATGAAGTGTATGGTCAGATTCATTAATTTTTAACCTTGTAAGGGACAAACCAAAATTCCCCTTGACATTTATTTCTCACAAAATGACATAATTATATGTGCACCTAATGGCCCTCTTTACATAGCTAGAAGAATCAATGACAAACCTACTAATGGGATATTAATTGATCATGTATGTGTAGAGAATATGATCATCGAGGAATTATTATTTGTGCATGATCTTTATCATGATTCTTATGAAAAACTAAAAGCATGGATCAAAATGCATAATGGTTTTTCTTTCCCTATGATCTAGGTTTGATGACTCTTTCTTTACAAGTTGGACCAAAATAAATGAATGTTGCATTCTCCATCATCCCGTCGTCGGTCCAATTCCATGTGAAGCTTGGTTACCCATGGATATGCTCCATGGATTCCATCCCATCGATAGTGCATAAATTCTTAAAGGTTTCATTTGGAAATGATATATTTACTATGCACCATAGTGGCTTTAATATTGTGCCTTCCCATGGGAATTTATCGTTGGATTTATTTTGGCCTAAACCTATGGAACCTATTAAGCCTCGTGAGGAATACTTTTTCAAATATTATCAAAAGTTTAAGGAAAATAATATAGCTGAATTATCACTTAGAAACATGCCTCAAACCATGATTGAGCCTCCTATCATTGATGAAACCATGAGTGAACCAAAAGCCCTTCCAAGTAACCAAGACCAACCCATGATAAATCCTTCACCTATCTCTTAAAAAAAACCAAGAGATAACCAAATAAGTCGTATTATCCCTCCTAAGATCAAACAAGTTCATAAATATAAAGAGAAAGTGGTTTAACAACCTCCCATGGTTCCTTACATTCCTCCCTTGCACAAAAAAAGAAACCTATGGTTGATAAACCCACCCCTACACAATCACAACTTGAAAATCACACAAGAAGAAATAAAAATTCTAAAGAGAATAGGTGTTGATGTCATGCTATTGCTCATAGACTAAAAGAAGAGAATAAAATTGAAAATCAAAATCAAACAAAAATTGAAACAAATCATGATGATCCTCCACCTTTTCCACAACAACAAAAAGAACATGGAACTTCTATGGACATTATCATTAGGCCTCATGCTATGATAAATTTGGATGATGATGATAAGATTTCTAAAATTGATGAGAAAGTGTATAATGAGCTAAATGCATTGTTTTCCTCTTCCATGGACCTAGATGATAACAACTGTGATAGTCCTCTAACAAAGAGTGACTCACCACACTTGGAACAATATTGGGATGCAAATGACCTTCTATAGATTGACTCACATGTTCCCTAATAGTCTTCTCTTTGTGTTCTTTGTGATTACATGTGTGTAATGTGATCCCCCGTATTGTACTAGGAATTTATTTATATGTTTTTAATCCTACTTTGGATGACCTTGTCACTCCTTTGGTGCAAGGATACAAAGGAAGAAAACCTATCATGACATTCTTCTATTTGTATCTACATTCTTCTATATGGTGTAAACCTTTATGTTGTGTTTTCCTTTTGGGGATGACACAAGGCATCGAGACATTTAGGTGTCTTCGATGTTGACCCAAGATTTATTCTCTATTTCTCTCTCTATGTGTCATTCTTCCTTTGTGCTCATTTTTCTATGATTCATTTGGGGAATGATGATGGTTCCAAGATCGACTATATCTTTGCAGCAATGACAAACACTAATCCTAAATACATAGATCCCTTATGTTTTATCGTAGGATTGCATATGGGGGGTAACCCTCCTTTATATGATGTATCTCTATCTTAGAAACATATGTTTTACATATGGCTTTCTGAATAAATCTCTCATGTATTGGCATGTATTATGTTCTACTTTAAAGTAATTGCTCACAACATGGTGTTTAGCAATTTCTGTAAAGTGGGGGCATATGTGTCCCCACTCATTGTTTTCTTCAAAGTGTGGTCTTCTTACTTCATGTGATGTGTCTTCATGGAGGTGTCATTGGGTTTGATGTCCTTCAATATTGTGACATTTATAAGCATATGACATTCCTCTTAGTGGTGATGCTATAGATTGCATGCCCTAAGTTGCAAATATTTTATCCTCTAATAGTCCTCTCTTGGAGACATTGGGAATTATGTTCTCTAAGGTGGGACATTTCATGAACTAATAAAAACCCCCTTGGGTATCCTATTGCATGTACCAATGCCACCAAGCATAACATAACTTTCTTGCTAGTGGATCCTTTATGTTTTTCAAGGCCACCAAGCATAACACAAATTTCTTGCCAATGAAACCTTTTGCTAGCCTTGTGACCATTTCTATGGCATCTTATCAAATTTACCAGGAGGTATAACTTTGGTATGGTTAGTAAAATGGGAGTATAGACTTGGAATACCTTCCCATTAGCCACTTTTTGAGGCTTACCTAGTGGACAATGAATTTTTCACTAGTTTGTGTGAGTGCATTTGGTTTACATAGTGGACAATGGGTTTCCACTTGTAAACATTTTTGGACATACAATTAAGGATTCATCCATAACACTTGGAGAAATATTCGAGGCTTGATCCACCTCTCTCTCTCTTATTAATTTTGACATTGTATGCTTGTGTATCTTGGTTTTCTATTGCATATTTAACAAAGGTATGTGTGTCTTTTTTCCTTTGTTGGTTTTCCATGAGGTCTTAGATAGATTTGGGGCCTTGGTCATCCCCCTTGACCTTTTTTGTGTTATATTTCCAATAGTTGTACAATTAGACCTCTCTTGATTCTTGTTGGACTACTTTAGTGTGAGTTTGAGCACAGGGCTCATCCTCTCACTAAATTGGGGGCTAAATGTAGTGTCAACAAATGTAATCCTTTATATTTTCACACTATGTTTGGGTCCCTTAATTAACCCTATAATTTCCTAAAATTTGCATCTACAAGCCTAATTAATTTTTATTTTTGAAAGGGGAATTATGATTTAATTAATGCATTTATTATTTGTATTACCCCGAAATAAATAGGTCCTAATTATTTAGGTCAGAACCCATTCACCCTTGTGAAATTGGGTCCCCCTTAAGATCACAAATTCAAAGTTTAAACATGTTTTTGGAAATATCTTAAGGTCCTAAATTCAAGTTTTAAACTACGTCTACTTGTAATGTTTAATTTTTGGGAAATTAAAAACTTGTCTATAAAAGTAAGGTCTTTTTATGAATTCAAATCCTATAACTTTTTGAGGAACTTCTCAAGAGCTAAGATTATTGTCAAAGCTATTCAAGAGTAGATTTATAAGAAATTTTTGAAGAAATCAAGATATCAAGCATCATGTAGGTTTTTGGAGCTAACATTGTAATGTAGACTTCAAGCATTCAATTCACATTTCAAGCATCAATATCACATCATCAATCAATCCATTCATGCAATATCAAGACCTTGTAGAGATCTACTAAGTTTTCATCCTTCAATGGTTTCAAATCAAGGATATGGAGAGTTTTAGTATAGCAATTGTTCATTCATCATTCCTTTCATGTTTCATTGTTTCAATTAAGGTTTAATTACCAAAACAAGGTTTGACCAAGGTAAAGCCCCCATTCACAAAAAATAAACAATTTTTTCCTCTTATGTGCATTGCACATCTTAGGTTGAAGAAGGATTGAAGATATCTCAAGGAGAAAATTTCAAAAAGTTGTCAAAGTTGTCATCAAGCCATGAAAACTAACTTTCAAGATTTATTTCTAAACTTATAACTATGAAATTTGAAGAATTCAGGAGTGCAAATACAAGAGTAGAGGACCCAAAAATTGATTTCAGAAAGCCCTATAAAGACCCATTTTCCCTTGGGAAAATTAATCCCAGAGGACACTTGGCAATAACATTTTGATGGTACCTACAAAAATAATAAACCTTCTCACTTTTTGTGAAAGTTGTAGGTTCCTTTAGATTAAGGTTTAATCTTCATATTTCATGTGTTACTTTGCATTTTTGGGTTTATTTACTATTTTAAGTCTTTCTCCCAAAAGTGTCATCTCAGTTAATTTTCTCCATCCTAGATCATAAGGAAAATAGAAATATATCCTTCAAGGTTCACTCACCTAAGGGCTAGAAGTCAACCTTGTCTTAAGGGGTCTCTTTTTCCTAATGAGATAGAGGGAGATAGGTGCTTTATAACCCATTTTACCCTTCTTATTTATAGTAAATTATTGGTGAAGCCCCATTAAATAGAAGAGTACCCAAAACCCTTTATTTTAGAATGAATATGGTAACAAAGTTGATTTGTCCAAAAAATGATTACACATATTTTATTGTATTTGGCTAAGGAATGAGATCTATTAGTTTTACTCAAGATTATAGATTTATTATTACCACATTCATTGGTACAATATGCTCTATTTTTTTATTTCTTCCACACCAAATATGCATACACTCAATCACAAGTATTCCAAATATCCATCCAAAAATTCATCCCCCACCACCCTCCTTTAATCCAATACTTTTCATAAATCCATTCCATCTCCCTTAGGATAATTATAACAATTTTTATGAGCATACCTCCAATTGCTAGGGTCTAATGAAGCACATATTTGAGGGATACCATACATGGAACTAAATTATTGATTCTTTCCTCCATATCCCTAAATTATCTATCCATTATCTTTGAAATCCACATATCCTTAAAATTCTACATCCTTTATATTCCACTTAAATCTAAAGAAATGAAAAAATAAATAAAGATAAACCATTCATCTAATGGTGAAAACAACTTCATGTGACACCTTGGTCATGTACCATGATAAAAAAAATTGAAAATAGATGTCATGTGTAATCTCCCCATCCTCTTACACTCTATACTTTTTGGAAAGCTTCATCAATACCACATTTATCTACATCCTCCACTATCCTTCATTGCCTATTCATCATCATATCTAAGTCTATTTCCTTTCCTACCTTTGATCTTGAAAAAGTTAAGGATCTTCCTAAGCATCATATCGACACCTTCCATCTCCTTCCTCCCATCATGTCCAAATATATCCACCATTTCCAATATTTTATCTTTATAAGAATCCTCCATGCTATTATTCCTACCATATCTTATTAAAATAGTCCAATGTCCTCCATCTCATGAACCTTTTCCTATCTCCATCTTCCCATGCTATCCAATTCATCCTCTCTTTTAACCCTTGGTCTTGATATATATTTAGGGGGAAATATCCATGGATGATTTTGATAGTACAAGATTTACTCTCATTTTCATTCATGTCCCTTATGCACCATCCTTCCATCTCATGAATCCCTTACCATGTTTCATCACTGATTTCACTCCCTTTAGTGTGGAGAATATTATTCCTTATAACATCATGATATGGATATTTATTTAATTAAGTAAAAATTTATCCCAAATCCTCCAACTAAATTAATTAATTTAGGATAATTAATCCTCATTACATTTTCCTCCATTATTTAATTCCACTTTATCCCTCAATCTTTTTCCCTTTAATCCTAGCTATTGGATTCATTCACATGGATCACAATATAAATTTTTCATCATGTGACAAGTATCCCACTTACATGACTAATTAAGACCTTTTCTAGATTCATTAAACCTAGACACTTCTCAAAATTCAAACCAAGTTTTCATCATATCCATTCATCTCATCTAAACTCTTAATTCTAACCATTCACATAAAGATTTTTTCCTAATACACATCTTAAACCTAACCCTTATCCCTCATATGACACTTGTCACATGACTATAAATGTGATCCAAAACATAATGCTCAATCAATCCTAACCATCCATCAACCAATCTATATTGGACCTTGCTTTCCCTCATGAGTCTTCTACAAATGAGAGGCCTCTCATTCTATTTGAATCAAGATTCTGTATCCATAGCCTTATGCTACTGAAATTTTTATCTACTTGTGTCATCTTCTATCTACTTCTTCTATAGCTTATCTTCCATAATCATATTCTTATCATCATAATCCTACGATCATGCAATTAGTTTTATAAGAAACCACATTCCTACATCAACATATTAAAAGATGCATCAAGTGGACCTAGGGTGCGCTCTACTTTAGCTCTATCTAAGGAGAAATAAGGGTGTAAAGTGGAAGTATGTGTGTGTATTTCATTATATTCCATGTTATTTACCTTCAATAAAATTTATTATCTTCATATAGGGTATGTGCAGGATCATGATGGGCTAAAAAGTAGCGATATAATGGGTATGTGTAGGGTATGCCACTGATGACTTTTTTTTTAACCCCAAATTGATGAAACAGAAAGGGTTTTTAAAGGAGATTCTCAGCTTTCCACCAATATAAATTATGCTTTACTTTGAATTTAATAAATAGTAATTATTCATTTTCTATTTGAATTACGACTAAAGTCCTCATTGATAGGCTGATTGAAGAAAATGTCTATAGCTTTCAAATGGTATCACATTTTTTTAATCCAAAATATGTGTTATATTTTATGCTTCGCATACTATAGGATTAAAAAAAGAAAAATATAATTTCATGAATTTTTGACCAGGTTAAGGTGATCAAACATAGGGGTTTTTATATTTTTTAAAAGTTGTAATAAAAAAATCATAATTAATTATTTATTTGGAAAAAAATTATAAAAAAGTATGAATCACATTGGGACATGAGTCCTCTACTTGCATATAAAATATTATTAAAAAATATTATCATTTTATTGTGGTTAGGGTGATCAGATAGACACCTACTTCTTATTTTTTCCCTGAAATTTAAGTACTACTCCATTGAAATTTCAAATTTTCACCAAATAGATATTTTTATTTTTTAAATAAACCTAGTATTTTAGAAACTACATTTAATTTTCTACAAATTATATATTTCCATATTTTTGAAATAATATAGATAAATTATTCAAATTTTTACGTCAAGTTGCCTAACTCTGATTTTTCTAATTTTTTCGCCACTTAAGGGCTTGTTTTTTCCATGATGATCCTGCACATACCCTATATACATATATCATGTATATGTGTGTGAAACATAGAAAAATAGGTTGGGGGATAAAGTGGAGTAATGAGAAATGTACCTATCTTCCTAGTTTTACTCAATTATGAAGGTTATAATCCATAAATGAGTTAAAAAAATTAAACTCAACCCAAATACAAGTCAAAAGGAAAGTTTTAAGAGGGTTAAATGATGTGTGCCTATTACAAAAAATAAAATTGACCCTCACTGAGGACTCACTCACCCTATGGCAAATGGGCTTTGCCTAGGGTTATGGAAAATCTACTTCTAGGTTTTATTCTTCAATGTTTGCACTCCCAAATCCTAGTTGAAAACTATTAGAAACTTGGAAATAAATTGTGTAGCTCAGTTTCTATGATTTGACAACCTTCTTAGCAACTTTGACATCTTTGGAAGTTTTGTAATTTTTCTCTCCAAATGCTCGTCAACCTAAAACTTGCAATCACACATCAAGGGAGAAGAAAAATGTTGTTTTGTTAGAGAATAGGAGTTTTCTTTAGTCAAACCCCATTTTGGTAACTAGACCTTGAAATGAATAAAAGCATAGAGGAATGATGAATGAAAAAATGCAATGCCACAACTCACCACACCCTATTTGAACCTTGGATAAATTTTCTATCTAGCATGAAGTGGTCTCAATGAATGTAGATCTTGATCATGAACTTTGATGTGAACAAATGTCTTTGAAATGATTGATAGATCTTGAATACTACATCAACACATTAGGTCAAACAACATATATGAGACAATCCATCTTGAACATGATAATTAGAATCTTGATTGCTGCAATAATCTTCAATAAATCTACCCTTGAATTCCTTAGAAATGATCTTGAATGTTTTATCAATGCTCTTGTGAAAGTAATATTCATTTCATAAATATTGCTTGAAAGGATTAGGATGAAACTATGTGAAATAACCTTTTATTTATACATATCTTACTCTTAATTTCTAAAATTCAAATAACACAAGCTGACATTAAATCTAGGATTTCAAATCATTAAAATACCACCCAAAAAAAATACCTAAGGGGGGGTCTTAGGTCTAATTGAGGACCCATTCACCATGTAGTGAGGACCCATTCACTAAGTGGCGAATGGGTCCAAGTTAACTAACCTAGGACACATACCATCAAAAATTATTTTTTTTGTAATATAAATTATGAATTCAAAGCTTTATCCCTCAGAATCTATAATTAATTATATATGCATGTGTATTTGTGTGCATATGCATATATGTATACATACATGTATATATGTATATAGATCGATATATATATATGTATGTATGTATATGTGTATATATAGATATGTATGTACACATACATACATACATACATATATACATATATGTATCTATTTATGTATGTATGTATCTATGTACGTATGTGTTGCAAGTATGAAAGTGTTTTCATTGATGTCAACAAGCTTGTGTTGTCATTGGTGACAATTGTGTAGTGGTTGAGAGAGATTGTTGCTTTCATTAGCTACATTATGTTGTCATTAGTTAAGTTGTTGATGTTAACCTCTATTGTCACTTTGATAAGCTTATATTTATCGTTTAGATGTCGAAGATATTGAGAAAAATGATAAAATAAGGAAATAGGGTGTTGTAGAGGTGTTCTAGTTTGCAAAGATGGTCTAATTTTGATTTACATTTCTTATGGGTTAAATATTTGATTGTGTGGCTTGGGTATGTTGGTTAGAGGTGTTCAAAGTTTCTATATCAATAATTTTGTCCTATGGATCAATGGCTAAAGGAAGCTATGTTCACTAGTGTGTGAACTAGTTTTGTAGTGTTGCTTACAGAGGCATCTGGTAGAATCTATGTGATCCATGTTTATCTATAGTTTCTCTTTAGTTATTTCAATTCTAAAGGTATGTTGGTGGTGTTTATCTCTTTCCTATTTCAAGAGGATTCATGATTTGGTGCTCTGGATGTTGGATTTTAGAGTTGCGGTGTTTGGCAGTATAGTTTGAGTGTACTAGGCATGTACATTTTGAAGGTGCAACTTATTGTGAAGGATTTTGATTAATTTTAGGAGGATAGAAGAATATTATAGATCATCATAAAGTGAGATATGTGGTTCACAATTCGTCTTTGGATTTGAGGAAGCGTGTAATTCAAATTTTAATGGTGTTTGCACAGGCAATGGTTGACCTAGTGTTTACACTACATTTAAAGATGTTTGATCATTAATGAAGGTGTAATATGGCATGTGAGAGTTGATTTGGGTCCCACTTAAGTTTTCTATTGGTCCACTTTCATTCCTATTCACCATGTGAATGCTTAGTGCTAACCTGTTTTGAATTTATAAAGTGTAAGGTAAGTTTATTCGACTTGAAGATGTTTTTCAAGTTGTAGATGGTATAAATGCAAGGTGAATTGTGACGAGATGGAGTGTTGAATAGAGTTGAGTGTTATGATGCAAATTTAAGTATAGAAGTGTGAATTGCAGTGTGAGCTAATGCAAGATTCCTGAATACAGTGAGCTAAGGTATCTTGATCTGTTGAAGGTTGTGAGTGTTGTTGGAGCTATTGTGGTGGAATATCTATTGCATTGAGATTGTGTTCTCTATGTAACATTCTAGATCTTCTTTCTTATTTATATTCTAGCAAAACTTGATCCTAGGCTCTGAGCCTTTTTGGACAATGCATCCTATTGTAGTAGTGAGCCTCTTTATACCATTTTTGTGATTACTTATATTGTGAGCTAATCCTCACCATGGGTTTTACCTTCTAGAATTTTCCACTTAAATGTGGTGTTCTCTTGTGTATGGTGTTGCTTGTTTAAGTTTTTATTATCTTATTTTCATGTTTAAGCATTACAACAGATTAAGGGTGTAATGAATGTGCATGGATTTGATTATTGTTGAGAATTTTAATGTTTTAATTTGAGACAATTGATTCACCCCCTCTTAGTTATCTTGTTCATTCAACAATTGGTATTAAAGCAAGGTTCCTTGGTAAAAATATTAACCACTTGAGGTAGATTTGGGATGGTGAGAAAGAAGGAGATCCCTATATTTTATGGCACAAAATATGCATTTTTCAAAGTGAAGATGGAAGGATATTTTATTTACTTTGGATTTGATGTTGGTAAGGAAATAAATACTATATATAGCATACCTCTAAATGGAGCAAGCACAAGTGATAAAATCAAGGGCTATGAAATAGACAATAAGGAAAAGTTTTCTCATTTGAGTAGTCTTGCACATAGTGAATTTGTGAAATTTATGGATCTAAAAACTGCTAAAGAAGTTTGGGATAAGATAGAAAGTATTTATGAAGGAGATGACAAGGTCAAACAAGCTAGGTTGCAAAATTTGAAGACACAATTTGAGACTTTGCAAATGTCTAAAGATGAAATAATTACAAGTTACATACAAATGGTTGATGAAATGGTAATTTATATGAGAGGTCTTAGTGTACAAGTCAAAGAACCTAAAGTGGTAAAGGAAACTCTCATAACTCTTCGTGATTCTTATAGTGAAAAGGTTTCTACTATTGAGGAAGTTGCAAATTTTAATAAATACACTAGAGATCAATTTTTGGGCACACTAAATTCATCTGAGATGAAAATTGGCTTGAAAAATAGTGCAAAAGTGGAGATTTATATCCAGACTAGAAAAATATAAAAAATTGAAGATTCATATGGAGATGATCTTGATGATGTGGAAGCTAACTTTGTAAGAAGAATGAAAAAGGGTACTGGTAAGTACAAAGGTAAATTACCTTTCAAATGTTTCAATTGTGGAAATATAGGTCACTATGCTTCGAGCTTTCCAAACAAAACTGTGAACAATAAGAAAAGGGAAAATAAAGTAAAAATGATCAAGGAAAACTACCATGTTAGAGAAGATGATAGTATTTCTAATGATGAATTTTATTAGGGACATGTTGATGATAATGAATGTTTGTTCTTGGATTTAAAAGATGAATGTGGTTCTGCTAACTTTGAAATTTGTGTAAAGGAATGTGTTATGAAGAAAAAGGTCAAAGTTAGAGGTACTTTGGTATTTTCTTTTCATGTTATATCAGACAAGAACTATTGGGTTTTTGATAGTGGTTGCTCAAATCATATGACTAGAGACAAGAGTAAGTTTTTTAAACATGAAAATATGTTGGAGGACATGTTAGATTTTGAGATGATTCAAGTGCTAAAATTTGTAGAATAGGTTCAATCAGTTTTGATGGCAAGCATAATACTGATGATGTTTACTATGTTAAATTTTTCAAGCATGAACCCTTGAGTGTTGGAAAAATTTGTAGCAAATGATACAATCTTATGATTCAAGATGATGGATGTGAGATCAGAAAAGCATTCAAAACTATGATTGTTGCTAGAAAGAGGACAAATGGAAATATCTATTAGCTCAAGGGTGTTGATGGTCATTATTTATGACTCAGATTAATCATAGATGGTTATAACACAAGAGAATGTGTCACACTAATTTTGATAACCTGGTTAGAATAAGTTTAATTCAAGCAGTGAGAGATATGTTGAGTATTACAAAGGCCATCAATGTTGTTTGGAAAGATTGTCAATTTGGAAAAAAAACTAGAATTAGTTTCAAGGGAAAAGAACAATCTTCTACTAGATTGTTGGAATTAGTATAAAACAACATTTACGGTCGGAAAAGAGTGAGAAGTCTTCAAGGTAATAGGTATTTCATGCTTTTGATTGGTGATTACTCTAGAATGACTTAGGTTACTTTTCTTAAAGAAAAATATGAATCCCTAGATAAATTGAAAGTATTCAAAGTTATGGTTGAAAATGAGATGGATTTGAAGATCAAATGTTTGAGGTCTGACAAAGGGGGAGATTTAACCTCCAATGAATTTATTATGTTTTGTGAGAATCATGGAATAAGAAGGCACTTGTCTTCTCCAAGGACTCCTTAGCAAAATGGAGTAGTTGAAAGGAAAAATAGGATTGTTCAAGAAGTTGCAGGAACTATGATGAAAGAAGCTAACCTACTAGAAGTCTAATAGAGAGAAGCAATTTATACTGCTATTTACATACTTAACAGAGTTCAAGAAAAATCGAATAGCACAAAGACTCCCTATGAGTTGTGGTACGAAAGGATTCTTACTGTCAAATAATTTAGAGTGTTTGGAAGAAAATACTATATTAGAAGAGATGATGAAAACTTAGGAAATTTTGATGCAAGGTCTGATGAAGGTATCTTCCTTAGATATTCTACTAAAATAAAAGCTTACAAATGTTACAATAAAATATTGAGAAATATTATTTAAAGTAAAAGTGTCAAGGTTGTTGAGAATTTGAGGAATTCAATGATAATAGATGGATATGAGTTAGATGAACCTACTTGCGGAGAAGAAGAAGAAAAATATAAGGAAAAAAAAGTGAAAAATGAAGAGGAAGAAAATCTAGAAAATACGGGCATGCATGTACAGAGAAATCATTCCAAAGAATAGATCATTGAAAAAAAAGAAAACGTGTGTTGACAAGAAGAAGAGCTACTAAAGCAGAGGTAAATCGATGTTTACTTTCTATAGTTGAACCTAAAACAGTAAGTGAGGAATGAAAATATGAAAATTGGATGAAAGAAATGGAAGAAAATCTTATCCAAATTGAGAAGAATTGGACTTGGGAACTTGTTCCTAGACCTAGAAAACAAAAAGCATTATTGGTACTAGGTTGGTATTCAAAAACAATTTGAATGAGAATGAAGAAGTGGTAGGAAACAAGGAAAGGCTTGTGTAAAATGGTTATGCACAAGTTGAAGGAACAACCTTTGAGGAGACATTTACTCTAGTGTCTAGGATGGAAGCAATCAAAATATTTTTAACTTTTGTAGAACATAAGGACTTTATAGCTTATTAGATGGATGTGAAGTTTTCTTTCTTGAATTGAGAGTTGGAAGAAGAAGTTTACATGGAACAAATAGAATGATTTTAGTTGTTAGATAAACTTAATATGTTCTGTAGATTGAAGAAGTCATTGTATAGATTGAAATAAGCTCTTAGAGCTTGGTATTCAAGGTTAGATACATATTTTATACAAGGATTCAATAAAGGAGTTTTGTAGAAGAGATGGAGAAAGAGTTTGAGATGTCTATGTTTGGTTGTGTGGATGACAAGAAAAGTACAAGTGGTGCTGCATTCTTTCTTGGTTGTAGATTGGTATCATGGATAAGTAAGAAACAAGATTATATTTCTTTATCTAATATAGATGTTGAGTTTGTTGTAGAAACATCTTGATGTGCATAGGTACTTTGGATGAGATATACATTGAAGGATATCAAAGTAGTGTATGATGAGCCTAATTCTATCTTTTATGATAATACAAGTGCAATCAAAATTTCAAAGAATCTAGTGATGCATTCAAGAACAAATCATATATCAACTAGGTATCACTTTTTTAGAGAGAAAGTTGTCGAGAATCAAGTGAAGATTGAATATGTATCTACAAAGGATCAGATTGATGACATATTTATTAAGGCTCTTCCTAAGGATAATTTTGAGTATCTTTTGAAGAAGTTGGGGGTTCTTTCCCATTATTCTTTGAACTAAATGCATATGGATATGGATCGGTCTAGTGGAACTATGGATTCATTCCTTGTCTAGACTTATGTTGGTGGCTACCTCTCAAAGGGAGTAGGTAGTGATATTATTGTAGTATGAAATATATGTTGTCATTATGCCAAGGTTGTTGAGTTGATTGGTGTGTACTTCTAAGGCCTAGGAGTATTCAGAGTAGTTGCAATTATCTTGGTTCTATGTCAAAAGGGGAGAACAATGCAAAATATATTATCCTTTTCCATTGATGTCAAAGGGGAAGAATGTGACATGTGAAAAAGGAAAGTATCAAATGGAGAGAGAGTTTAATGAGTTAGTTGCACAAGGGGGAGAAAAGAGATAATGAAATAGGTATGTTCAGAGCTATTGTGTCTTTGATGGTCTTTCACATCTTATCTTTTCCATTAATGACAAAGGGAGAGATTGTTGCAAGTAGGAAGGTGTTTTAATAGATGTTAACAAGCTTGTGTTGTCATTAGTGATAGTTATGTAGTGGTTAAGAGAGATTTTTTCTTTGATTAGTTGTATTATGTTGTCATTAGTTAAGTTTTTTATGTTAACCTTAGGTGTCACTTTGATAAGATTTCTTTTTATGTCTTAGATGCCTAGGATATTGAGAAGATTGATAAAATAAGAAAACAGGGTGTTGTAAAGGTTTTCTAGTTTGCAGAGATGATATGGTTTTGCTTCACATTTTTTTTGGGTTGAAGATTTGCTTGTATGGCTTGGGTTTGTTGGTTACAAGAGTTAAAAGTTTCTATATCCAAAATTCTGACTTCTAGATCATCAATGGTTAGAGGAATTTATGTTCACTAGTGTGTCAATTTGTTTTGCAGTGTTGCTTACAAAGGTGTTTGGGAGAAATGTATTTGCTCCACGTTTCTCTACAATTTCTCTTCAAGTCTTGCAATTCAAAATTTATGTTGATGGTGTTGATCCTTTTCATATGTCAAGAGGATTCATGGTTTGGTGCTCTAGATGTTGGATTTTAGAGTTGCAATGTTTGGTAGTATGGTTTGAGTGTACTAGTCATGTACATTTTGAATGAGTAAGTTGTTGAAAAGGATTTTTTATGAATTTTAGGAGGATAGAGGATTATTATAGATCATGATGAAGCATGGTATGTGGTTCTCAAGTCATCCTTTTATTTGATAAAGTGTGTAACTCAAAATTTAATGGTGTTTGCACGGGTAACAACTGACCTAGTGTTTACACTATATTCAAAGATATTTGAGCATTAAATGAAGGCATAACATGGTGTGTGAGAGTTGATTTGGGTCCCAATTAATTTTTTTAATGGTCCACTTTCATTCCCATCCACTCCATGAATGCTTAGTTTCAACCTATTTTGAATTTATAAAGTGTAAGGTGAGTGTAGCCAACTTGAAGATATTTTCCAAGTTGTGGATGGTATAAATGTAAGGTGAATTGTTACGAGATGGGTTGTGGAATAGAGTTGAGTGTTGTGATGTGAAATTAAGTACAAAAGTGTAAATTACATTGTGATCTATAACACAAGATTGTTGAATACAGTGAGCTGAGGTATCTTGATCTCTTGATGGGTATGAGTGTTGTTGGAGCTATTGTGGTGGAATCTTTGTTGCACTGAGATTGTGTTCATTATGAAACATTCTATCTTCTTTATTCCTTCTATTCTGGCAATGAGCTTTGGCTATGAGCCTTTTTGGATAGTGCATCCTATTCTAGAAATGAGACTCTTTGTACCAGTTTTGCAATTACTTATATTGTGAGCTAATCCTTACTTTATTTTTTCTCTTCTAGAGATTTCCAAATGAATCTAGTGTTCTCTTGTGTGTGATGTTGGTTGTTTTGGATTTTTTTATCTAATTTTCATGTTTAAACATTACAACAAATTAAGGGTTTAATGAATGCATATGGATATGATTACTATTGAGGGTTTTAATGTTTTAATTTGAGATAGTTGATTCATCCCCCCTCAATTGTCTTGTTCATTGAATAACATGTATGTGTTTATATATATATATGTATATATATATATATAAGTATGCTTATGTGTATTAGATATGTATATATAAATTAAAGTCCCCTACTGAAAACATCTTTGAAGTGTTTTAATTTTGAAACCCATGGAGAGTTCCATGATGGAATCTAGTTTCTATAATCATGTACATTTCATTGTCTACAAATACCCTAACTTGAGGGTAGGTCTCACTGCATTCAATCCTTACCCTCCATGATCAATCTTGTCTATCTCCATTTAACCTCTTCCTCCTTATGTTTTTCCTTGATGTGAACACACAAATCATCTTGAGATATGTATTGGATAAATATTTTTATATGGTCTCTTCTTTAGGATGCACTCCAACATAATATTAATTTAACAATGCATAATTTTCAAAAATATAAAAATATACTAGAATAATTAAAATATAATAGAATGCATATAAAATAAAAAATATTAGAAAAGCCTAAAAATATTAGAAAATCCTAAAAATATCAAAGGAAAAAGAAAAAAAAACATATAAACATACAAAACATCATAAAACAATGAAAATCTAAAAATATTTGAAAATCTAGAAAATTTCAAACATGTTATAAAATAAATATAAATCTAAAAGTAATTGAAATGTCGAAAAATAAAATAAGAAAAAGAAAAGTGCAAAACCACTTTTAAAGTCCTTAGATTTTTTAAAATCTCCATTCAATTTTAAACACATCATTACATCTTTATTAAGATATAACATCACAACTACCTCACATATATCATTTGATAGGGGAAAACAAAGTGATAATTATCATTAATCAACCAATATTGGATTTTATGGACTAAAAAACTAAATAAACAATATATTACTAAATAAACTACTAAAAATTGCATATAAATCACTAATTTTGGTCACGTGACCATTAGTAGTTTATTGCTAGTCATTTATAATGCGACCAAATTTATGACTATACTATTTTAGTCATTTAGTGAGTCATTGATTTAGTCATTGATTTGGTTATTGATTTGGTCATTGATTTTGTCATTGATTTAGTCATTAATTTAGTCATTGATTATTGTTAACTAGTCATTTATTTAGTCATAGTATTGATTTATTTAATCATATATTTAGTCATTAATTTAGTCATATATTTAGTCATTAATTTAATAATTGATTGTTGTTAACTAGTCATTCATTTAGTCATTTTTATTTACTAGTTTCCATTAATTGGTAGTAAATATAGTCATGAAATGAATAACTTATTAAATACCATAAATTTTATAATGCAAAACTAACATAATATTAAACTTGAACCAAAATATAAAAGCAAATAAAAATATTACATATACGAACAAGCTACAACATGCCAGAATTAAAAGATTGATTCAGCATCATGATAAATAAAGGTAATGGGTATGTGTAGGATCATCATGGAAAAAACAAGCCCTTAAGTGGCAAAAAAATTAGAAAAATCAGAGTTAGGCAACTTGACGTAAAAATTTGAATAAGTTATCTATATTATTTAAAAAATATATGTAAGAATAGAATCTATAGAAAATTAAATGGAGTTTCTAAACTACTTGGTTTGTTTTAAAAATAAAAATCTATTTGGTGAAAATTTGAAATTTCAATGTAATAGTACTTAAATTTCAAGGAAAAATAAGACGTAGGTGTCTGTCTGACCACCCTAACCACAATGAAATGATAATATTTTTTTTATAAGATTTTAGATATAAGTAGATGACTCATGCCCGATGTGATGCATATTTTTTTGTAATTCTTTTCCAAGTAAATAATTAATTATGAATTTTTTTATACAAATTTTAAAAAATATTAAAACTCGTATGTCTGACCACCTTAACTTGGCCAAAACTTCATGAAATTCATTTTTTATTTTTTTAATCCTATACTATGCAAAGTATAGAATGTGACACATGCTTTGGACTCAAAAAATGTGATACCGTTTAAAGATATAGATGTTTTCTAATCATCCTATCAATCAAGACTTTAGTCATAATTCAAATAGAAAATGAATAATAATTACTTATTAAATTCAAAGTAAAGCATAATTTATATTGGTGGAAAGCTAAGAATCTCTTTTAAAAATCTTTTTCATTTCATCAATTTTGGGTAAAAAAAAGCCGTTAGCCACATACCCATCATATTGCCACTTTTTAGCCCATCATGATCTTGCACATACCCTAATCTGCAAAAAAAAATTAATACAAATATAAATATATATATAGGAGATCCGTATCCCTTGGGAATGCTGAAAATGCCATGAGAATGGAATTAGTACATTCTCCCAGCCGCCTCTTTTACAAAAAAATCATTGAATTGGAACATGTGTTTTTTATATGTGAAACATGCTGAAGTGATGCAAAATACCTTTGGAAAAATGTGACCATTAATTTTTCAGAGCTTAGTGTGTTAATCCATGTCTTTTCACGTTAGTAAGCTAGTTGGTGTTAATGATGGGTAAGGACACATGTCAACAATTGACATACCGGAGCATTTACTCCCAACACCCAAATTTATTTTTTAATACCTTTTGTCAAATTCGTTGTATGATTTATCTACCTTCATTTTGGTTTTATATTTTTCCATTGTCGTCTGGCCAAAAATAAACCTTACATTGGTTTGGTTTGTTAGCTCATCTTTTCTATATATATATATAAGATGTCAAAGTTGTCTAAAAGTATATATGTAAATATAATAAAAATATGCCAATGTTGTCTAGGAGTTTCTAACTCTTTCAAATACACCATGATAATTGAGATGCTTGAACAACACATTCAAAATACTACATAAAGTAGTGAGCCAAGACTTTTAACAACTAGTACATGATAAAAATCTTCAACTATGTCATTTTTTGCAAATATTTTAGTGGCCACCGTGTGAAGGTTCCCTCTTTCTCTTTCAGACAAACAACTCCATTTATTTTGACTTCATAAATAAGGGGTATGTTACTTGTTCCCTTTAAAATGTTTACATTTGCTTATCCTATTCCTTTCAAGTTGAATCCATGTACAATACGTAGGGACTGAATTTTCCCAATGCCCACAACATCACCATCAAATAGATCCAACACCCTAAATTGATCCCCTTCTTTGAGTTTATCAATATATTTCTACAAAAGAAAATAAAAATAACACATTATGAATTACATAGGTAATGATTACCCTTGTTTGCATAATAAAACAACCATTACTCAAATAGTACTTTCATGTGTGCTAAAATAATTGCAAAAGGAGAATTTCAAAATAATTGCAATGATACCTTTTGAATATTTTACCCTAAAAATTACCTTAGCAGTATCACATTTTTGTTGATCAAGGGGCCTGGTAGTCTAGATGATTATTATCATCCATAGGGTATAAAGTCAACCAAAAAGAGAATGGGGGAGAGGGATTATAGTAAGCATAGATTCCAAGAAACATTCATCAATCTAATTTACTAAAGACCAACACTCATAGCAGTGCTTATAATGTTACTATTAGCTTCATGCTAATCAAATACTGTAAGGCCTCTCTTTGTATGTGACTAATACAATCTTAAAAGTGTTATATATTCCTCCTAAATAGATGGTTAGATATATTGCAAGTGATATGAATTGTCTAACAGTAACCTTATAGTTTTACGTTATGTTATATCATTGGTATTTTACGAAATGAAGATGTATGGGCATGCGAATTATGGTATGAGATTCAAACTTATAAGATGAATTTGCAATAAGATCATTGTTGTGTCGTATTGCATTGAAAGAGTAATTAGCTATGTAAATGGTTCGTGAATAAAGTTACAAAGATTTGGTTTGCAATTAATGTGGTTATTATTATATCTAACCGTGCTTAATTGTGTTTTGTAGGAAATTAAGTGAGTCAATGTGGGATTAACGTTAAAGGAATCAAATATGCAAATAGGAGGTTGGATAAATATCAAAATCGTATCAAATACATCTTGGGAAGTTCTAAGTGTAGCCCTATTTGACTTGGAAGGGTTTGAGGTTTGATTATTGATTGGGTGATCATGTTTGAGTAGAATCCAATTGTAGGTCATGTGATAAGAGTTTGGTTGGGGTTGGAACCCCTGGTCAAAATAAAAACTCGTATGGATTCTTTTGTGGGTTTTAGAAAGGGATTATTGAGTCAATTTCCTTGGTTTTTGAACAAGAATAGACCCCTAGGACCTATACCTATGGGTTTGAAACCTTTTTGACATGTGAACTTGTCCTTGGAGTGTGAAAAGACCCCTCAAAAGTCCATGTTCATGAATGTGGCGAACTCAAAAAGTGTTGGGGCTTGGGAAGAGTGACTTGTCACCCTCAACCTTCTACTCCCCAAAAGTTCTTGGAATTAGCCCAAGACTCACACATGTGTGAGCACTTGTGGGAAAGAGTGTAGGTTTGGAGGATCCCTATATATCTCAAGAAGATGGAAGATTTGGGCATTGCCCACTTCTCCTTTTGGAGAACCCTTGTGAAGATGGTAGAAAAGATGACAAGAGGAGAGGAGTTGTTTGGGGAAGAGAGTGATCAAGATGGGTTGAATTGGAGAGGAAAGAGGGATAAGAAAGTTTAATCTCCCCACCTAAAGAAAGAGATAAGTTTCCTTCCATTTTTTTCCTTGTTTAATTGTTGCAAGAAGGTGGTGTGTTGTATAGATCATGGTTGAAACTATGCATGAAGTTTGGTGGTGTTATTCTTATTCCTTAAACAAAAAAATATATATTGAAAAGGCTTCATTTATCATCTTGGAGCTAGAAGAATTCCTTGCTCGGGGGTATGGCTAGAGCCCACGAGGCTCCATGACACCATTATGGAAGGGAGGAGAGCAAGCCTTATTCTTTTGTATGTTATTCCTTATGTTCCCACACATGATACAATATAAAAGGGCTAGTATTTCATGGTAAAGTGGAAGAATTAGAAAAGTAAATTTTATTTTATAGGCATGCAAGTTCCTAGTTCTTCTCAATAATATTTATAATAGATAGAGTTCTTATTCAATGAGCCTGTTAAAAGTGGTGTTGAAACAAGAAAAAAAAAAAGAAAAAGAAAGGAAGAAGTTTTCCTTGTTATTTATGTGTTCTTAAAATTGTATCCAAAAAAAAAAAAAAACATGTGAGGTAGAAATCACTTTCTATTGTGCAAGAAAAGAATCATGAACATTATATTGTAATAGAAAATATTGCTCTATTATATTTATTTTACACTAAACCCTATTTGGGTAAGAAATTATACCATGATGAAGGTAGATACACACATTTTAAAAGTAATTGTGCAGTATTCAAATTTACCTTATTTGCACGCATTAAATTTAGAAATTTTATATCTAGCCTCTATGGTATTTTGATAAATAGATTAGTTAAATACCTTGGTCTACTCTCAGGATAAAGTAAGTTAGCCAAGATGGAAAAAGATATGTTTTGGACAAACTAGAATATATATGCATATGAGACTCTATTGTAATCCATGTTATTAGAGTCAACCTACTTGCACATTGAATAAAAAAAATTTCATGCATTCATGTATGAGGCTTTTTCTAGAACAATAAAAGAACCAAAATGTAAGGTTATTTTTACTATAGGGAGATAATTTTCTTTTAGAGGCGGCTTGAATAGGGTTATAATTTTGTGTTGGGTATTATTGTTGTGTACAGTCAATCCCAAGTCATATAACTGAGGATACAGAGATTCAACATAATTAATTAAAAAAAATATAACTGTACATATATTAACATCTTTATCTCTACTATAGCGTTACATCTTCTATTCCCTTCTTCTAGCGATGATGAACTGAAACTACAAAAGATTTAATAGAAAAACTCATCGATCTACTACGTTTACCTTGAGTGAGTGTAGTCTGAAAGAGGGGTAGGATCCCTTTCAATAACCTCAATTCTCTAAACGTCTTGTAATAACCCCTATCTTAATCCTTATTCGCTAACAGGAGAGTTTATGACCCTCAGCTTGCAATACATGAATTCAATGAGTTGATCTATAGTTTAGTGCTTTGATCAATGGGAAGAAGGAGGGAGCTAAGAAAATAAATAAGTGAACAATAATAATAACAATGCATGTGCAAATATTGCAAACCTTATCTCTTGGTTGGTGTTGTAGTCATAGCCATGCGCATGGTCCTCTATGAGGTTCGATTGAGAAATCCATTGGAGATTGCAACACCTCTGAATTATTTTACAAATTGTCGCCTTGCTTGGGCATTTAAATAGATGCAAGGAGATGAACAATGAATAGGGTAGTCGACTAGTGCTCTGAGTGAATTGTTGTGGCACCAGAATAGACTCTATTTGTGCAAGCAGTCATTCTCTTGAATCAATGCATATAGTGGTCACCTCACCCCATACGCCTTTGGAACTGGACTTCTAGGTAACCTGTGCACCAATGAGAGTATGATTGGTAGTCACAACCAAAGTGTAAAAGAGAAAAGTACATAGTGTAGTGTTCTCTACCTCAGTCTGGTGGTTGACACTTATTTGCATTTTGTACATGGGACGTTGTAGTTAATCTCGTCCCTTTTGCATTTCTCTGGCAAGATACCTTGAGTATCTAGTAGATTATACGTTTCTTGGTGTGCAGTGAAACCATATATCTAACAGAACGAGGAGTTTGGCTCATAGGACAGTTAAGAAATAACTTACCATCTCTTTAGCTACCTATCATCTGATGTTGGCTTTTCTTGGAATTCATCCTCCGATGTGCGTTCAACTTTTCTTGGTTTTTGCCCTAATCACCCCATGATTTGCATGTACCTTCATTTTGTTATATACCATTCCTTCTCTGGCGAAGCATCTTATCATGACCTTAGAGTACAAGTAGGTGTAGCTGCTCCTTCCAACCCATGTTTGATGCTAGACTGTTGGCTAGAGACAACCTAACATTTGCACCAGTTTCCCTTTTTTGGAACACATGATAGCCTCTTTGATAGGTTATGGAGTTGTTATAGATCACTAGTTAGATTTGCAGGCTATTACAGAAGTACGTCGTGGTATCAAGGTATTGCAGAGAATTACATCTTCTGAAGGAGGACGTTGAAGAGTTTCTAGGTATCTGCAACACATGCTAATACTCCGTGGAAATTAGGATAGTCTGAAAAGAACTGAGTAGGCGAGTTAATGAATGCTAGGGATTATATTAAAATGTGTCCCCTCATACGGACACTAATATCATTTAAGGTTTCTTGGAATTTTATCTACCACAATAAAGTCATCGCTAACATAATCAAATTGGGAGAAGTAATATTTATCATGAATGCTATGAATATTCGGGAGTCTAAACGTAAGTTTATAGTTAATCTTTTTTTATTATATTCTTCTGTTACGTCGTAAGAGTGTAATGAGGCTTTAGACGTCTCCTTGTTCGTTTAAGGCTTAAAAACGTTGGTGAGCTCTGTATGTGGTGAGTATGACCTTTTCACTACACCACTTTACATTGTGAAAATATTCCCAATCTTTAAATATGCGCTTGGCATAAAAGAAGACTCCCACCGTAGCCACTTCTAACTTTAGAAAAGTAAAACTAGAATAAGGTATCGTGGGTTAACTCTATGCTAAGCTATCCCTTAATAAATCAAAGGGAATATATTCCCATATTCTTTAAAAAGCACCCTATTCAACCAAATTAAGATTATATAGAAATATAATGATAGGTTAGTACTTTAGGAATTTCTTTATAAAGGAGATTATTCCCTTATTTTCTTCTTTTCTCTTAGAGGGAAAATATATATATATATAGGAAATAATATAATTATTAGTAAATGTTACCTCTTTATTTTTATATAAATCTTTTAGATTGTTGATTAAAGTGATTTATTCGTAAGGATAATAGAGTAATTAAATAAATAATAGATATCTATATATTAAAATTTATGATGGTAATAATAAATAAATTTTAAGAAATATGATAATGTTAATAATTTCAAAGTTTTATGAAGTATCTCTATAAAACTATATGTAGATAAGAAGAATTATTATTTGGATTTAGTATTATTAATATTATCGAAGGGGAGAAATATTATTATATTAATTTTGAGAGAAGTGTAAATATATTGGTATTATCATGTGAGAGAGGGTAATACTAAAATTAACAATATTATTAAGGTTAACAAGCAGGGTTATTATAAAAAAAAATAGTTGCATTTTTGCTCTAGTGTAAATTATGGGCATTACAAATGAGGGCCATAATATAAACATTCAAGTTGTAGTAAGACTATTGAATGAATAATAAGGTGGGCTTGGTCAGTACAAAATAAATTTTACAAAAGATAATTACATAGTACTATTAATAATAAGGGTGAGGTTGATGTAGCATTACCTTTAGGTCTTAAATTATAACGTTAACAATCACAATTGATGTGGTAACATTACCATGGGTTGGTCCTAATATTTCATGGGTGTATAATATGTACAATAGTAGTGTGGATTTTAATACTTTGATCGTGGAAAAGAATTAGAAAACTATAAGTTGTGGTAGTCAAATGTTCTCAGTGTCGGTATCATTTCTAGTAATTTTGATAGGCGATGTCAGCCATCTTATGCTAACATTGTAGCTTGGGATATACTCTACATCATATGGGAGTGAGCGTGGAGGCCTTTTCACACTCAATCATATATTCACCCCACTCCCCACTCTTGAGAGACGTGTCATTGATGACAAAGCATGAGCTTTGCTACCTAATGCATATAGTTTGGTTTTCATGTAGATCTAGGATAAGCCTCTATCAAATGTTATGTGTCAAAATTAAAGAAAAAAAATTGTTTGTTGTGTTTTTACCCCAAGGGTAAAATATGGGCATTACAAATACAAAGGCCACAAGTATAAACACTATATTACCATGCATGCATACTAGACACATAAGGTTATGACAACACTGTTACACATAAAAAAGGTGGCTAATGCACAAAAATAAAGAATATCATATGTGAGCACTACTACTACTATTGCAAGGTGAAGTTGAAATACATTGGGATGTAAGAAAATAGTGGCAATAAAGCTTCAAAACATAACCCCGTGTAGTCAACATAACCCTATCAATGATGACATGTAAAAGAAGAACAAAGAACAAAATGTATCAAGGCAACATGTGATAGCCATTAAGAGCAGTCATTGAGGAAACAATGTAGTCTTTCTTTGTGGCTTTCATAGTAGTAGTAAAGGAGTAAAAAATAAGGTTGGATGTAGAGGTCACACAAATAATAGATAAAGAGCCTTTCACTATTAGAAAGTAGTGTAAGATTATGCAAAAATAAGTAAGGAACTATCTGTAGAAACCATTAAAAATATAAATATAACATATTTATATTTATAAGTAATGGTTTCTATGTCATGATAATAATAAGAAATTATAAATATAAAGTAAATGAGTATATATTCATGTTCAAATATGTTAATGCTCATGTACGCCAAACTTTCTAGTGGAAAATAAACAATATTGGCTTCCTTTTCTTTCCCTTATTGAAGTTAATAAGCCCAAAAAGCCAATTTTGGTAGGTGTACTCTTTTTGATGAATATGATTCTTAGTATGTGGCCTCTTCTAGAGCACTTGACATTGATTTCTCTAACTTGTGAGGTGGGGTATTTATTTTATGTTAAGTTTCCTAATCAAATACTGGTATGGATATCGATATGGGTACGTGGGCATGGTACGCCAATACAAAAAGAAATGGGGCTTGGGTTCATATGGATACATCATACAAAAACATATAAAAATAATAAATATATACATATTTGCAGCCTAAAAACAAGAACTTAAAAAATAATGTAATTATAATATTAATTATTTCATATACAATGTAATAAATTAATATTAATAATAAGAAATTATAAATATAAAGTAATTGTGTAAACAATATATAACATATTTGAAGGTGAATATATACTTGTTTACTTTACATTTATAAATTAATGAATTGTCTACACTTATACTTCCATCAAATATTTCATTTGATGGAAGTATAAGTGTAGAAAATTCAATGAATAAAAGTTTGATCTTATTTATTTGGAAATGAAAGCTTTCTCATTCAATTTTATCATGTAGTTGAAATGTCAAGAGGAACATTTTGTAACATTGTCTATACAGCTTTTGGTCACTGAACTAAAAAATAACATCCTATGGATACTTCAAACTAGTTCATTTTATTTGATGTGAACATTCGGGAAGTCAATGTAAACAATAAGGAGCATATGAAAAAGTATTGTAATAAGGAGAAATTGAGTCTGATATAAATGATTCATGGAACCCATAACTAAATCAATAATTAATCATGAACACTCAAAAAAAGAGACAAAAATAAATAAATCAAAATGAAAGTGCAAGCAAATTTTCTTTGTTTGGAGTCTTTGATCTACTTTTAAGCTAACACTAGAGCCTATCACCACTATTAATTAAGAAGATTCATATTACCTGCAACTCTTCAATCCATTATTAACAAGAGAAAAATATTCATTCTAAATAGTTAATGCATTTCTATCATATTAGACATAACATAAGAGAGAAACTCACTGTAATCCTCCATATTTCTAAAAGCATTTTCAGAAATAAAGTGTGTGTTCATCAAGAGAATGGGATAAAAGCATGACAATACCATCTAGAATCTGCACAAGTAGTCATACAACCACTTTAGGGATCAAATGAGATTAAAAAATATGAAATGCTTACAATTATTATCAATATTAACTACAACACACAGGGCATACAAAATGCACACACTATCTCTAAAGAACAAGGAAATTTATTCACTTAATTCAAATATATAAATACAACTATGGATTCAAAACAAGACCATATCTAGGTGAAGGAACAACTCATAATGAAAAAAAAAATTGGCAACAAAGGACCAATGTGTCTCTAGAAAGCAAGTGGAGTTAATAGAACCAAATGTAAATAGTATAAATATAAATAAATGTAACTACAAAAAAGAGAGTTAGGAATGACCTATAAAGTGTAGAAAAGGTGTGAGTTGGTAGATTTTTTTTTTTGTAACAACTATTGAGCTTCAATTTTATTCCTTTGATGCAAACCCTAACATAAATGCATTGTTAAAATAGAACTAGAAATGGAGAAACATAAGTATTGAATACGATGCAATGTAATACAATCTCTCAATTTTTCTCCCCAACCATTGAAAAAATAAATAAAAATTTCAAATCCCTTTTAGATAATTAACTAAATGCACAACTAGAAAAATGGCACACCTTAAAATCTGCCAACAACACAAGATGTGTTGGTAGCAATGCCAGCAAGTCATTTGCACCCTACAAAAATGAATTCAAATACTTTGAATCCAAATCTATAGCTAAATATAGCTAAAATAAATTACCATGTATTTGTGTATATTGAGAGAAAGACGACTCAAATAAAAAACACACTTCTCAAACACCAATATTAATTGTGTTTTCCAACTCGAAGAGAATGTCATAAATTTGTTCCAAAAACAAGGCAATTGCAATAGAGTAAATTTTAAGAGTTACAAAGAGACATTTACAGAAACTAATGAGGATTTTACATGTAACATAGAAAAACCTGTGTGTTCTTTGAAATAAAAATACCCAGTAGTTGTTGCTCATCGATCAACTTTATATTGTGGTCTACTACATTGACCTAAACATGCAAAAATTAAATATTTACAAACTAGTAAAATCGATATGCAATATATCTTGTAAACATTGCAAGAATCCAGTATAATCAATATACAATATACATTGCAATAGTCTATCAAGAAAGTACCAAGGAATACCAAGTCTAATGTTTTTTTACCAATAAAAATGCAGTTACAAGGACAACATATGAAAGTAAAGAACTTACTGAAGCACACATGGGATTTTCACCACTTACTTCACAATTCCAAAAGACCTATAGCACATGAATGAAAGATTCATGCAAGTAATCCAAAAATTTTATTGGTATAAAAATTAAAATCCAAACTTACTCAAAATAAAAGCCACCAAAAAAATTCTATTATAGTTACATACCAGTGAATCCTATGTAAGCTCCCTATCATGACAAATGAGATGAAGGCATGAAGGTTTGCATTCAAGTAGCTTTTCAACCCATAGAAAGGAAAAATTAGGTATGTTATCACATCTGAAATATGATTGGCTGGTTTATTGACATGAGATGTTAATCCAAATAATTTTTAAAGATAATCTACTAAAATACACTCAAGAAACTATGAAAAAGTTCCTAATTCTTGATCAGAAGCATCCCTTTCAAAGAATAATATACTAAAATGTATTTAGAAATCCGAAGCATCAACAAAAATCATAAGACAAGCTTGAAAATTTATCGATCCTATATAAAACCAATAAATTAAGGTTTTTAAGTGACCCTATGTATGTTGAAAATTTGCTACATCTAGGCTTGGAACAAAAGCTATTGGAGATTGGGAAGAAAAAAAGAAGGGATCTTAAATTGAAATATATTTAAATTGAGTATTAAAACAAGAAGGTAGCATTCAATCATCCTAACATGAAAAAATATGAGGGTTTGAAATGATGTAAACACTTTCTTTAGGACCTGAAATAATAATAAACTAGAAGAAATGTACATGAAACTGAAAAACAAATATCAATTGGACAACATAAAACTGATGCCATATCATAAGGTATTTACTTCATATGATGACTTTGTTGGATGTTGTGGTCCTTTTCCTAAAATGTGGTTGTCATTGATGTCAACACTATTAGCATTAAGGAATTTGAAGCTATATATGTTGAGGATACTGAGAAAATTATAAAGAAATAACTTGTAGGTTGTAAATGGTGAAGTAATGTTCAGTATGGTGGTATATTTTGTACATTGGTGATCAAAGGTTGTGGACTAAAGGGTTTGTTGTTGACTGTATCTAGTTTATCCATGTAGAGTTTCATAGATCCGCATCAAGATTTGATCGAGTTATGAAGATTTTCATTCTGATAGTTTTTTTGTTTCTTCAATTAGTATTCCTGATTGAAGATGAGGCTATTTCAGTTAGTTCAGTTTCTACAGATGATTCTCTATTTGATCTTAATGTTTTTTGATTCTTCTAGATCGTGTTCTATCTTTGTTGCATGTCCACATTGATTGTTGTGATTGTAGTTGATGATTTTCTCTCATGTGCTCATTATTTTCTTGTTCCTGGCTGACATGGTGTTGAAGCATGTTGTGGATCTTCAAGGAGAAATTAATTGAAGAGTTTTCATATTGAAGATGTTGATTTAGGTCCTCACTAAGTTGTGTTCAACTTTGGTTGATTCGCATTAAAGATTATCTATTTTTTTGGGCTGATAGTTATATTCATTTTATTATTTCTTTGTGGTCGACTTGTAGTGGTGAAATTTCTTGTTACGGATATATAAGAGTAGGTTTTTGTTCGAATTGAAGTATGTCGAATGTGTGTGTGTGTGTGAATAATTTCCTAATCATTTGAAGGTAGAGTAGAGTGTAGAAGAGTGAAGAGTTTGTCATGCCCTTAACCAAAACTATGATCAGGCATTAGCAGATGTTATTTTATCAGTTCAAATCCCCACGAATGTATATAATCTAAATCTATTTGTATGATAGAGTGTCTTCCTTTGTAATTGAGCAGTGAGCTCTAGGTAGTGCACCTGAATGCAAGTGAATTCCCCATATTTCATTCTCTTATACTTTTAATAGGGTATAATCTTGTCGACTGACCTCCACTGTGGTTTTTCCCCTAACAAGGTTTCTACATAAAAAATATTGGTGTTATGTGTGTTTCTGATGTGTTGTTGATTCATGCTTTCATGGTTAATTATCAAATTTGATATTAAGGTTAATGAGTTAAATAAGTTTGAATTTCTCTGACAACTGATTCACTCCCCCTCTCAGTTGTCTGCCCTTGTATTTCCAACAATTGGTATCAAAGCTAAGTTCCTTGGAAGAAGTTTAATAGCTTAAGGTGATCTAGGATGGTAAGTTACAAGAAGGATAGTCCAAGATTTGATGGAAAAAATTACTCTTTTTGAAAGACTCGAATAAAGTGCATCTGAGATGCATTGGTGAGCCCTACTGGAGCATTACAAGTAATATGTATGTTATTCCACAAAATGGTCTTACTACTTCTACTGAGATTAGAGATGTTGAGTATAATATCTAGGCTAAGGAAGCTTTATTGAGTGCTTTGACTAATTCAGAGATGACAAATGTTATGAATTTGAAGACTGCTTATGAGATCTAGAAAAAGTTGGAAACCTTGTATGAAGGTGATGTTAATGTGAAGATTGTTAAGTTGCATAGTTTGAAAGGGAAATATGAAAGGTTGAGAATGGGAGATGATGATAATATTAATACTTTCATGCAAAGAGTGAATGAAATTGTGTGTGGTATTAGATGTGTTGGTGGAAAGATAGATGAATCTGAGATTGTTGCTAAAGTGCTTAGATCCTTACCTGATTCTTACAAAGTAAAAGTTGGTGCAATTGAAGAGCTCCAAACCGTAACAAACATAACTAGAGATACATTAGCTGGTAAGTTGACTGTTTTTGAGTGGAGTGAATTTGGTGATTCCCTTCCTAAGGTTGAATATGCATTTAAGGCTACTACTTTTGGAAGAGATAGGCAAAGATATGATCTAGGTGAGAGTTCATCTAGAAAGACATTAAAGTATGAGGATGAAATCAGACAAATTGAAGAAGAAAGAGATATGGAAGAACTAGAAGCACTTATTGCCAAAAGAGTACCAAGAGGAAAATGTAAGTATGAAGGAAAATTGCCTCTTAAATGTTTTTCTTGTAATAAGATAGGTCATTTTGCATCAAGGTGTCCAGAAAGAGTTGCTAAACCAAAAAATTACACTCCTATATTCCAGAAGAAATGTTACTATGTTGTTGATGAAGGTGTAATAGATGATGATGAATGGGTATTTATTGTTGTCAAAGAAAATAATCTTGTATCTACTGAATTTGCTAGTTGTACAAGTGTGGAGAAATCCCTAGCTGCTCGAGTTGAAGAAAAAGATGAATAGGTAATTGACAGTGGATGTTCACATCATATGACAGGAGAAAAAATTAAGTTTGTAAGCTTTGAAAAATATGATGGTGGTGTTGTGAGATTCGATGATAATACAACTAGTGTGATCTGTGGAAGAGGATGCATTTCTCTTGATGTTAAGCATAATATTGATGATGTTTTGGATGTGGAAGGCTTGAAGCATTATCTTTTGAGTGTTGGTCAAATGGTTGATAAGGGTTACAATCTTTAGTTCAAGGATAGAAAGTGTAGAATATTGAGATCCAGAAATGTAATTGTATTAGGTACAAAGATAAAAGGTAATATCTTTCACTTGAGTGCTACTAGTAAAAGTTTTTTGATTGCTCAAGTTGATAAAATTTAGTTATGGCATAGGAGAATGTGTCATGTTAACTTTGATAATATTGTCAAGATAAGTTCTACAAAGGATATGAAAGATCTACCTAAATTGGTGAAACCTACTAATGCAATATGCAAGGAATGTCAAGATGGGAAAGAAAACCAGGATTTCATTTTGGAGTAAAAGACATTGTTCAAATGAATTGTTAGAGCCGGTGCATACTGATCTATGTGGTCCCTCTAAGGTTAGAAGTTTACAAGGTTATAGGTACTTCTTATTACTCATTGATGATTATTCTAGAATGGTATGGGTTACCTTCTTAAGAGAGAAATCTAAAGCATTGCAAAAGTTCAAGATCTTTAAAGCTCTAGTTGAGAACAAAACAAGTTTAAAAATTAAGTGTTTGAGATTAGACAAAGGTGGTGAATTCACTTCTGGTGAATTTAATTCTTTCTGTGAAGAACATGGAATAAGGAGACAATTATCTGCACCGTGGACCCCTCAACAAAATGGAGTTGTGGAAAGGAAGAATAGAAAAGTTGAAGATGTCGCTAGAACAATGATGTTGGAAGAGAATTTCCCTCATATCTATTGGAGAGAAGCTGTGAGTACTACTGTCACATACACAGTCAACCCAGTACAAATAAAAGGTGATACTGGTAAGACCCCTTTTGAGCTATGGACTAGTCAAAATCCCACTGTTAAATACTTCAAGATATTTGGAAGCAAATGTTACATTAAGAGAGATGAAGACATAAGAAAGTTTGATGCTAGGAGTGATGAAGGTATCTTTCTGGGTTATGCTACTAATAGTAAGCCCTACTAGTGTTACAATAAAAGATCGAATAAAATGGTTGAAAGTGCAAATGTTAAAGTTGATGAAGACATAGGTACACCATCTAGAACTTGTGGATATGACTCTGATGATCAGGATGTCAGTACAAATTATCAAGGAAAGCAAGATTAGACTACAAATCAAGTGTAAATCAATCAGGTAAACCAAGGGAATGAAGAAGAAGGAAAAACTTGTGGAAACATAGAAGAGAGATCAAAGGAACCTAAAGTTGAAGAAAATTCTAAGAACACTTTGAGGTATGTAAGATTGAATTATTTAGAAGATCATATTATAGGTGATAAGAATAAAGGTGTCCAAACTAGGAAAAAGATTGTAGAAGAATACTACTTGATTTCTAAGATTGAGCCTACTAGTGTGAATGAAGCATGTAAAGATAAGCATTGGGTTGAAGCAATGAAAGAAGAGCTAAAACAAATTGAAAAGAATGATACATGGATTCTTGTTCCCGAATCTAAGGATAAGAATGTTATTGGAACTAAATGGGTTTTTAGAAATAAATTGAATGAGCAAGGTGAAGTGATTAGAAACAAAGCAAGACTAGTATGTAAAGGATATTCACAAATGGAAGGAATTGATTTTGAAGAGACATTTGCCCCTGTTGCTAGAATTGAAGCTGTAAGATTATTTCTTGCCTCTGCTACTCACAAGGACTACAAAGTTTATCAGATGGATGTCAAATGATCTTTTCTAAATGGTGAATTGGAAGAAGAAGCGTATGTTGAGCAACTTGATGGATTCCAGTTGACTGATAAAAAATATATGGTGCATCAGTTGAAGAAATAATTGTATGGACTCAAGCAAGCCCCTGAAGCATGGTATGTAATATTGGATAAGTATTTTCTGAAGCTTGGATTTAACAAAGGTACTACTAATAGTAATTTTTATTTCAAGAATGATGATAAAGATTTGATTGTTGAAGTCTTTGTTGATGATATCATATTTGGAGGAGATGATGGTTTATGCATGAAGTTTGCTAATGAGATACACAATGAATTTGAGATGTCTATGATTGGTGAGATGAAATTCTTTTTGGGATTGCAAATTAATTAGTTAGAAAAAGGGATATTTATATCTTAGTCCAAGTATGTGAAGGAATTACTGAATAAGTTTGGCATGGAAGATTCAAATCCAGTTGGTACACCCATGGTGACTAAATGCAAGTTGACTATAGAAGATGATTCTTTGAAAGCAAATCAGACAAGATACAAATCAATGATTGGTGGATTGTTGTATTTAACTCAAACTAGGCCTGATGTCATGAATGTTGTATGTATTGCTACTATATTTCAACCTAATCCAAAGGAATCTCATGTGACAGTTGTGAAGAAAATTTTTAGATATTTGAAGGGAGCTGTTGATCTTGGCCTATGGTATCCTAAATATGATGATCTTACTTTGAGTGCCTTTACTGATGCTGATTGGTCCGAAGATGTGAATGATAGGAAAAGTACTAGTGGTGGAGAATTTTTCTTGGGTAAAAACTAATTTCATGGTTAAGCAAGAAGCATAATGCCATTTCCTTGTTTATTGCTAAGGTCAAATACATTGTTGTTGCTAACAATTGTACTCAAGTCCTATGGATCAAGTAGATGTTGAAGGATATTAGAGTTGTATATGATGAGCGTATTGCTATATTCTATGATAATTCAAGTGATATTAATATTTCCAAGAATTTGGTGTTGCATTCAAAGACAATGCATATATCTATCAAGTTTCACTTTTTGAGGGAGAAAGTAAGTGAAAGAGAAGTAAGATTGGAGTATGTGCCTACTAAGGAGCATATTGTAGACATCTTTACCAAGCCATTTCCTAAGGATACTTTTGAGTATCTCAGAGGGAAGTTAGGGTTAATTACCCCTCCTAATCAAAACTAAGATGCAAAGCAATGCATTACATTAGTTTGTGCATTTCATGGTCACACTAACTTATTTGATTGCAAAATCTGATGAAAATTTCTGATGAAATATGTATAATTTGATGTATTGTTGGGTGCTTGTAAAATTTGATGTGTAATTTTCAATTTTTTAAAAGTTTATCCCTGATGTTCATCAAAATTTTGACAAACATGAAAAATAAGAAAAAAATTAAATTGTGGCCAACATAAAGAAAAGTGAGTTCGCTAATTTATTGTGACAGTGTTTTTCTATACTTGGGAATTTTCTCTACTTGAAACAATTTGTGGAGAACTAAGGACGATTTTCTTGGTAAAAATTAGAAAAAATTCAAGAAGATATCGCCATGTTGAAGGTAGTCATTATCATTTTGTAGAATTTAGTTGTGAAGTTAGATTTGTAGTTCCAAGTTTCAAAATCATATTTTAGAGCAACATGTCATTAGATTTTATTTTAAGAGGTTTAGGGTTTTGAGAATTTGATGTCCAAATTTTTTTGTGTGGAATCACCATAAGATCACAACCAAGGAACAAATTCTTGTGACTATAATTATGTGATCCATAACTCTATTGGTCATGTGGCACAGTTGTGCTATAACAAATATAAGATGCATTCATGTGTGACCCAATTTTAATGTGGCTATGTTGTGATAGAAATGGAGGCACTCATATAATGTACGTGTCAATCATCATTGGGTGCATTCAGGTTGTCTCAAGTTTAATAGGTTATGATGTAATTATAGCATGATCCAAGAGTGATTACCTCTTACTGCAATAAAGAGCCTATAACTCTGGTTGATATACAGAGTGGTTGTGTTATATCAATTATGTAGTGCATTCAAGCACAACCCATGTTTAATGGGCTATTCAAGAGAGTGATCAATATTTTCTAAACCTTATGAATGTTACTTAAAAGTGTATAGCTTAACCTACAAACCAAGTTTGTTACATACCTGAATGCAATCTTGGGTTACCACAAACTATAATAATGTGATCTGCTAATAACCATTATGGAAAGTATTAAAGAAAGACCCATGCTATATAGGATACATTTCCCTGATTAGGTTTACATACCTTAATGATACAAGCCTCCCACACACTCTAGGATATAATACAAGATCATAGCACAACCCTATCAAGACAACTAATTTTCTAACCCAAGATTTAAGGTTGTTTTTTAATAACAATAGAAGCATTGGTAAGAGAATGATTAGGGTACAAACCCTAGGACACCATAGAAACATATACAATAACTCTAGAGGATTAGTGAGGTTGCAATACTAGAAAGATTGAGACATTGTAGCTAATAAGAAAATCTTGCAATCTAAAGATTGTAGCCAATAACAAACACACTATGTAGCTTAGTGACATTTGTAAATGTAATCTATAGTAAGAATAATGATAGTCACTTGAGATGTGATAGTCAAAAAGAGGCTGAGAAGTGATAAGATAATAAAGTTCAAACCTTGGATAGTAAAGTGGATATTTTAACAGTGAGTTTCCTTACCCCCTTGCTAACCTTAAGGGTTTTTCAAATGCTTTTGGTAATTTTAGACAAGGAAAATGCAATCAGGGAATGACTATCCAAATGAAGTAACAATGCTAATCATAGGTTCAATGTTTCTTCTTAGCCATTAATGTATAAGGGAAGTTGTGGATTGCATGTTTGAGTAGTGTTTTGAGACTCATCAAAGATGGGAGAATAGTG
The DNA here is from genome assembly GCA_007258455.2 of Sequoia sempervirens. Taxonomy (NCBI): domain Eukaryota; kingdom Viridiplantae; phylum Streptophyta; class Pinopsida; order Cupressales; family Cupressaceae; genus Sequoia; species Sequoia sempervirens. Next base: position 1,250,139,553 of record VDFB02271358.1, on the reverse strand, counting down.
AATAATACCTTGTGAACATTGAAGTAGTGTCAATAAGGTTGAAGGATCTTAAGATCTACAATATTGTGAAACATTGAGTCCCCTATAGTAAGTAGGTAGTCTATATGGAATAGTTTTATTTTATAGAAGGATGCTCATGAAAGAAATCTTCAAGTGATAGTGAGTGAGCTGTTTGAGATTGCAGCTGAGGGTGAAATACCCAGTCATAAAGGAAGTTGGAAAAGCAGTAAATGTCCAAGAAAATAAAATCATACAAAAGAAACAATTCACAATGTTATCTTGCATAATGCCTTGAGTTTGAAGATAAAAATATCATTGTATCTTGATGAAAGTGGTGACCTTAATGGTCAATCACTGGCAACCATGATTTTAAAACATGTTATTGTGCTGATGTAGGCAAAATTTTAAGCAAGGCAGTGAGTGGTGGTTTGGAACAATGGCAGGTATGAAGGACTTGCTTTATATGCATACTATGTAGTCTAGCTTAAGAAAACATTCTTAAAAGAGATTGAAGGTGGATTATGGAACTCAAGGGTTACCATGAAAATGATTAAAGAAAAGACTGAGATCTATTTAAAAGCCACAGTCATGAAGATATTAAATGTCACTTGCAAAACCCTATTACCTAGAGTAATGAATACAATGCCAAATAGGATAGTGTGCTGAGGCAGATTTAGGAGATCTCCACATTATCTAATTACAAGGAAATACATCATTTATTTATTTTTTTAATTAAAAGAAATCATTCTAAACCCTATATAGGATACATTGATACTTCAAAAGCCTCTGAAGGCATTTGAGATTATGAAAATATATGTCAAGTAAATACCTAGATTACAAATAGTAGTGGGAATAATGTAACATTTTTTTAGCAGAGCAGGAATAAGATAAGCAAAAATGAATCCTATGCCTCCTTTCACATGCATCTCCTCACCATTCTCTATCATTCTTTACTAAAAACACTTCTCCATATTGGCGGTTTATGCTTGAGAATAATGTTTTGATGAAGGTTTTAAAGTATGTTTATTAAAATGAAAACTCCATTCTTGTGGGCTGCACCTAAAAATAATATTTTGACAAAAGTTTTAGAGTATTTTGGCGGGCTATATTCTTGATTCCTTAAATTATTTATTCAAATGGATTCTAACTATGTAAATGATTAACTATTTTGTCATTTTTATTTGTGTGACTAAATAATTTTTAATCAATGACCAAACTAGTAATTCATTTACTCATTTATAGCTGAGTTACAAAAAATGAGCAGAATTTAGTCATTTTTTAGTTGTTGTGACTAAAAGTTTTAGTCGCCTAGTCATTTATTTTCCAAATTCTACTAGTGTGTGCTTCCTTGTGCAATTAGACCTCTCTCAATGTTGAGGGCCCTAGGGATAAGCTCGTCATAAGAAGTCACACATTGCATCTTTAACTAAAAGGATAAATCTATATTGACATTAGCAATGATGCTTTTGACTTGTTGCTCCTTAGGAATGGGTCACTTGCTCTTACTAGCTTGCTACCCCTATCATTGTAGGAAGTTTGTGATCAAGTTCAATATTCTAGTTCTAGGAGTCTAACGGTTGGAAATCATAGTAAAATAAGAATTTAATAAGTTTTGGAATTAGCATTTTAAAGTGCTTTTTGGGATCATTAACTTTAGACTATCTTCTCTTTTGCAGGGGTGGTTGAATGCCAATTTTTTTGGGTGTAAAATATCAAAATTATTAGATTTTGTTACATGTCTATGAAAAAAAATATTGGAGTGTGATTTTGATATTTTTTGAAGATCTAAATAGTCAAGCTTGGTAAAGAAAAATCATGTTAGATAATATTAGTCAAAATAAAATGAAGAGACACTTGATAGATTGTGGGCTAGATTGAAAAGAAAGAGTGATGGGAAATGTTATTGTCCTTGCAATAATTGCAAGGGCTTAAAGACAAGATGACTTTTAATCACAATATTTGAGAAACATTGTAGGTAGCATGGTCACGTTGAAGGGGGGCATGATTATTGTGCATTGATAAGTTGTTCATTATATGTGTTTATATTGATTGAATTTGTAAATGTTTATATCATTTTAACATTATATATATAAAATCACTTGATCATGATCATGGTTTATTTGTGTCTATCATTACTATAAAGGTGGGGTGCCCTAGGGCACATGATATGGATTATCACAACCTGAAGAATGTGGTTTTGCAGGTGGACAAACATGGAGTTGTGAATATCAAAGATGAAGTTAATGATCCTATGGAAGAAGATGATCATGCACCAAAAAACACAGTTGAAGATGATGGTACAAATACATTGATCCATGACACATTTAGTGGAAGAGCTGATCATGATGATTGAGATGACTTTGATGATGTTCATGATTTACTTGTACTTGAGAGGGCATACGAGCCCCTTTATGAAGGATTCCAAACAACTCTTCTCTTTGTTGTATTGTTGTTGTTGAACTTGAAGGTTATGAATGATTTATTAAACATAGCAATCTCACAGAGGTTAAGGTATGTCATATATGTCATATTTTTTCATCTATTTTAATTGTTAGTTCATCACTAGTAAATAAATGATGAAATATGTACCATTAATAGTATTTATATTAACAAATTATTTTTTGTTGTAGATTGATTGGTGAATTTTTGTTACCACCATTAAATATTTTACCTCACTCATACCCAAATTTTTCTAACATTATGAAAGATATCAGGATGGAGTATCTAGAAATAGATGCATGTCCCAATGATCATATTATATATCATAAAAAACATGAATTTGCAACAAAATTCCTGGAATGCCATATCAGTAGATATCAAATAGATCAACTAACAAAAAAGGTGCCTCACAAGATTCTTCATTATATTCACATTATTCCACGTATGGAATGATTATTTAGGTGGGAAAGCTTAGTGCAATTTATGGATTACAATGCACAAAATAGAAGTGGAGATGACATTCTTTGAATGCCTATATATTTTTCTACATTTAGGGATATGGAGGAAAAATGGCCACACTTTAAAGAAGAACCTCATAATCTCGGGCTTTCATTGGGAGCAGACGGTGTCAATCCATTTCGAGAGCTAAGATCTATTTACTCTATGTGGCCTATTTTTGTTATCAATAATAACATTCCCCCATGGATGTCAATAAAGAGGGATCATATAATGTTGTCAATGATTGTTCCAGTTATTTGTTTACATCAATTTTCTTTAACGTAGTAGCATCTCATTTGTCTTATTTCTTGCATAATGACTTATATTTTTTTCATTCAAAAGTCATGTACATTAATATATATATTGCAGTAAAATGGTTATAATAATTATGTAATGTTTTGTTCATTCAACTAGGTAAGTACCAAATTAAAGATATGAATGTATATATCGAGCCTTTTATCGACGAGTTACTAAAGTTATGGAATGGCGTCACTATGTATGACATCTCTAGTGTTGGAAAATGTGCTCAATCTCATAGGTTGAATCCTCTAAGAAAGCATGGTCGCTGTGACATTCATGGTGTCTAGCCGACTGATAGTTTAGTAATCTTGTGTTTTTCTCATGTTGCTATGAATTTGATTCTATCTTACCAAATGGACCTATCGCTATGACTTGGTGCATTCATTGTAACCCTTTGCAAAGTGGAAATGTCTCAGTGATAGAAGGGTTTGTTATCAGGTTCTTAGTAGATGTTGGTGTGACCTATGGTGACTGGAGTCATTAGTGTAACCTATTTGCTTTGATATGAAGTCTTAGCGATGGAGGGTTGTCTCACCAATATTTTTTCCCTTGGAGCCATTGGGGTAACTCAAGTGTGTCGATATGTGGTCCTAGTGACAAGGAGATGTCTCACCGATTGTATTCATTGGGGTGACTTGAACATTTGAGAAGATATCTTAGTGATTGGGAGATGTCTGGCCGACTGAATACACTCGGAGTAACTCAAAGGGTATTGGCATGAAGTCTTGGCAATATGTAAAGTATTTCCAACATTGGTCGTGGTCATTAGGGAAACTCATATGTATTAGAATGATGTCTTGGCGATGACAGGAAGTCTTGCCGATATCAGCATGACCTTTGGTTTGTCTAGCCGATGTGGAAATTAGCATAACTTGTTCCTATCGGCATGTAGTCATGGCAACCAGGAGATGTCTTGCCAATTGGAGCCATCAGTATGACTTGAAGGCTTCGCTATGAAGTCTTGGCGATGGGCATTTGTCTCACTGACAGTGTGGGATGCATTCAATGTGACTCTTGGCGAAAGGTGAGCTCGAGGTAACCTAGAGATTTCGACATGAAGTCTTGGCGACAAGTGTTGGTCTCGTTGACAGGGATGTAACTGAAGTCATTGGTGTAGCTCTCCATGCCCAGTGAAAGGTCTTGGCAAAGTCAAAAGTATTTCCAACTTGGAAAGACATGGGTGCTCGATATGTGGTCTCAGTGAAAGACATAAGTCTTGCCAACTTGTGAATGTAGTGCTCGGGGTGACTTAAGACCTTGGTATAATGTCTTGGCGAAGAAAATAAGTCTTGCCGACTCTTGAATGTGTTTGGTATGACTCCTGAGCTTGGTCTCTTAGCAAAAATGGAATGTCTGGACAATAGGAGACTTCAAAGTAACATGGAGGCATCAGTATTATCTCTTGGTGAAGAGCGATTGTCTTTCTAATGGGAAACCTGATATCAGTATGACTCTTGGTGACTTTTTGGGTTTCGGTATGACTTGAAGACTCAATGTGAACTCCTAGCAATAGCAATAGTCTCACTGATGTGCTTGCTGAGGTCAATGTAACTTTTAAGCTCGGTGGAACCTCTTGTCAATGGAGAGGACTCTTGGTGACAATGTGTAATTAGGTATTGTGGCATCAGGGAGACACTTCTAGTGTCTCACAGACATGCGACACAAGCTGATCACTATTGACCGAGTGAAGACTGTCCAACGTGGTATGATGTGGACCAATCCGAGAATAGGATGTGAACCGTTGTGACCGTTTCTGTTTGGAAGGGAAAAATCTACATGAGGAAATGGAGACTTCTATGTTTCAATAAGGATGTTGAGCTGGAGGTTGTTGTTTTGATAGTTATGACCTTGAACCAATTCATAAAGCCAAATGAGAAAAAATGTACATGAATGCATTGGATGTTCTATAGTGAATGATGCTGACAAGCTGATAAGCCAAGGAGCTGAATAGCCAAGAGCGAGAGAGAGAACGATAGAGTGAGGATCGAGTGGCTAGCCGAAAGGCCGAAGCCATGAGGTTTGAAGTAGAGGAAGAGAAAGGTAGTGTTATGCTGGAATCTCTCCTGATCTCTCTGGGGGTGTTTGCTACCAGTTGTATCCAGATGAACAAGATGTAATCTCTAAAAAGGCTAAGAGCCTAAAATTGTATTGTAACCAATTTTTTGTTGAATAATACAATGGCTTGATCTTTGGAGTGTGGGGTTTTTTATCCAAAAGGATTTTCCCCACGTAAATCTTTGTATTCTTGTTTTTGGTTTTATGTTTCATCTGTGTTGTTGATTGCTGTTGAATTCACATATGTTTTTCTTAGAAGGACCAATGTGGGAAATAATTGTGTCTATTTCCGCTTTAGGACATAGTTGAACGTGTCTTTGAGATAAGATAATCAAATTGAAAGTTACCGAAGGCACTACTATATGGAGTTTTCACTAGATACACTCCCAAATTTAATGACAAGTGGTATTAGAGCCTTCTTTTGGTTGTTGGTTCTAGATATTTCTCCTTTGAAGATTTGTTAGCTTGATGGGCTAGAAGAAATCTGGAGGAATGGACTGATGGATTGATCCTTTTATGAGTGGAAGCCTTGTGGTATTCTAAGATAGCATGCAGTTTGAAGGATGGTCAAGATGGAAAAAGGGAGTTGATCATGTTATGATCTATGCCTCCTGGCTAAGAGAGGTATAACTATGGAATATGAGGTGGATTTTTCAGAGTGCTTATGCTAGGTGGTGGTTCTTGGTGTTGGAAGTCATTGTTTCCTATTAACCTCAAATGCTTGAAGGCTATGGAGCTAATCATTAGATGATTTGCAAGCTTTTGAAATAGCCTTTCTCTATTTCTTAGATGCATGTACATGTTGGTGATTTAGAGTTGGCTTGAAAGGGGTCTGGATTCTCTTGAACTATTGTTTCCTTTCTAAGAATATTTTGTACTTGCATGGCTTTGTGGTTTTGCAAGTTTTACACGGTTAAGCAAAAAATTGTGATCATGTGGAGTTGTTGTTAAGCTATTGTCTAGGCATTGGCCTTTTGGGGTGTTCCTAGATGAGATAGTTATAGGTCTGCATGCATGCTTGGTGCATGGTTTGAGGAAGTATGTTTTCTTCTTTGGATGGGAGTGTTGGTAAGTGATTTTTCACTCAGCATTCTTGTGGTGGTGTTCCTTGATTATGGTGCTCATTGTGGACATGTTTGGCAAGTCAGATCTAGTGTGATTTGGTGTTTGAGTCATATTGTCTATGTGGTTATTCTCTTTGATATCTCAGTGATGCAGTTTCAAATACAATGATGGGTTTGCACATTTTTGTTGAATGGATCTACGGGTTGTGCAATGTTGTGGGCTATCTTTACCTACATGTTTTCTATGAGACAACTCGGATGTGGACTATCTATCCACGAGGTTGAGTCATTGTTGGTACAAACTTGTAAGCTGGCCTTGTTTGTGGTCACTTGTGCATTGGTGTGATTGTTTTGATATGAAAGGATGGATATTCTTGAGTACCTGAATAGTCAATTAAGGGAACCTATAGTAGGTGGTCATGATGCTTGGAGAGCTCAGGTGTCACTTTTCAGTGGGAGCTCTAGCAGTGACTGTGGTTTCATCACATGGTGGTGAATGGTCTTCTTTAGTGTTGCAGAAGGGTTCTTTATCTTTTGCACGGACATTACTTGATGATGTGCAACATCTTGGAACCATGGAGGACACTTGGAGTCTTTGGCTAAGGTGTTGGTGGTGCTTGACAGGTGATGTTGGTTTTAAGTCTATTTGCTTTATGTCATGGTATACTCTTGGTGCACTGGAGTTTTGGCATTGTGCATTGTACTTGAGACAATGGTGAAGTCACTTGGAGTATGGTATCTCCTAAGGGGATGTGTAGATCATGATGTCATGATAAGTTCCTGATTTAGTTGATTGGAACTTTGATAATAGTTTGGAAATTCTTTGTGTATTGAGTGCTTTGATTACTTGTTTGATACATCATGTTAGTGCAGTAATGCAGTTGAAGTTTAACATGAGATGATCAGTTGCTAGTACTCATGGATACATGAAGAATAAGGTAAGATTGTTTTTCTCTTATGAGAGATGTGTTGTTGCTTGTTACTTTTGTTAAAATTGTTCAGCAAAAAGTCTAAGAAGCCTTCACCTTGGTTGAGCGTGAGTTCAATAAGAGACCTATGAGGAGATTGCTCTTGGATTAGTCATGATGACTTGCATATCCTAAAAGGAGTATTCTTGTTCTCACTCTTGGTCTACTTGGTAGCTTATCTGAAAGGTGTTTGGCCCATTATATTTTTTCAGATGTGTTTTATTAAGTTTAATTTCATGATATGGATCTTGAATTATTGTTTAATGATTCTAGAAGATTCTAGAAGATTCATAGTGGAAGTTGTATAGTTTCTTTAATCTTCTTGTTACTAATGAGAATTGGTAGGAGATGTTGTATGGGCTGATTTCCTAAAATGGGGAATGAACTAGCTTGATCTTCTTAGAGATGCTTACATCCATGTTGTTTGTTAAATTAGTTTGATCTTGGTGATTGAACTGATGGATGATGTTAAGGTTTCCTTATGGGATGTGAAGAAGATCATTCTTGACATAGCTGGCTATTAGAAGTGTACGTAGAAGGATGTTCTACAAGAAGATGATGTGTAGTGTTTCTCTCTATGGCCATGAAGGTTTGTGGTGAGAGTTCTTGTGGCAAGTTTTTGTAGGTTGTGCATATCATTGTGGATATTTCCTTGGTACTACATGGTTACATTTTCTATGTGCTGGTATTGGTAGACTTGTTGATGCATTTGATCTTTTAGATCTGGATTACTCTGGTAGTGGGAGTTCTTGTATGTGTCTTGTCTTCTTCAACTAGTTGACACTGGAACTTGTTTTTGCTGTTAATGAGTTGATTATGGTTTGGCATAAGTTTACTAATGTTGATACCTATGAGGTATGTGTGATTGGATGGTATAGCATGAGCTGTGGGTGCTTAATTAAATCATGTGGGTTTATGAGTTGGATGGGAGCAGTCTTTCTGATTATTGTTCTAATAGGTATTATTTATCTTGTTTCTGGAGGATGACTTCATTGTTGTGTTCTGTTTGAAGCTTTGATGTTGATATTGCTTTTGTATAGCATTTGAACATAGTGAAGTGGTAGCAGTATCTTGGTGGTGAGATCGTTGGGATCTTCTGCTTGTGTTTGTTGGAATGGTGCTTATTCACCTTGGCATGTATCTTTCTTCCACATGTGCCATGTTGGAAGATGACAGGATTGTTTCCTGGATGGCAGACATCTTGGATGTTGGAGCTAATTTCTTGATGGAGCATGAGAGCATGTTTGAGGTCTATGTGGTTTCCTAGATGGCTGTGATCGGTTGCTTCATTGGTCAGTGAGTTTCAATTGGATACCTGGTGTTTGTTGTAGATTGTCTTGTGGATTGTTATCTGTTGAATCATGTTGATTGGGTGTCTTGAGTATTGCAAGGCTTGAACTAGTGGAGCTAGTGTGATCTTAGTTCTTGGTTGCTTTGAAGGTGCCTGTGTGATCTTCGTCAAGTGGGAGATTTTTGGAAAATGTGCCTCAATCTCATAGGCTAAATCCTCTTAGAAAGCATGGTCGATGTGACATTCATGGTGTCTGGCCAACTGATAGTTCATTAATCTTGTGTTTTTCTCATGTCGCTGTGACTTTGATTACTTGTCGAATGGACCTATCACTATGACTTGGTGCATTTGTTGTAACCCTTGGTAGAGTGGAAATGTCTTGGTGGTAGAAGGGTTTGTTATCGGGTGCTTAGCAGATGTTAGTGTGTCCTATGATGACTAGAGTCACTAGTGTAACCTGTTTGCTTCGATATGAAGTCTTAGCAATGGAGGGTTATCTCACCGATATGTTTTCTCTTGGACCCGTCGGGGTAACTCAAGTGTGTCGGTATGTGGTCCTAGCAACAAGGAGATGTGTCACCGATTGTATTCATCAGGGTGAATTCAAAATTTGGGAACATATCTTGGCGATTGGGAGATGTCTGGCCGACTGAATACACTTGGAGTAACTCAAAGGGTATCGGCATGAAGTCTTTGCGATATGTAAAGTCTTGCCAAAATTGGTTGTCGTCATCAAGGAAACTCATATGTATTAGAATGATGTCTCAGTGATGATAGGAAGTCTTGTTGATATTGGCATGAGCTTTGGTCTATCTGGCCGATATGGAAATCGGCATGACTTGTTCCTATCGGCACATAGTCTTGGTGACCAGGAGATGTCTCGCCGATTGGAGTCATTGGTATGACTTGAAGGCTTTTCTACGAAGTCTTGGTGATAGGAATTGTGTCTCACCAATGGTCTGGGATGCATTCGGTGTGACTATTGGTGAAAGGTGAGCTCTGGGTAACTTGGAGAATTCGACGTGAAGTCTTAGCGATAGGTGTTGGTCTCACCAATAAGGATGCAACTGAAGTCATTGATGTAGCTCTACACACCCGGTGAAAGGTCTTGGTGAATTCAAAAGTCTTTCCAACTTAGCAAGACATGGGCGCTTGATATGTGGTCTCAATAAAAGACATAAGTCTTGCCGATTGGTGAGTGCAGTGCTCAAGGTGACTTAAGACCTTGGTATAAGGTCTTGGCAAAGACGATAAGTCTCACCGAATCTTGAATGTGTTCGGTGTGACTCCCAAGCTTGGTGTCTTAGTGAAGATGGAATGTCTGGCCAATAGGATACTTTGGAGTAACATGGAGGCATCAATATTATCTCTTGGCGAAGAGCGATTGTCTTGCCGATGGGAAACCTATTATCAGTATGACTCTTGGCGACTATTTGGGTTTCGGTATGACTTGAAGACTTGATGTGAACTCCTAGCTATAGCAATAGTCTCATCGATGTGCTTGCTGAGGTTGATGTAACTTTTAAGCTCGATGGAACCTCTTGTCGATGGAGAGGACTCTTAGTGATAATGTGTAATCAAGTCTTGTGGCATCGGGGGGACACTTCTAGTGTCTCACTAACATGTGACACAAGTTGATCATTGTTGACCAAGTGAAGACTATCCAATGTGGTATGATGTGGACCAATTTGAGAACAAGATGTGAACAATTTCGACCATTTTTGTGTGGAAGGGAAAAATCTACATGAGGAAATGGAAACATCTACGTTTTGATAAGGATATTGAGCTAGAGGTTGTTGTTTTGACAATTATGATCTTGAACCTATTCACAGAGCCAGATGAGAAAAAATGTACATGAATGCATTGGGAATTCTTTAGTGAATGATGCTGATAGGCTGATAAGCCAAGGAGCTAAAGAGCTGAGAGTGAGAGAGAGAACGACAGAGGTAGGACCGAGTGGCTGGCCAAAAGGCTGAAGCCATGAGGTTGAAGTAGAGGAAGAGAAAGGCAGTGTTATGCTGGAATCTCTCCTAATCTCTTTGGGGGTGTTTGCTACGAGTTGTATCCAGATGAACAAGATGTAATCTCTGAAAAGGCTAAGAGCCTAAAATTGTATTATAACCAATTTGTTGCTGAATAATACAATGGCTTGATCTTTGGAGTGTGGGGTTTTTTATCTGAAAGGATTTTCCCTACGTAAATCTTTGTGCTCTATTTTTTTGTTTTATCTTTCATCTGTGTTGTTGATTGTTGTTGAATTCACATATTTTTTTCTCAGAAGGATCAATGTGGGAAATAACTATCTATTTCCACTTTAGGACATAGTTGAACATGTCTTTGAGGTAACCTAATTGAAATGAAAGTTACCAAAGGCACTACTGTATGGAGTTTTCACTAGATATGCTCCCAAATTTAATGACATCTAGACCAATAGGACAAAGAGAATTTCAATTCCATGCAATGCTTGTATGGACAATTCATGATGCCCTAGGGCTAACACATTTTTGTGGTATGTTATAACATTCGATTGCACTTAAACAATATTTAATTTTATGAAGTAGATATCATGCATATTTTAAAAATAATCTATTCATTGTATATAATTATAAAAATTGACATATTTAATCCAATTATATATAATCTTGCAGGTCTTCAAACAAAGGGAAAATTTGCATGTCCAATTTTTTGTCCAAAGATGAAATCTTGTCGTTCAACAAGTTTAGAAAATTAGGTGTTTGATGAGTATAGGCACTTCATCCATAGAAATCACAAGTATCGAACTACTGAAAAACATCTTTTCAATGGGATAGAAGCGACTGCATCAAAACCATGAAGAATGACATCTCGCCTATGGAAGTTGGAATATAATAGAATTAATCATTAAGGTTATACATCAAATTAAATTATTTATCTATCATAACTAATATGTTTTGAATTTATATTTTTTATATTGTGTTGTGTTTACTCATGTTGTAATTGACAATGATTGTCGTTAATTTGTTTAACTTATATGCTTCATGAAGGTCGTCAAGGAATTAATGGTCAGCTTCCACAAGGACTAAAAAGTTATCCTAGACAATTTAGTAGGTTTACCTACTATGAGAAGCTAAAAATTGTGCATTTGTTTGATACAATGCATATCATAAAGAATATAACAAAAATATTATGGAAAATATTGGATGGAAGGCATGACAAAGAAAAAATTGTCAAAATTTGTAGTGGCATTCAAGAAGCCAATCATGCAATGAAAAATGTCATTCAATTAAATAGTGATGGAGAAAAAATTAATATAAGTGCCCTTCCTTGGTTATTAACGGATCAACAAAGCAATGCTATAAAAGAAGTCATACGAAAAATTCAATTTCCCACAGGATTTGCTACGAACATAAACATTATAATAACAAAGAAAGGTGAATTTGGGCTAGGGATGAAAATGCATGATTGGCATACCTTCATTAAGGTAATTATTTTGGTATATTATATACACTTTTATAATGCATGTGCTTTTCGGTGTACATTATGTTTACTACTTTTGGAAAAATAATTGAAAGATCATTTTATAATTGTTGTACGTTCTACCTCTATCTCTCCTAGACATCTTCGACAACAATGTCAAGCAAGTTATATATGATCTTAAAAAATACATGAGGTAAGTAGTGATATTTTTTCAATTCATTGTATACATCTTATAATTTCTATTTGTTTTACTTGTTATGTAATATACAATATATTTTTGTTAAATCTCGCTAATATATTTGTGCCTTGAATCATTTGTAGATGGATATCATCTAAAGAAATCTATAAAGAAGATATAAATTATTGGAAGAGAAAAAATCCTCCTCTAATGTGTGAAATGCAAAAGTGTCTACCTTCAACATTTTTCAATGCACAAGAACACTACCTCATACACCAAGTTGAGGAGATTGAATTGTGTGGACCTATACACACAAGGTCAATGTGGATGGTTGAGAGGCACTTAAAATTTTTGAAGGCTTTTGTTAGACAAAGAGCACATCCTGAAAGTTCTATGGTGGAGGGATATATGGTATACCAGACTATGGTGTACATTAGTGAATATCTTCCTAAGTTTGCAGCAAAGATCCATGTAGATTGCATTTGGGATCCCAACTCCATTAACAAATTTGAAGGGGAGTACCTAATGAGGAAAGGTAGATTAAGGAAAGTGAGAAGTAATTATAAGATGGTCATGGAGATTAATTGTAATATATTTTACATATATTTTTTTATGTGTATTGTACTTATTTAATTTGTAATCTTCAATATACATCAATTATAAATTAAGTCATATACTATGGTATTTAACTAATTATATGTCATTTGTGAATTTTTTTTTTTTTTTATATAGTTGATTGAGAGTGGGATGCACTACATTTGTATGTTGCAAACAATATTGATTGGATGATGGTATGGATTGAACAATGTCAACAATCTGGTTGTGTACTAACATGGGAAGGTGTGGCTTCATTGGTTAAAGAAGCTCATCATAATGGAGATTCCAATGTTACACAAAGGGAAATTGATTTAGCATATGGTTTAAGAGATAAACAGGTATGTATAAATATATTAATCACCCATATTATTTAATTATTTTCAATTATATTGATGTATATATATGTTGAAATTATTTTCTTTGGATACATTCGGCCAAGAATAAATATGTTTATCAATTGACGATATTGCAATAATTTTTACATGTTTGACATATTGCAGGTGAAATACCACAAACTTATGTGGTGAAATGGTTGTAAATTTTGAATCAAAATGTTAGATGACATGAAAAAAACTTGTGATTCTGGTATAACTACAGTCTTTCAGGTGACTAATGTTTCATCTAGAAGTGACATACATTCAAAAGTCTCCAAAAAATTGATACTATGGAATTTTGGATGATATACTTGAGTGTGACTTTATGTCATTTAGATTAATTTTGTTCATCATCCTATGGTACATGTTATGATTAAATGAAAATGATCTCAAGAGAACTATTATTGAACATGATAATGGATTTACCATAGTTAATACAAGGTCGATTGAGCAAGCTGGAAATGAGCCCTATGTTCCTCTAAGCCAATGTGAGTAGGTATTTTACTCAGAGGTTCCAGGTAAACTGGGTTGGTCATTTGTTGTTAGAAATGATCCAATAGGAAGGTTTGTAAAGTATAATCTAGTGGAAGAAGAAGAAACCAAAGAACTAGAAGATTATGTAAATGATGATTAGGATCAATAGTTAATTGATGATATCCCTGACAATGATGTCGAAGAGGAAGAACTAGATCATAATGATGTAGGAGTTAATGTTCATGAAGATGATATCCATCTGGATGATGACATTATCAAAACTAATATCGATGATAATGATGATGATATGAACAATCTTTACAATGTCAACTCTGGATCGGATGATATAGACAAAGAGTTGGATAAAGAAGAATATCAATGACATTGAAATGTTTGAGTTATGTGATTATATTATCTATTTGATATTAATTTATTGATAGAATTATATTTTACTTATGTGGTTACATAATTTATTCATGATGTTTTAAATTTTTATGCCATTACATAATTAATTTAATGATGTACTTTTTAATGTTTTAAAGGTCAAAAAATTAAAACATTTCAATAGTGATGTTAACAACCTTGAAATTAGTGTGTTTTATGTTTCATGTGATCATAAAAGATTAAAAATTTAGTTGTAGAGGTGGTTGTTCAGTGGCTAACATTTAAAGGCCTTTAAAAGGAATAAATTTATCATTGTAATAGTTGTTGATGGTTGAAGATTTAAAATACAAGCTCTTGACATTCGAAAATCTGTATTTTTCTTCAAAATTTCTATTATTTTCTTGTTATACAACACTGTATGGTCACATGCAGCCATATTTTGATGTGAAATCAATTCCAAGTCATAAAGATATGTGTTAGCTTTGATTTGAATATTATTTTAGGGCTTAAGACATTGATTTGAGTTAGAAAGCTTCATTTCTTTGCATACAGCCCGGTTACCCTATTTTTGAGGGTTTTGTAGTCCAAACATGATATAAAGGGGCTCTTACACTTTTTGTGATTATTGTAGCTTGTGTAAAAGGCCCCATAGATACTTTTGTAATTATAGGATGCATGAATAAGGCATAGGATGAGAAATAAAGAAGGTATAACTACTGTCCTCAAGAGTTTTGTGAAGAAAAAAATGTGAAATGAGAGTTTCAAGCCTAGGTTTCAACAAAATATGTATGGGAAAACTAATTTTATGAGTTTTTATCCATGTGAAAACCTAATGGGTTGTTTCTTCCCCTCTTCCCCTCTCCCTTCCCCCTCCTAATTCTCTCTCTTTCTCTCTCTCTCTCAAGTCTCTCCCTCCTACCCCCTCTACCTCTCTCAAGTCTCTCCACTCTACCCTTATCCCTCTATCCTTAACCTTTAAATCCTTAAACCATTAAACCCTCTATCATCTATCCCTCTTCCACTCCCTCCCTCTCTCTCTCTCAAGAATCTCCCTCCTACCCCCTCTCCCTCTCTCAGGTCTCTCTCTCACTCAATCCCTCTTTCTCTCTCCCCTCTACCCTTAACCCTAAACCATACACATTTAACCCTTAAAACCTCTACCCTCTATCTATATCCCACTCTCTTCCTCCCTCCCCCTCTCTCTCAATTCTCACCCTCCTACCCCCTCTCCCTCTCTTAGGTCTCTCTCTCTCTCACATCTCTCTCCCCTCTACCCTTTTAACCATCTACTTGATGGAAATTCAAAGTTTTATCCTACCTTATGTCTTTGGTCATCTATGGTGTTTGGGAAAATCCTAGGATTGGGGTTTCACCTTTCTCTTCATGTAACACCCTAGTATTATCTTATGCCTTAGGAAGGATCTATTCAGATGTTACTTTTGGGAGGGTTTTTAAAACATTTTAAGTCACATCGCTTCATCTAGGTCTGGCCCCCTTTAGTTTTATCATTTTATTTCCTTCGTTTAATTTTATTCTCCTAAGTTTTGGATGGTCTCATACTCCCTCATTTAAGTGACAACTTATGTCATTGTTTGTCGTTGGCCTAGTGATGTCCCCTTATTCCTTTAATAAATGTTTTTATTTTGCAGAGGGACAAGTTTGCATGACCATTGATCAATCATCATTTGATCTCAGTCGTTCCCCGCC
Source organism: Sequoia sempervirens (assembly GCA_007258455.2). Taxonomy (NCBI): domain Eukaryota; kingdom Viridiplantae; phylum Streptophyta; class Pinopsida; order Cupressales; family Cupressaceae; genus Sequoia; species Sequoia sempervirens. Next base: position 1,250,123,768 of record VDFB02271358.1, on the reverse strand, counting down.
ATCCTGCAATGACCCCACCACACTATCTTGGTTGATCATGATATCATGGGAAAGCACCACATGTCTCGTTCGGTGATGCCAAAGGGATGATAAAATACTTTAATGCATCTATTTGATTTTAATACATTATGCAGTAGGTTACTAAAGTTTTTATGAGATGCACATGCTTCAAATCAACACAGATGTTATAATCTCGATAGGAATGGAGCTCGATGGTTAAAGACAAATCTAGTGACTGTGTTGGATGAACTAGACTGCCGATGGTTGAAGACCTACAATTGCCTTGTAGTGCCTCTCCATTCTCATAGTGGATGTGCAAGAAGTTTGGCTTTAGAACTTGGAGATGAAAGTAAAATAATAGAGACATTTAAAGGTATGTGCTAATAATGTTAAACAATTGATATTGTATATCATGAATTTATGGACTAAGTAAAAATGTTAGAAAATGATTTATTATATGTGTTTACGGATATATTTATCATGATGTGTGTGTTCAGACATGACCATTACTATGATGTATGTTATTGACATATTGATGTGATGAAAGTGTTTTGTTACCTTTGGGGTTTTCACTTAATTCTAATATATTATTATTGTGTTGTCATATTATTATGATTTTGATTATGGTTATCTTTATTATCATAAAATATACTGATTTGTGTTTAAGCTTTGTGGTTGCAAGATGGGGCATGAGCTTCTATTAGTGTTTTGGTGAGTATGATGCATATTGTTATGTTATTGTTATTATGCAGATATTTACTTAGATAACTGAGTGATACAGTAGTATGTTTGTTAGGATAAGTGGAAAGGGCAGCATTGTACCATTGGACGTATGAGAGACATACGAGAATGAGATACGATTGCTTGAGCCTCTTTCTTAGTGCTTCGGCTATTATGCACATGTGCTCTAATTTGTATGTTTAAGTGAACAGGTACTAGGCTATGTCTCTACCTAAATTAGCAGGTCTGAGCGTGCCTCTAATCCCAATGGTGGTTGAAGAGATAACATCTAGACCCAAATTATAACCTAACCCTAGCCATTATTCTCAATTAGAGACAATTGATGAAGAATGTGTTAACTTTTTCGGGTTGTCATAAGACAATGTCCGATCTCCTTTACCCTATGTTTAGAGTGTTCTATTTATTCAATTGTTTCTTATGCGGTATGCGATTGTTTGATTTTGTTGTCTAACTTTAGTTTTGGATCTCAATTTGTTAGTGTTAAACCCTGTAGTTAGTTATGTTGTTATGATTGTGATTAGTGTTATTTATCTTTTGATGTGAATGTTGCTCTTTTATGTGAAGTTATTTTATGATTTATATTTTACCTTAGTTTGTGAGTTATTTGAGTGAAGTTAAATATTGAATTTATTATATTTATTATTATGATTTTTATTAATGTGTTTGAGGTGTGATATAATATTATCCATAAGTGATATTTATTTATGTTATGTTTTATTATGTTATTATTTTAAGGAATAATTATTTAATTATTATTTATTATTATTATTATTTGGTATTTAGTTATTGTTTATTGAGAAATATTTGTTTTACTTTTGTTTGGATATAATTTTTGCATTATTAGTTTCTTGGTTCATTTTATTAAAATGGTCACTAAATTTATGCTTTATGAAGTCTTTATATGGTTTTAATAATTTAAAATGTTTCCTATGTGATAGCTTTATGGGTGAGAGGTATTTTTATTTTATAAAATTATATTTTTTGAGTCTAGAATCCACCATAATTACTCCATTATGAAAAGTGACGAAAATGGAAGTTGAAAAGGTGGCTGGGAGGTTGTCTTTTGGTCTTTTGGATTCTGGAAGTGTTATTTTTATTTGGGAGGAGAAAAAAATAGTTTCTCTTGGTTGGGTTATTCTTTTGGAGTGCATGTTGGATTGGAATTCTTTTCATAAGAGATTTTTTCATGCTTGCAAAGAGAAAAGAGCAATGAGAAATTTGTTACAATTTGAAGGTTTTGGAAGTTGAAAACTTTGGGAGCTCAGCATCAAATTTTTTAGTCATTCCCGAGCGTTGGATCCAGGTTGGATTTTTGGATCTTGTGTTAAAATTTTCTTTCGTATGCATGAATGATTTGATTGATTTCTTTCTTTTGATTTTTGAAAATAAATATTGGATAGTTTTATTTTTTGTATGAGTAAAACATTTGTTTATTCTAAAATAAAAATGAATATCTGTTATTTATTTTCTATTATTCAAAATAAAAGGGTCTGAGTGCGTCCCTTATAACTCTATTTTTACGAACTGGGTTAATGAGATTATTAATGGGTTTTTTCATCTCGCTGTCGATTAAATTTTGTCCAAAAATCTTAGAAACCCAGATCGTAGTTTGTGAGATATAGTTGAAACACGAGAATGCTATCAAATTGCTCCTCTATGATTGAAAATATTTTTATTTCTCCCTGTAACTAGCTAAAGGAAGATTGAGATTTTAAATTTATAGGAGTTTAAAATAGTTTAAATTAATTTTAATATTCTTTCTTTTTATTATATTTTATTTTGAATATAATCTGGTTGTTATGTTACTTATTTTGTTATTTGACTGTAATCGAGTATTGCTGAAAAGAGGGTTTTATAGAATCTGTCTGTTGTTTTGCATTTTATGAAATTATTATTCATTTTTAGTTAATTTTTTCCACGTTGCTGAGTAGTCGACGACTAAATCTGAAATGGGTATTTTACAGATTTGATTTCGAGTTGATATGACTATTTTATGGGTGTTTTATTGTTAACAGATTTGACTGTTGTCAAGTGAGAATCAGTTTAGTTTTAAAAGTTGTATTTGAGAGTGCAACTATATTCTTTGATCTGTATTATGTTGTACTATTTTTATTTAATTGTGTTTACTATTTTTATGTTATAAATTCCTTCATATTTGTGAGATTTTGTATTGAAGCTTTTGTATTTGTAAAGATCAATTATGTCACGGATGTGCATTGTTGGTCTTGATTGTGAATTACTAAACTAAAGTGAGTTATTATGTTATAAGATTATGAGATTGATGTAATATATTTTATTGTAGTGTTGTGGTTTAATGATAAGTTTTTTTTAGTTTTCTATCCATTTGTGTTATGTGAATGAGTCTATAGAAGTACCTAGAAGTATTTATGAAGTTATTGTAATTTTCGGTTGGTTCTTATTTTGATAGTCTTTTTGAATATTTAGTGTCAGCCATTTATGGTTTCTGTTATGTTGTTTGCTTATTTGTGGGGCCTAGTGTTATCTCCTAGCATGGAGAGAGTGGGCCTCAGGGTTCCACGTGGTAGGGTGGTATTTCCGAACCGTCCATTGGGATTTAGGTGGTGCAATTCATGTGCAACATGGAAAGTCTTTTTTTTCGCTTCATCCTATAGTTGAATTTATGTGCAGGTGTTATTTCCATAAAAAAAAATTATGTTTAGTGTATCTTATACATATGTACCTCTTAGATTTATGAATTGTATTCATGGTAGCATTCTTGTATAAGAAAAGTGAGTGAATTGTTACAATCTTGATTATACACATTTTTAGTATTGTTTAGTATGTAATAGAGAGGTTTAATATAGAAATGTTGTATTTATAATGCATGAGTTTAATTAAGTAGTAGATATGATATATTTTTATATACTTATTTTATAACATTGATTGAGAATAGATTTATATTAGCATAGTGTTATTTGTGGTTTGAAGATAATTTTGATATGTTATCGTATAATTTGATGTATGAGATTTATTTACATTCGAGTGTTAATAAAATATGGTCATAGTATTTCAAATATGTTCTTTAAGCTTAATTAGTGTAGGTGTATCTTAGTAGCGACGTTAGGGGACCATGGTGGAGAGGTGTGCAAATAGGTTATGTTCAATGTTACTTTTATATTATAATGTGATTATAATATCATGTTAATGTAATGATGTCATTCATATTAATTGGTTGAGTTGTATTAGTCAGTGTTACTTTAGTTTCTTTAAAAAAAAAAAAATTGGTTTGGTGTTGATGGTCTTTTGTGTTAATCCACTTGGTCCCTTAGCGGGGCGTTACATGCCTGCCATTGCGTGATCAAAAGTTGTGAGGTTTTTATCAATTGCGATATTGTGGGCAAGTGCCATGTGAAATTTTTTGGCAATGTGTGGTATGGTGGGCCCCTTGTTACCATGATGGAGATTATGTCAATTTGATTTGAAGCCAGTCATTCAATGATTTGACCAAGGTGAAAGATCAATGGACAATATTTGAATCTGCATTGAATGTGATTGGAGTCATTTGTGCAGTGCGTGAGTAATATTTAATGGTGGACATGACATCTATTGCCAAGGTTTGATCGAAACATAGAAATTTTTATTTTACTTTTGGTATCATAAAGCATTCAAAACATTTTTGTGGAGCAATTGTGGAGCCAAGGATGAAGTTACAAATTGTTACAACAAGAATTTGAGTTTCTGCAAGTGCAAAGCTGTGAGTTCATTTTTGTATCTCTTGGTTATTCTGAATTTTAATTTGGGGGAAATTTGTTGTGTGCTTGTTGTAGGGCTTGTCGATAGTTGTTTTAGGGCTATAAGTTAATTGAATTGTGGGAAATTACAAGGTTTTGTTCTATAATTTCATATTTTGTTAAGCCCTAGTTTGTTTAAAGTTTGAAATAGCAAGGAAGCCCTAGTTTACTCAAGATGGCATTGACAAAGCAACACTCTAGCTAGATTGATTGTTTAAGTAGAAACTTATATGATGATTTCCTAGATCAATTTCCCTTGTCGACAAATGATAGGAAGAAGTGGTTGGTTTTGATGCTAGGAAAAACTCTAGGGGAGGGATTAGTATATAATTGTTCTAACATAGCTGATGCTAGGGTTCCTCTTACTGGTCTAGAGATGTTCATATTGTGGTTTGGATAGAGGAATTTTCCCCACCTCTTTTCTAATGGTTGGATGTATGATATGGGGAAGTTAGTGGTACTAAATTTGTTCCCTGATAGAGACTTGCTTAGGGCAGTGGCTGCATGATATGACCTTGTCACATGGGTGATTTGAGATAATGATGGAAAGGTTCTGTTAAGCATCAACAAAGAGGAATTCTGATAGGTTTTTGATTTGAGTGAGCCTACTATATTCTTGGTTCCTAGTGATCTTGAAGAGATGAAGTAAGAATATGGGAGGTCAAACTCACTTTTCAAAGCTAAGTTGCTCCCACCTCATTTGGCTAGGGTAGGAGGTTCAAAATCCCATATTAGCCCTAATAACCAAGAACCTTTTAGACTGAATTGCTTTGTAAATCATTTCTTGGCTACCTTTTACTCATTGTGCCAAATTTTGGGTTTTCACCCCAACACGGTGATGCCTATTGCTTACATGTCTATGGGGGTACAAATACAACACCCTAATTTCTCAGTAATTTATGATTTTGCTTCTTTATTAGCTAAAAAGATACATGAAGGGCTGTCAAAGTTACAGAAAAATGATACAGGCACTCCATTCTTCTGGTATTCCATGTTAATGTATATGTTCTTGTATAAAAATTCTAAATTCTTCTCTGAGAAGATGGATTTAAGGTAGTGGGTTGATGGAGAAAGATTGTTGATACAGGTATGGACTGCATATTTATCATGTAATAGGGAAAACACTAGTTATGTGCATTTTGACAATTGTTTTGCTTCTAGATTGAGAGCTAGGCTAGTGGTAAATGTACCCAGGATTCCTAAGGAGTTACATGATTTCCTTAGACCAAAGGGGAGGAAGCCAGAATTGAAGGTTTTCCATAACTGGGGTGATATCATTTGATACCTTGTCAACACTGTCTTGAGGGTGTATGGTTTTTAGGGGACCCCTCATATATTGTTGTACAATGTGCCACCAAGAGTGGGGTTTGCAGAAGTCATGTGGAAAATTGGTTGTATCAATGAGGAAAACCTTACTAGGAAAGGTAAAGGAACATTCTTCTCGGATTACACTATGGTGTCAGATTTTGTTTTTTCAAAGGGAGGTTGGATACATTTTGGGAAATTTTTTGAGGAATACCATTAGAGGTGTGGCCCCAAGCGACAACATGATCCTGAGGGATTCTTTTCTCTTTTCAGAAAAAGAATAAAAGGTGGTAAGTTTGTGCATGAGTTCAACTTCCTTGAAGAATTGATTAGAAATGAATTTGACCTAAATAGGTACGAGTTGAACAAGGAGAAGTGGGTAGCTTATGAAAAGCTATTGGCTATTATGCACAAAATGAATCCAAAGTATGATCCATCGATGGAGTTCAATCCATATCATAAAAAAATTGACTTCTTGATGGGTAACTTCAAAGAAATCATGGGCAACTTGATGACAAAAAATATAAACTTGGAGTCAAATTTTGGCATACAGGAGCAAGATGCCAAGCCAATTCAAGTGAGGCCAGCTTACCAACCTACAAAAATATGGCGTATTTGCAAAAGGAAGAGAAATGATAGTAGTGATGAAGAAGAAGAGGATAGAAAGGGAAAGAAAATAATGAAATTTCCTACACAAAAAGGTCCAAAGTTCAAAATGCTTGGAGCAATCAAGATTATTGACTTGGATGCATCACTTGAAAATAGTCGCTCACCACAACCATAAAAGCCAAGCCCTAAAAGGCAAATAATTGAACAATCACAAGAGGATTTGGTGGATGAGATTGTTATCACTGACCAGGACACGCAGATGGGTATGCCTTCCCCTCCTAGGTCAATTGAATTGGTTCTCTCTGATTTGGATATGAAAGGAAAATGTGTACAAGATGCAAGAATGTAGGCATGTAAAGAGTTTCTAGATGACACTACATTTTTAAAAACTCCAGTGTTCTTGCAACTAGTATGGAGAATGAAATTGGAAGAATATCAAGGTAAATGCAAGAGGAGAAGAGAATTGAGACTTGATAGGTTAGACCAGGAGAATGATGATGAAGTGAAAAATGAACTAATGGAAGAGTTCAAGAAAATCAATCCTGAGGAGGGGAGAAAATTAGTAAATCAAGCTGGTGTCTTGATTTTACCTGAATGGGACATTACAAATGTTGTAGATTTCAATGCTATTCCAAAGTCCAAGCACCCATTACAAGACTCTGAAGAATTGGTAAAGGCAGTATTGCAAGATTCTTCCTTCAATGAAGAGTATGAAACTTTAGCAATTTAGGCTTTGGCCCCTCAAGGGAGAAAGCCGAATGTTACTGATATTAACCCAAATCTAAGAAGAGGGTTGATAATAAAGAGAGCTTCAGAGACCTCAACCGCAAAGGATACTAATTTGACTGTAAATGTGGCCAAATTGGCCCAAAAGACTACTGAAAGAGAGGAGGCTAAAAAGAAAAGCTTAATGGAGAAGTGCAATTCCATAATTGAGGAATATAACAAGATGCAATAAAGGAATGTTGAGCTATAGACTAAGGTGGACAGGTTAAAGAACAAGAAAATTTGGGAGACATCAAGTACTCCAGGGATCATAACATTTCCTTCCACATCAAGGTCAATGCCTCCTACTTATCCTATTGTGTCTACACTAGGGTGTCGCAATCAAAATTCTTCCCTTAGCCCTAATTTATAGCTAATTAATGGAGAAATGGAATCCTCTGTTGATCCTTCGAAGAAGCAGCTAATGCATAAGATTTTAGAGTTACAAGCATCCTTGAAGGTGAGTGAGGAGGGAATATTCTTAAAGTAAAGCGAGGTTGTAAATGTTGTATTGAGACATTTAAATGAGAAATTTGATGACATATTATCATATGTGCATTCTTTATATTCTTTATTATTAAGTGCAATAAAGAATATTGATAGGGATCAAGAGGTTGTAGTACCATTAATTGAAATATGGATCCCTAGGGCCAATGATCTTGACATCATGTATAAATATTCAAGGTTTGATGTAAATAATAGGCCCAAATCATTAAGGCCTACTCAGGTATTAGTTAAGTCATTACAAGGTTTTCAGACCTTACCAGATGACTTGAGTACAAAGATCAGAGAATTGGTGAAGAACTTTGATGATTGGAGTGACACATTGCTACCTGACATAATTGATGAGCAAGGAAATATCAAGTCACTCCAACAATGTCAGGATCGGGCAAATGAAGTCATGAATTGTCAAATTAGATTAATTTGTGATGACTTGGATTATGATTTATTGTTGAGCTGTATGGATAAAATTATTAGCACTAGTTCATTCTTTGAATCTTTTGAAAGAGAAGCGAATCAGGTGCAAGTTAAGTATACACCTTATAGTGACAAGGTAAATGAGGTAATCAATTTTAATTGGCCAATTGATGAGGAATACCATAAATGGGTAAACATATATTTAACTGAGGAGGAGTAAAAAGGCGTAGGTTGTTAACGGTTGAAAAGTCAACTGTTGTAGTTACAACGGATTAGAGTTTTGTTTTTGGTGGCATTCTTGGCATGGAATTCTTGAAGCTTTATTGCTGCATCAATCATTCTTAGTGGGCATGATAAACAAGAGGATTCTCCAAGAAATTTTTGTTGTAACATATTTTGGAATCTCACAAAGCGGTCCAATTAGCTGGTGATGTGTGTGCTTTCTAGCCCGATGCTTGTTTTCTCCTTCATTTCTATAAGAAATATTTCAAGGCCAGAAGTACGGGTTAGCAAGTTAGATATTTTTTGGTCGAGTCTAGGTAGAGTTGCAGAGCAAATTGTAAAGTTTGATGGTTTTAAGGAAAATGCAATTTAGGTTTTGAATTCATGGGGATTTGATGTTTTATGATAGTATTGGCATTTGAATTCAAATGATTAATTCAAACTCATGTCTCTCCATTGTACATTCATATCTTAATTTTGAATAAGATAATCAAGGGTTATCTCATTCATCTCACTGTTGTGGTGTGTATGATTTATTTTTTGGCCTTAATTCGAGGAATTCATTAAAATGCTTGAATGGGATTGTAGGTGGATATGTTCGGTATAAGGATTTGATAAGTAGTATTGGGTTAGAATAAATGTTGATGAAATTGAAAGCAATGTTCTCAAGGATCTTATATGTTATGTGTTAAATCTGTCATAAACCCTTAGGTGTTTATGAATTTGACTCCCTCAATGGATATATGGCACTGATCTAAGTTGTACTAATTTGTATGGTTCAGTATTTTGTTTGCATTTACCTAGCGCTTGCTACTAACTGCAAATCAATAACTATTTTACACTGTGGAATGTGTTGTAGTTATCTCATGCTCCAAATAGTTGATATTACTAATGAACAACCAATTTTATTTAGTATTATCCTTTTATGTTGAGCTATTAAATGAGATTTTCTATTGTTGTTAATGTTGTTTATGATAATGGTGTAGAGGTTGTAAACGCATTAAGGGATCACCCTCCCGGGTCTTGTAGAGCCCAAAGTGTAGGAGGTCTTTAAAATCCTCGTCAGTTGGTCCATAAGTGAACCTTGATCCTAATTAAATCATAGCCATAACTGTACTACAATTGAACCCTAACACTAAGTGAACCTTAACTATAATCCTAATATTAAACCTAATTCTAACCTAATGCTAATTTAACCCTAACCCTACAAATAACATAAAAGATTTATTTTGTAACCCTAATTGAACCTAAACTCTAATCATAATTACACTCTAGCCCTAATCCTTATCCTACTTGAACCCTTAACCATAATTGAACCCAAACTGTAATCCTAATTACACTCTAACTCTAACATAAATTAAACCCTAACCATTATCATATCACTAATTAAACCTTAACCATTATCATATCACTAATTAAACCCTAACCCTAACCCTTATTAAAACCTAACCCTACTTGAACCCTTACCCTAGCCTAAAATTAATCGTAGCCCTATCCCTAATTGTTCCTAAAAATAATTTAACCCTAACCCCAACCTTAATCCTAACCTTTTCCCAAAGCTTTATTCTATAACCCTAACCTAATCTTAACCCTAGTTTAACCCTAATCCTAATTGAATATAAACACTAATCTTAATGCTAATTAAATCCTAACAGAATATTAACCCTTACCATAATTGTAACCCTTACCTTGATCCCAAACTTTATCCTACAACCCTAACCATAATTTTAAACATCAATTGAATCCTAACCTAACCATAGTTAAATCTTAACCATAATAATTCCCTAACCCTAATACTAATTAATCTCCAACCCTTGTACCCTAATATTAACTTTTAGCTCCTAATCAAAACCCTAATTGAAGCATAATCCTAACCATAACCCTAATGTTGAACCATAATAAAAACCCTAACCCTAAATCCCTAGTTTAACTATTACCCTAACCTAACATTAACCCTAACCCTAACCCTAATTGTATTGAACCCTACTTGAATTCTAACCCTAACCCCAACCCCAACCCTAGACTTAGCCCATGTTTTATCCTATAACACTAACGCTAACAACAACCCTAACTGAACTATAAACCTAATTAAACCCAAACCATAACTGTAACCCTAATGCTAATTCTAACCCTAATGTTGACCACAAGATTCATTTTGAAACCCTAACCCTAACCCCAACCTTCACCCTAATGTTGAATCCAAGATTTATCTTAGAGCCCTAATTGAATCCTAACTCCAATTGAACCCTAACCCTAATTGAATTCTAACCCAAAATATTATCTTAATTACAACCCTAACCCTAATTATAACCCTAATTCTAATTCTAACCCTAGCTATAATTCAAACTCTATTTATAACTATAATTTTAATACTAACCCTAATTCTAATGGTGACCCTAATTCTAATTGTAATACTAATTGAATCATAAACCTTATTAAAACCTAGTGCTAATTTAACCCTTACCCTAGCTTGAAATTAATCATAGCCCTAACCCTAATTGAATTATAACCCTCGCCCTAGTTGAGTCCTAATCCCCCAACCCTAATCCTAACCTTTATCCAAAGCTTTATCCTATAATTCTAACCTTAACCCTAATTGAACATTAGTTGAATCTTAATCCTAACCATAGTTGAATCTTAACTATAATCAAACCCTAAGACTAATTAATCTCTAACCATAACCCTAACCATAACCCTTTTTCTAACTCTAACACTAACATCAATTTTTTAAAAAAAATTGTGTAATAATAAATTAATTATATTTTCTTTGTATTTAATTTTAAAATTTTAAATTGATATTATATTTGCATTTATTATGAAAATCTTATCTTATTTTAATATTTTTGTACAATAAAACCTTTAGTAAAATCTTAAACTAATAATATTGAATATTCTTTATGTCTTAAATAAGGTAATTAAGAAACAAATTTTTATGCGTAATAGTGAATTTAGGATATTCCTTTTTTATTTAATTTTCTTTTTCTAATTTTAAATAAATTAATTTAAAACTTAAAAAATTATAATTATTTTTCATTCCTTAAAATTTTTATTTCTACTCTATTATTTAGAAATTATTTTATTTCTATTTTATTATTTCTTTTTTAATTTTAAGTATATTATTTTAGAAACTTACTTTTTATGTGAAGTAATTTAACATATTATTTTTATATCTTGTCTTTTCAAACAAGATATTAATTTAGAGCAATCAAAATCATTTTTTAATTTAAAATCATCCCTCTTCTTTGAATATTGGGAGCTCACTCGCCCACGATATTGTGATCGATAAAGACCTCGTAAATTCTGATCACACGATGGCAGGCAACTATGGATCTCAATCATCGGCAATCCTATTCATTCAAAATAATCACCAACTTTGTCATTAACCATCAAGCACCTTTCCTACCAAGATTATAACATCTCCATTGATTTGAAACAAGTGCATCTCATAAATGCTTTAGTAACCCGCTACATAATGTATTAAAACTAAATAATTGTATCAAAGTATTTCCATCATCTATTTGGCTGCATTAAATGAGACACGTGGTGCTTTCCCGTGATATCATGATGAATCAAAATGGTGTGGTGGGGTCATCATGGGATGGTGGGGAACAATTGAGTTCAAATGATAATTAATCTATGGTCACACAAACTTGTCCTTCTGCAAAATATAAAACATTTTTTAAAAGAATGAGGGGACATCACTAAGTCGATGATAAACAATGACATAAGTTGTTTTTTAAATGAGGGAGCACGAGACCATCAAAGACTTACAAAATAATTAAGTTAGAAAAAGGAAATAAAATGATAAATCAAAAGCGGCCCAGCCTAAACGTGAAGCAATGGGGCTTAAGTTGTTTTAAAACCCTCCCCAAAAATTAATGGCCCAAAAGATCCCACCCAAGGTGTAAGATAAACACTAGGGTTTTACATGAAGACAAAGGTAAAACCACAACCTTAGGCTTTTCCCAAACACCATAGATGACCAGACACATAAGGCAAGATAAAAATGGAACACAAAGATAAATTTTTTGAAGTTCCATCACAAGGAAAGGTCTCCTCCCTTCTTAGTAGTGATAACCTACTCCACACACAACCCTTAAAAATTATGAATAGAGGAATATAATATTTGAAGAACTCAAAGTTGATCCTCTCCTACTTGATTCTTTTAGTCATTTTATCCTTACAAACATTTATAGTGATTACTAGAGGCACATAGACCAATTATTCATAATAGAAGAATTTGATCATACTTTTCCAATAATGGCATTATGAGAAAACCTTAGGTTAAACGAATAATTCCTAGCTAAGTTCTTTAAATCATGTCCAACCATATAAGAGAAGACCATTCCTATGTGTACTTGGATACCATGGAGAAAGGCTCTTTGGGATCTTTCATCAATCATCCTACCTTAAAACATACCGAAAGTCTTCTAGCAATTAAACATAGGAAGATTTAGGATGACTTAAAAAAAAATTATTGCCAAAGCATAAACTTATGATGACTTAACTAGGCCTAGTACACACTCCCTCCCTGTTAACCACTTAGATATATGGAAATTAAATGTAAATTTGCTGCTATTTTTAGTCATGTAGGTGTCCAGTAAACCACTTGGTGGTGTTTCCCTTCAAGTTTATTTACTTGAATGAAGAGAAAAAGTCCTTTGATTACAATTAGAGAATATATTTGAGGCCTTGGTTGTGTAACTGGTGGACCATAGTCACATTTAACACTTGTTACAAAGTTTGGGAGTTAAAACATTAATTAGATTTGATTTGTGATGGACACATTTGGACGGTAGTAACAATAACTTACAATCTATCAAGACTTGATTACCTTATAACCTGTGAAATTCTAGTGATGAAATGATAAATTAATCATAATGTCGCCTTGGGATCACATCACCATGAAAGAACTTCATCCAACATCGTTATGAGTGTAGGTACCACCAAATAGGTATTTTTTGTATCTGTCTTCCTCGAGTGAGGGAAATTCAGAAAGAGAAGAGGAAGGCGAGACATGTAGTATGTATAAAGGAGGGAGATCAACTAGAGGTCAAAATATTAGAAGAAAATCTTGTAAATGCATGGAATTTTTTCTTGCTGAAGGGGGGTCATTTTCTTATGATGATGAGAGCATAGGTTACATTGAGGTCCCCTTGAGGCACAAACATCTATGAAAACAATGGGTACCCAAGGAACTTCCACTCCCTTTCCCTCTCTCCCTCTCCCTCTCTCTCTCTCTCATTCTTCCCCTCTCCCTTCCCCCTCCTAATTCTCTCTCCCTCTCTCTCCCCTTCTTCCCCTCTTCCCCTCTCCCTTCCCCCTCCTAATTATTTCTCTCTGCAGTATCTCCTCCCTACCCCTCTCTCCCTCTCTCGGGTCTCTCTCTCTCACTCACTCTCTCTATCTCTCCCCTCTACCCTTAACCCTAAACCATTTACCCTTAACCCTTAAACCCTCTACCCTCTATCTATCCCACTCCCTCCTCCCTCCATCTCTCTCTCAAGTCTAACCCTCCATATCCCCCTCTCTCTTAGTCACATCTCTCCCCTCTACCCTTTTAACCATCTACCCTTAACCCTTACCTTTATCTCTATCCACTCCCTCCCTCTATCTCTCTCCCCACCCATAACCTAAACCTAAACTCTTAACATAAACCCTCTACCCTATACCCTCTCTCTCTCTCAAGACTCTCCCTCCTACCCCCTCTCCTCTCTCAGGTCTCTCTCTCTCACTCACTCTCTCTATCTCTCTACCCTCTACCCTTAACCCTAAACCTTAAGACCTTAAACCCTCTACCCTCTATCTCTCTCCCACTCCCTCCTTCCCTCCCTCTCTATCATGTCTCACCCTCCTACTGCCTCTCCTTCTCTCAGGTCTCTCTCTCACTCACTCCTATCTTTTTCCCCTTCTACCCTGAACCCTCTACCTTCTACTCTCTACCCTCTATCTCTCTCCAACTCTCTCCCTCTCTCACTGAATCCCTCTATCTCTCTCCCCTCTACCCAGAACCCTAAACCCTAAACCCTTAACCTTTAAACCCCAAACCCTTAAGCCCTCTACCCTATACCCTCTCTCTCTATCAAGTCTCTCCTTCCTACCCTCTCTCCCTCTCTCAAGTCTCTATCTCTCACTCAATCTTATCTCCCTCCCCTATACCCTTAACCCTTAACCCTCTATCTATCTCCCACTCCCTCCCTCTCTCTCTCTCTCATTGAATCTATCTATCTCTCTTCCCTCTACCCATAACCCTAAACCCTAAACCATTAACCTTTAACCCTTAAACCCTCTACCCTCTCTCTCTCTCTCTCAAGTCTCTCCCTCCTACCCCATCTCCCTCTCTTAGGTCTCTCTCTCTCTCACTCCCTCTATCTCTCTCCTTGCCCTAAGCCTAAACCCTAAACCCTTAACCCTTAAACCCCTATACCTCTATATTAAACCCTCTACACTTATCTCTCTCCCACTCCCTCCCTCTTTACATCTCTCTCTCAAGTCACCTCTATCCCTCTCTCCTCTCTTGGGGTCTCTCTCTCTCACTCCTCTTATCTCCCTCCCTCTGCCTTAACCCTCTACTCTCTATATCTCCACTCCTCCCTCTCTCTCCTTTGAATCCTCACTCTCTCTCCCCTCTACCCCGCCTAACCCTCATATCTCTCTCTCTCAAGTCTCTCCCTCCTAGCCCCTCACCCCTCTCTCCGTCTCTCTATCTCTCACTCCTCCCTCTGTCTCTCCTCTACCCCTTAAAACCCTCTACCCTCTACCATCAACCTTATACCCTCTATCTCTCTCCCACTCCCCCTCTCTCTCTCTCTCAATTCTCTTTATCTCTCTCTCAAGTATCTCTATCTCTCTCTCATTCACTCTATCTCATGTGTCTCCTCCTACCCCCTCTCCCTCTCTTAGGTCTCTCTCTCTCTCACTCACTCCCTCTATCTCTCTTTCCTCTACCCTTAACCTGAAACCCTAAACCCTTAACCCTTAAACCATCTACCCTCTACCCTTAAACCCCCTACCTCTATCTCTCTTCCACTCCCTCCCTCTCTTTCTTTCAAGTCTCTCCATCCTACACCCTCCCCCTCTCTTAGGTCTCTCAATCACTCACTCCCTCCCTCTATCTCTCTCCCCTTAACCCTAAGCCCCAAACCCTAAACCATAAACTCTTAAACCCTCTACCCTCTACCCTTAACCCTCCCTTCCTTTATCTCTCTCTCTCTCTCAATTCTCTCCCTCCTAGAACCACTCCCTCTCTCAGGTCTCTCTCTCACTCAATCACTCACTCTATCTCAAGTCTCTCCCTCCTACCCCTTCTCCCTCTCTTAGGTCTTTCTCTCATTCACTCACTCTCTCTATCTCTCTCCCCTCCACCCTTAACCCTAAACTGTTAAACCATCTACCCTCTACCCTTAACCCTCCCTTCCTCCCTCTCTCAAGTATGTTCTATATCCTACCCCCTCTCCCTCTCTTAGATCTCTCTCTCACTCACTCACTCCCTTTATATCTCTCCCCTTAACCCTAAACCCTAAATCCTCCCTTCCTTTATCTCTCTCTCTCTCAAGTCTCTCCCTCCTACCCCTCATCCCTAAATCCTCAACCATAAACCCTTAAACCCTAAAACCTTAAAACTTCTATCCTCTACCCTCAATGCTCTTACCCTCTCCCTTACCCCTCCTAATTCTCTCTCTCTATCTCTCTCTTTCTCTCCCATTCTTCCCCTTTTCCCCTCTCCCTTCCTCCTCCTAATTATTTCTCTATATCTCTCTCTCTCCCTTTCCCCCTCTCTCCCTTCCCCCTCCTAATTCTCTCTCTCCCCCTCTCTTTGTCTCTCACTCTCTCCCTCTTGCTCTCTCCCTCTCTCTCTCTCTCTCACTCCCTCTCCCTCTCCCTCTCCCTCTCCCACCGTCCACCTCCTAATTACTCTTGGGTATATGTGTGCAAAAATTGGATATTTGATTTAGAGCAGATATTCGATTTATAGCACCAAAATATTATATATTTTTTTTTCAAATTAGATATTAGACACAAACTGGATATCCAAAACAAATCGGATATCTGATTTGTAGTACTTTGGCTTGGGCATTGCTATGGAGCAATGTACTAACACCCAACCCAAAAAAAAAGTCAACTCAGGATTTTTGTGCTTTTTGGCGAGTTTAAAATGCTACTTTTTTCATGTTGCCACTTTTTGGCCCATCCTAATCTTGCACATACCCAAGTCTAAATTAGGTAGTTATTGCTAAGGTGGATCACCCCTTTCTGTGAAGGCCATAAACTTATGATTGGGTCAAGTGTTCTTTTCTTTATAAAATTCCTATTGCCTTTTTGATAGGTTAATTATGATTTGATTAGATGGGTTATGAAGCACTTATTTCAAACAAATATCTTTATGAAATAAGTATATTGGCATGAAATTAAATATGATTTGTATTCCAATGTAAAAACTACAAAGAATGGAAACAATTCTTTCAACACACAAACTATTATGTAGTAGTCAATTAAAATGAAAAAGCTTACTCTATATTAGTTAGGATACACAACTAAGAAAATGATCTAAAGTGATCTAAAGTAACTAGTTTAGTTTTTCCCCTTCCTGATCTCGCTAATATTGTCTAATTATTTTAAAGAGATGAAGGGTCATAACACAACTTTATTCAACCCAGTAAATAGCTTGGTTAATGAAACTTGAAAAAAGCAACAAAAAAATTGCTACAGTTGGCATTTCATGTTGAATGAAGAGTGGTGACAATAATCTACTTATAGTTTAATAAAACGCTATTTTTATAAGAAGGCTTGACATTAGAAAGATAAGTGTTACTTATAGTTTAATAAAACACTATTATAGTCTTACCAACATATACTATTGTGTGTTTACATGGCTTCTTAGTTAATATATGGGGAGATAGAGATAGATGTGAAGAGAAAGAGAGAGAGAGATATATATATATATATGAGAAGAGAAAGAGATATGGAGATATATGGGAAGAGAAAGAGAGATGGAGATATATGGCAAAAGAAAGGAAGAGAGGTGGAGATAGAGAGTTGATGGATACGTGGGATAGGGAGGGAGAGATGGTGAGAGATAGAGAGGGGGAGGGAGAGAAAGGGATATAGATAGAAAGAGATAGAGAGAGGAGTGAGAGGGAGATAAAAAGAGAAATAGAGATAGAGATATAGAGTAGGAGAGATGGAGGGAGAGATGGAGTGAATGAGAGAGAGAAAGGGGGGAAGAGGGAGTGACATAGATAGTGGGAGATATAGAGATATATAGAGTGATAAGGAGAGATATATCAATCACCCTCCCTATATCTCTATCTATTCATCCTTATCTCTTTATCTCTCTACCTCTCTCTATCTTTTGTCTCCCTTTCTATTTGTATGTTTGTCATTATCTCCCTCTCTCTCTATATTTTCTTCATTATATTTATCTTTGTCTCCTTAAGTGTGCAATGGGTACATTGAAGAGGTCTTAAAGGAGAATTATCATATCTTTAATCAAATGGAATGCTACCTTGAGCATAACTCCCCAAGGACACATGCCATCCTTGGATTGTTGATATGAAACAACCAATCAAAATTTAGTTTCTCTCTCTCATATGAATATATATTACTATTATATTAAATATATATTATATTAATTATAGTTTGTATTATATAAAAATATACTTATTATTAATTATTAATTATAATAATTTTATACGTATTTAATAATTTTGCTAAAGAATATAATATATAATTATGATAAGTTGAATAATTATATTATTTATTATGTAAAATATAGCTAATATATACTTAACTATATTGTAGAATATTAAAACCTAGCTAAATGGTGCCAAAATTTTCAATTTAATTAACATACTGTAAAACCTAACGAAACTAGGTTGTAGCTCATCAAATTGGAGAAGTAAAAGGTCAATACCAGCACCAAGGAAGAGTTTGGAGTAGTGAAAGCAAGGTCAATGCTAGCATTGAGGAAGAGTTTGGAGTTAAAACAAGGTCAATACTAGCACTGACGAAGAGTTTGGAGGAGTGAAAACAAGGTCAATATCAGTGTCGAGGAAGAGTTTGGAGGAGTGAAAACAAGGTCGATACTAGTGCTGAGGACGAGATTGAGGGAACTCAAGGAAAATCAATGACCAAGGGGCAATGACACCTATAAGTTTTTCACCCCAATTCTTGTAAAATGGTATAAGATACGACAAAAAAAAAAGATTAGTCTTTCACATTTTTATCGACTAGCCTCAGGTCTTGGAAAAACTCCCATAATCTACCCACATCTTGGTTGAGGTCTAGGATTTCATCACACATTGCCTTCATCGCATGAGTCTGAAGCAATTTTAGACTTATTCCAAGTATATGCTAGGCTAAGGTAGTCTAATGAATGGAAATAGAGGCATACAATTCTTCTTTAATACCTCCACCAAAAACATATGCAAGGTGTTGGTTGTTTTTATGGTAAGCAGGTTGATCTTCTAATCTACCTATGGAATTTAAAGACCTATACTTTGGGAAGCTCGAAGGACCTGGACCAATTGATGAGGATTTTAAAGACCTACACTTTAGGTTCTGCAAGACCCAGGAGGGTGATGCCTTAATGCATTTAAAACCTTTGCACCATCATCATAAACAACATTAACAACAATAGATAATCTCATTTAATAGCTCAACATAATAGGATAATATCAAATAGAATTGGTTTTTTATCAATAATATTAACTATTTGGAGCATGAGATAACTACAACATTTCATAGTATAAGATAGTCATTGATTTGCAATTTGTAGCAAGCTCTAGGTAAAGTCAAATAGATACTGCACCATACAAATAAGTACAACTTAGATTAGTGTCATATATCCATTAGAGGAGTCAAATTTATAAGCATCTCAGGGTTTATGACAGATTTAACACATAACATATAAGATCCTTGATAACATTGCTTTACAATCTCATCAATATGTATTCTAACCCAATACTACTTATCAAATCCTTATACAGAACATTCAAGCATACAACCCAGTAAGAGGCCCCATGGATACTATTGTAATTGTAGGATGCATGAATAGGGTGTAGGATGATAAATAAAGAAGGTATACCTATTGTCCTCAAGAGTTTTGTGAAGAAAAACATGTGAAATGAGATGTTCAAGCCTAGGTTTCAACAAAATATGTATGGGAGATCTGATTTTATGAATTTTTATTCATGTGTACACCTAATGGGTTATTTCTAAACACTTAATATAAATGATACATACACACAAACACATATATGTATGTATGTATATGCATTTTTAAATGTAAAAGTAAATGCAATTACTGGATGCTCTCCTAGAACAATAAAAACAACATATCATTAAAGAAATGTATATCTATGTATATAAATGTGTATTTCTAAATGCAAGTGTAAATGCAAAGAGCATATGGTTTTGTAGTGTTATAGATACAACATATCCATAAATTAATGTAATTAAAATTCTAAATTTTTCAACACATATAATATGAAATCAATCAAACTATTAAACTACATTGAGAAATAAATGAAGACAATAAATGCATATGTATACATTGTATTTGTAAATGTAAGTGTAAAATAAATTAAAATTTTGAAAATTATAAAATAATACAAGGGGAGACCAGTGCCTTATTGGGTATATGGAGTCTAATGAATATCTACAAATGTGGATTTCAATAATGGCAATAATTGAACTATTAGGCACAAAAATTGCTTACAAATTGTGTAAACATGCAAGTGAATAATTGACACTCTTTTTGAGATAGAATGAAAATTCTAGTTATGTGATTCTTCTTATTAATCCAAGTAACACTTCCCAATTTTTGTTATTGATTAAAATATTTTAATCCCTACTTTAGAGAACCGAATAACTAGATCACACATATATAGAAAATGTACAATGATGAACTGAGTATAAACTTGTTATATCAGTTTAAATAATAGAGAAGCATCAGAATGGAGACAATCAAATAACTACATAAATATAACAAATAGCTAATACCAAAATCTTAATCTGCAACTTAGATATCTTCATTTACTCCATCAAAATACATACATCTGAGTCTCTATATATAAAATTTCATTGTCTACTACAAATGACCTATATGTCATCTATCTAATGTCTATATCTTGGTTCTCTTCAACACCTAGTTCCTTAGGAGGGCAGCTATAGGGTATGTGTAGGATCATCATGGAAAAAATAGGCCCTTAAGTGGCAAAAAATTCAAAAAAATCAGTATTAGGCAACTTGACGTAAAAATTTGAATACGTTATCTATATTACTTCAAAAATATGTAAGAATAGAATCTATAGAAAATTGAATGTAGTTTCTAAACTACTAAGTTTGTTTAAGAAAAAAAAATCTATTTGGTGAAAATTTGAAATTTCAATGCAGTAGTACTTAAATTTTAGGGAAAATATAAGAAGTAGGTGTTTGTCTGACCACCGTAACCACAATAAAATGATAATATTGTTTTATAAGATTTTAGATTTAAGTAGAGGACCCATGTTCCAATGTGATGCATATATTTTGTAATTTTTTTCCAAGTAAATAATTAATTATGAATTTTTTATTAAAACTTTTAAAAAATATAAAAAACTCTTATGTCTGACTACCTTAACTTGGTCAAAACTTCATGAAATTTAATTTTTCTTTCTTTAATCTTATAGTATGTGAAGCTTAGAATGTGACACATGTTTTTGATTCAAAAGATGTAATATCGTTTGAAAGCTATAAATGTTTTTCATTCAGTCTATCAATTAGGAATTTAGTTGTAATTTGAATAGAAAATGAATAATAATTACTTATTAAATTCAAAGTAAAGCATAGTTTGTATTGGCGGAAAGCTAATAATATCCTTTAAAAACTATTTTCATTTCATCAATTTTGAGTAAAAAAAATTCATTAGCCACATACCCATCATATTGCCAATTTTTGGCCCATTGTGATCATACCCTATAATCTTGAGTTTTTAGTTCTCTAGGAGGGCTAAACAAAAATATAAAATTACAAAATAGAACCTTGTAATCCCATTTCATGTAGATTCAAATAGTAGCCATCAATCTTTCACTTTGGTCAGATGATCGAACGGTTGCCTTCAAAATAAACTGACACGATCTCCATCATGGCAATAAGGGCCCACCATACTATGCGTTGCCAAGGAAATCCACATGGCACTCACCCATGATATCGCGATTGATAAAGACCTTGCAACTTCTGATCACACTATGGTGGGAAACCATGGATCTCAACCATCAGTAATATTGTTCATTCAACACATTCGCCAACTTTGTCATTAACCATCCAACACCTTTTCTATTGAGATTATAACATATTCGTTGATTTGAAACACATGCATCACATAAATGCTTTAGTAACTCGCTACATAATGTATTAAAATATGATAAATGTATCAAATTATTTCTATCATCTCTTCGGCTTCATTAAATGAGACACATGGTGCTTGCCCATGATATTGCGATCAACCAAAACAGTGTGGTGGGGTCATCATGGGATGGTAGGGAATGACTGAGATCAAATGATAATTGATCTACGGTCACACAAACTTGTCCCTTTGCAAAACATAAAACATTTAATAAAAGAATGAAGTGACATCACTAGGCCAATGATAAACAATGACATAAGTTGTTTTTTAAATGAGGGAGCATGAGACCATCTAAGACATAAGAAATAATAAAGTCAAACGAAGGAAATAAAATAATAAATCAAAAGGGGCCTAGCCTAGATGAAGTGATGGGTCTTAAGTTTTTTTAAAACCCTCCACAAAAAGTAATGGCCCAAAATATTCCACCCAAGGTGTAAGATAAACTCTAGGATTCTACATGAAGACAAAGGTAAAACTCCAACCTTAGGGTTTTCCCAAACACCATAGATGACCAAAGACATAAGGAAAGATAAAAATGGAACACAAAGAGAAAAATTTTGAAGTTCCATCACAAGGAAAGGTCTCCTCCCTTCTTAGTAGTGATAACCTCCTCCACACACAACCCTTAAAAATTATGAATAGAGGAATATAATCTTTGAAGAACTCAAAGTTGATTCTCTCCTACTTGATGCAATTAGTCATTTTATCCTTACAAAGATTTATAGTGATTACTAGAGGCACATAGACCAATTATTCATAATAGAAGAATTCGATCATACTTTTCCAATAATTGCATTATGAGAAAACCTTAGGTTAAATGAATAATTCCTAGCTAAGTTCTTTAAATCATGTCCAATTGTATAAGAGAAGACTGCTGCTATGTGTACTTGGATACCATGGAGAAAGGCTCTTTGGGATCTTTCATCAATCATCCTACCTTAAAACATACCAAAAGTCTCCTAGCAATTAGACATAAGAAGATTTAAGATGATTAAAAAAAATTTATTGCCAAAGCATAAAATTATGATGACTTAATCAGGGCTAGTACACACTCCCTCCCCGTTAACCACTTAGACATATGGAAATTAAATGTAAATTTGCTGCTATTTTTAGTCATGTAGGTGTCCAATAAACCACTTGGAGGTGTTTACCTTCAATTTTATTTACTTGAATGAAGATAAAAAGTCCTTTGATTACAATTAGAGAATGCATTTGAGGCCATGGTTGTGTAACTGGTGGACCATAGTCACATTTAACACTTGTTACAAAGTTTGGGAGTTAAAACGTTAAGTAGATTTGATTTGTGATGGACACATTTGGACGGTAGTAACAATAACTTGCAATTTATCAAGACTTGATTACCTTATAACCTGTGAAATTCTAGGAATGAAATGATAAATTAATCATAAAGTCACCTTGGGATCACATCACCATGAAATAACTTCATCCAACATCCTTATGAGTGTAGGTACCACCAAATAGGTATTTGTAAGATCTGTCATCCTTGAGTGAGGGAAATTTAGGAATAGAAGAGGAAAGCGAGACATGTAGTATGTCTAAAAGAGGGAGATCATCTAGAGGTCAAAAGATTAGAAGAAAATTATGTAAACACATAAAAAAATTTCTTGCTGAAGGGGGCTCATGTTCTTATAATGATGAGAGCATAGGCGATGTTGAGGTGCCCTTGAGGTACAAAAATCTATGGAAACAATGGGCACCCATGGAACTTCCTCCAATAAATACTAATTTTTGTGTCAATGAGAGGATATATTGCATAGCACCATCATCATTATATGGTTTGAGCCTATTTTGGATGGATAGCATAAAGGTCTATTATGACAAAGTTACTGAATTGATGAAGTATGTTGGACCCTGTTATAGTTACAAAGACTAGATGCAATTGGTTTGATATATATGAAGTGTGCTTAGGTATGCACTATCAGAAAATTATATATAGCTAAAAGATAAGGATCAAAATAAAGGAGTGGCTATGTACATTGATGGAAGGCCAAAAACATCACAAAATATTGCAGGGTTTTTAAATAGTACATGACCTGTGTCAACAAATAAGCAACCCAACTGTATATTCAATGATGAGGGCGCAACCCGAGACACAAAAAATAACCCACAAACAAGAGAATAATTTTATTATTCAGAGAATGGAACTTCTTACATTCAGAGGATCTCAAATCCCCAAGTTCTATAACACATGCAAGCTACAGAAAGCTATAGAATAACCCTTTTGCAACATGCGAGCTTGTTCCCCAAAAAGTTACCCAAAAATTAGAAAACCCGACCATAAATAGAGCTCCTCATTTGTTTGGAGCTAAAACAACATTCAATTTGAGTTTAGGCGGTTTGGCGCCGAAAATTTACAACGTGAAGTTCAAATTTCAAAAGAGCATTTGTAATGGTATCTTCTAGAAAGTGCACCAACTTCGCGGGGTCATAACTTTTGATCCAGGACTCCGATTCGCGAACCGTTCAAACCGTTGGAAAGGTCTCGAAGTCAAGAACGCGCTCAAAATTGCTATGCCAATTTCAGCAAGTTTCAGGGCCATTCCGGAAGCTCTAAGTGCCTCAAATCCCACTCGAAAGATTTTCAGGTGCAAATCTGGGAAACTAAAACTACAATATCTTTCAACCCAAGAACCGAAATGAAAAACCATAAATTGGGAATTTCATTATGACAAAAAGGGTATCCAAAAATATAAAAACATCTAAAAACTGATAAAATTGAAATTTAACTATTTTTGGGTGATGCAAGATTGCCCTTACACCACTGGATGCTCCTGCATCAGACACCCAGGGTAATTTGAGAAGTGACCTCGTCACGTCTCAGATGGTTAAGGAAAACCCAACCGGTCAACCACTACCTTAGATAGCCAGGATGAATCTTCAACAGGCCTTCCTCTCCATTTCACCAAATATTCTTCATACTGCCTGTTTCTGGTACTCCTTCCCGCACGACTATCCAAGATTGCTTCAATCTCCTCCTTTTCTGAAGTAGGTGCTGGAATCCTACACTGTTCCATCATTGGTACTTCCTCTGCGCCACCTTCATGATACTCTGTCAAATCTGAAATGTTGAACACAGGGGAAATGTTGATTCCATCAGGCAACTCTACCTCATATGCATTCCCTGAATCATGTTTCCGCAAAATCTTACAGGGACCGAACTTCTTCATCTTCAATTTGTTATATGTTCCTACTGGAAACCTTTCTTT
This sequence comes from Sequoia sempervirens, assembly GCA_007258455.2. Taxonomy (NCBI): domain Eukaryota; kingdom Viridiplantae; phylum Streptophyta; class Pinopsida; order Cupressales; family Cupressaceae; genus Sequoia; species Sequoia sempervirens. Next base: position 1,250,098,842 of record VDFB02271358.1, on the reverse strand, counting down.
CCGCAAGTGGACCATCACTTCATCACCAATGTGAAACTCCTTATACCTCCTTTTCTGATCTTGCCTTAGCCTTATACTGCATATTCATCTTGTTAATATGTTCCCTTACCTTCTCATGTATATCCTTGATGTGTTCTGCAAAATCTTCGGCTTCAGCACTTATTCTCTTCTCCTGGTCCATCTTCCTAATTCTGGAGCTGTTCTGGGGCTACCTCCACACACAATCTGGAATGGTGATCTACCAGTGCTTCTGTTGATAGAATTGTTGTAAGAAAATTCTGCCTGGGGTAAGATCAAGTCCCATCCCTTGGGTTTATCTCCTACCAAACATCTCAGTAGGTTACCCAAACTCCTGTTAACAACCTCTGCTGCCCATCTATTTGTGGATGGTGTGCGGAACTAAACTTCAACTCTGTTTCAGCTTCTTCCACAAGGTCCTCCAAAAGTACCCCACAAATTTGGTGTCACGATCTGAAACAATACTCTTTGGCAGACCATGTAGCCTCACCACCTCTTTGAAGAACAAGTCAGCAATGTGGACTGCATCATGGGTCTTCTGACATGGAATGAAATGTGCCATCTTCGAAAACCTATCAACCACCACAAAGACTGAATCATTCCCTCGTTGTGTCCTTGACAAACCAAGAACAAAGTCCATACTTATATCCTCCCAAGGCCTCTCAGTACAGGTAAGGGCTGATACAAGCTGTATCTGGCTCACTCTTTTAGCCATCTGACATACCCTACAACTTGCACAAACTTCTTCACATCTTGTGATAACTGAGGCCAATAATAATGCTCACTAATAATGGCAATGGTCTTATCCCAACCAAAATGTCCTGCCATTCCTCCGCTATGCTTCTCCTTTATCAGGTTTTCCTTCATGGAACTCCTTGGGATACACAATTGACTTCCCTTAAATAACATGCCATCACGGATTATGAAATCTAGCCACCTTGTCCTGTCCACTGTAACAGGTTCCTTGCAAGCTTTCAAGCCTCTGCAAAATAAGGATCTTCTGCATACAGTGTCTTGAGTTCATTGAAACCAACCACTTCAATCTGCATCTTTGTCATCAATGTATGCCTCCTACTTAAGGCATCTGCAACCCTATTTGACTTCCCACTCCTATGTTTCAAAACAAAGGTATAACTCTGTAAAAACTCTACCCATTTCATATGCCTCTGATTTAATTTTCCCTGACTATTTAGGTACTGCAAGGCCTGATGATCAGTATATAGAACAAATTCCTTTAGCAACAAATAATGTCTCCATTTCTTTAATGCTTGAACTATTGCATAAAATTCCTGATCATATACATAATACTTTCTCTTGGCATCATTTAACTTTTCACTGAAATAGACAATGGGCTTACCTTCTTGGCTCAACACTGCTCCAATGGCACAACCACTGGCATCACAATCCACCTGAAACACCTTGTTGAAATCTGGGAGAGCTAGAATAGGTTGCTCTGTCACCTTCTCTTCAACAATTCAAAACTTTTTGCTGCTCCAGTGCTCCACTTGAATTATTTTCTATCCCCTCTCATTGTTTCAGTCAGGGGTCCACAAATACTACTGAAGTTTCTAATGAACTTTCTATAAAAACTAGCCAAACCATGGAAAGATCTCGGTAGCAGTTCTTGGGGTAGGCCATTCCAGAATAGCCTTCACCTTCTCGGGTCCATCTTGAGACCTCTGCGACGACAAACCCCAAGTACACTAACTCCCTCTTCACAAAACTGCACTTCTTGATTAATCAACAATTTCTCTTCTCTTAACTTCTCAAAGGTTCTCCGAATATGCATCAGATACTCATCCAACGTCTTACTGAAAATCAAAATATCATCTAAATACACAATAACAAAGCTTCCTAGAAATTCTTTTAGTACCTCGTTCATGAGCCGCATGAATGTGCTCGGTGCATTGGTTAGCCCAAAAGGCATGACTAACCACTCGTACAGGCCCTCTTTGGTCTTGAAGGCAATCTTCCATTCATCTCCCTCTCGAATCGGATCTGGTGATATCCACTCTTCAGATCAATCTTTGTGAAGTACTGAGCTCTACTCAAATAGTCCATCAGGTCATCCATCCTTGGCGGGGGAAATCTGTACTTGATTGTTATCTTGTTTATGGCTCGAGAATCTGTACACATCCTCCACTCCCCATCCTTCTTTGGTGCTAGTACTGCAGGTACTACACATGGGCTCAAACTCTCTCGTATCAAACCCTTTCTCAACAACTCTTGAACTTGTTTGTTCAACTCCTTATTTTTTGTTGGAGTCATTCTATGAGCTGCCTTATTTGGCAAACTGGCTCCAAGAATCAAGTCAATTTGATGACTGATTTGCCTTATTGGTGGTAAAACCTCAAGTACGTTATCAGAAATAATATCTTGAAACTCATCCAACATCCCATAAACTTCTTCTGGAACCTTCTCACTATCCTCCTTACTCACTCTAGGAATCAATGCATAACACACATGCTCGTGCTTCATACCTTTTAAAAAATTTCTTCCATCTACATAACAAATTCTAGCACTACTGCATACCTTTTCTTCGGTCTCCTTCAGGGGTTTCAACTTGTGACGAACCCCATCCTTTGTCAAGGAATAAGTATTTGCATGGCCATCATGCATAGATCGCCTATCAAACTGCAACGGCCTCCCCAAAAACATATGACATGCATCAATGGGGATGATATCACAGAGTACCTCATCATGGTAGCTCCCGATCTTGAACTTTACTAGGCACTGCTCATTGACCAAAACTTTGTGGTCTTTCTACAACCAGGCAATCTGATATGGATGCGGGTGCTTTTCCCTCTTCAACTTTAACTTTGTGACCATCTCCTCTGACACAAGATTATCAGTGCTCCCACCATCAATAATGACATCACAACATTTTCCTTCACACTTGCACCTTGTGTGAAACAGATTCTTCCTCTGTTCTGGTTCCTTTTCTTTAGTCACTAGGGCTCTCCTAATCACTAGGGCTTCTCCCCTTTCAGCATCATCTAAATGTTCAGACTGGGCCTCCTCATCTGCATGCACAACCCTTCCACGACCTTCTGGCCTTTTGTCTATCCTTCCTTGGTGTTGTGGACATTCATAGGCTCAATGCCCTTCTTCACCACACTGGAAACACGTTCCTCTAAAACCACCTCTTCCAGATCCTTGTCCATATCTCCCTTGTCCTCTACCTCTTTGATCACCACTGTTTTGATCACGAGGGCAGTAGAAGTTGTCATTCCTTTGGCTTCGGCTGGTACCCACATCTTCACTTTTCTTTTCATCATCATTTCGGCTTCCTGAAGGTCTACCATTGCCCCTTCCACTTTGACCTCCTCCTTTTTGCTTGCCATCAAATCTTTTGTTCAACTTCTCTTCCACCTTCAAAGCAAACTGATATGCATCCTCAATGGTGGTCATTCTGACTAGGCTTAACTCCTCCTCAATGCTCGGTTGTAACCCATTAAGATATTGGGCTACCTTCTCCTTATTGGCCTCTGTGTGACCTGTTCTAATGATTATCTTGTGAAAATCTTCAGTGTATATTCTTTCATAGATCTGCTTCCTTGCTTCAACCCTTGCAATTTCTTCAACATATCTAACTTGTAGTCCTTTGGTATGAGCTTCTTCGGTTCTTTACCATCTGATCCCATCGGTGATCTTGACTTTTCCTCTTGATTTCTTTCCAACTAGACTCTTTCCACCAAATCGTGGCCCTTTAGCTTCATTTTTGCAAACTTAACTTCGATTTGGGTCCTCATTTCCTCATACTCAAAATATTCTTCTAGCTCGTTGATCCAATCAATCAACTCTTCCGGGTTCGGACTTCGGAATAATTGGGGACTTCGCTCACGGGTCTTTTTGATCTTGAAATGGCCCTTATTAGCCGCATTTGATCTTGATCAATTGCTTCTTCTTCTTCCTCTTCTTCATCCTCACTTTCCCCCCTCAAGTTTAACCCTCTTCTCAACTGCTCTTGTAACGCATCAACCTGTCTTTGGAGCGCTGCCAGTGCATCTCATCCACCAGCATCTCTGCCACCTCGACCACCTCTGGCACCACCACACCTACCAGGTATCACTCTTGGAGGCATCTTTCTTGACCTCGACCCACAACCATGGTCCTGGTGCGAACTGTTTCATGATCGGCAGTCTGTCCACACACTCAAGAAAACTCGCTCTGATACCACTTGATGAGGGCGCAACCCGAGACACAGAAAATAACCCACAAAAAAGAGAATAATTTTATTATTCAGAGAATGGAACTTCTTACATGCAGAGGATCTCAAATCCCCAAGTTCTATAACACATGCAAGCTACAGAAAGCTACAGAATAACCCTTTCGCAACATGCGAGCTTGTTCCCCAAAAAGTTACCCAAAAATTAGAAAACCTGCCCATAAATAGAGCTCCTCATTTGTTTGGAGCTAAAACAAAATTCAATTTGAGTTTAGGCAGTTTGGCACCGAAAATTTACAACATGAAGTTCAAATTTCAAAAGAGTATTTGTAATGGTATCTTATAGAAAGTGCGCCAACTTTGCGGGGTCATAACTTTTGATCCAGGACTCCGATTCATGAACCGTTCGAATCGTTGGAAAGGTCTCGAAGTCAAGAACGTGCCCGAAATTGCTACACCAATTTTGGCAAGTTTCGGGGCCATTCCGGAAGCTCTAAGTGCCTCAAATCCCACTCGAAATATTTTCAGGTGCAAATCTGGGAAACTAAAACTGCAATATTTTTCAACCCAATAACCGAAATAAAAAACTGTAAATTGGGAATTTCATTATGATGAAAAGGGTATCCAAAAATATAAAAACATCTAAAAACTGATAAAGTTGAAATTTAACTATTTTTGGGTGATGCAAGATTGCCCTTACACCACTGGATGCTCCTGCATCATTCAAGGTGTGCAATGGAAAATGTGTATTCGTATGTGTGATAAAATCAATAATTTTAGGGGAAGAGTTGCTAATAAATTACAATTTGAATCCCTTAGTTACAAACATAGTTACTATGGGGGTGGTATGTACTATGTATCATTTTACCCAACCTCCAATTAGTGACTCCAATATACCATTTTATTCTTATATTTTTTTTCTTAAGTCTATTGGTTTCATTTTGGTAATGTTTTTTTATATTTAATTTTTGTCATAGTGGGACATTGATCATATGGAGAAGGCTCTGGCCTAGAGCACAGATCGTGATGTATCTTTAGGTGCTTCTACCCAACAGGTTTACCTCATTGTAATTGTACAAATTAGATATGAGAAAAATGTTTTCTTATTATGTTTTTTTCATAAGTTTATTGGGTTAATTTTGATAATGTTTTTAATATTCTTGTTACAATTGACCGATCAGGGAAAGGCATCAGCAAGAGACGAGAGCATCCATAGGGAGGTGCAGTCAATATTATGTGATGATGACATTGTTTATTCAACAAACCCTCTCAATATGATAAGGAAGACCCAAAAAAATGCAATGAATAAATCCTTAAGTTGTTATTCATAGTGTCTCAAACATATGAGATAAGAGAGAGGGTTAAAATATTGATTGAGAGATCACAAAACTTGCAAGAAAGTTGTCATGAGGTCTTTAATTATAACATAAGTTCATTCATGGTTTTATATTTTGTACTCTTTTGTCATCAACTAAAATATATGTTGTTTTTAAAAGATTTTTTGCACCCTCGTGATGCTCCTGGCCATGATCAGGGTACTGCAAGTGCTGCTCGAGGAGTAGGGGTTGGTACAAGTGTCCATCCTGTTCTTCTTGTGTATACATCACATCATATGACCCCATCATCCATACCTATATTGTCGTCTGAAATTTTTGCAACACATACCATGCACACATCCATTAGTGCACCCTCTGGCAGTGAACACATGCCAAAACATGTGTCAGGACATGTACCTAGGGATGTAGAGGCCACTAGTACTGGTGATATTTTAGCAACATTTTCTACATCTTCCCATATTACTAGTATGAAAACATTGTCAGTCACATTTGTGGTGACCGAGGATTTCATTCCCATAAAGATAGAGAAGGTCCCAGGTACTTTAAAATATTTTAATTATTATTATATATAATCCAATTGAGATTTACTTATTGATCACTCTTTTTCGACTATTGATCCCATGATTATTTTGCAGGAAATGATGTTTTTTATAAACATCTAAGTGATATTACATTGGAGCTCTTCGGGCCCACCATATGTACATGGTGGAATGCCCAAAATAAAGATTTAAAAGATGAGCTCATTGACCATTTAGTTGTGTTGTTTGGTGATAAAATATTCAACCGAACCAAGGTCCTTAAGAAAGTTGGTACCTATCTAAAATATGTGAGGGACCAATATAGGTCACATTTAGAGAAGAAAAAAAAGTACGAGCATGATTCTAGAGAGGGAGTGGAAGGACCTGGTGTCAGATGGAAAAGAGAAGGCTAAAAAGAAAAAAGGAAAGACACCACCAAGCCAAAGAAGGTATGTGATACTATCAACAATGTAATTATATACTGATTACTCTTTCTTTTTACATAATCTAATGTATTTAAAAAATTTCATAGGTTTCTCAACACATCGAAGGAAACAAAGGAAAGACTAGAAAAATACGAGCAACACAAACTTGACTCTAGTGGTTATAGGAAATTAGCCGCATGAATTGTAAGTATCAATAAATGAAATATTGTATCCAAATAATAAATTGAAAATAATTTTGGTTTTATCACACCATAGAAGCAAAATTCATGATCTTATGCAAAAATGTAGGGCTCTGAATTCAACAGAGATCCCACAGAAGAGGACCCAAAGATTGCCTTCTAGCAAGGCTATGGAGCCATGGTTGAATGCCTAAGAGTCTTGACTGGGAAAATACAATCTTCCACTGCATCTAACATGTAGGTAAATAAACTCAATAAAGTTTATTTAAAATTGAATACTTGTGCAATCTATTCAATATTAATTTCCACCATAAAGTAATTACATGCCTATTTGTTTTAAACATTCAAGCAATGATAATACTGCACATGACATTGGAATGAAACTTAGTGAGGGTGGAGCACAACCTGTAGATGAAGGTCTGGTGTGCATCCTAATACTTTAGAGCATGTAGAGTGTGATCAACATGTTGAGCATGATCAGGCTAGAGAAGATCAGGAACATGATGTGGCCTCATCAGGTAAAGATGACCACTCTAAAGTTCTTTTAAACATATTTAATTGCAATTGGTGTATTAATTAATGTAACCTTTTGTGTTTCAACTTTAGAGCATGTAGAGCGTGATCAACGTGTTGAGCATGATCATGCTAGAGAAGATCAGGAACATGATGTGACCCCATCGAGTAAAGATGACCACTCTAATGTTCTTTTAAACATATTTAATTTCAATTGGTGTATTAATTAATGCAACCTTTTGTGTTTCAACTGTAGATCAATATTTAGAGGGTGCTCAATATGTTGAGCATGAATCTATAACAAAAGTTTAATAGCATGATGTGGACCCATTAGGTAAAGAGAACCACTCAAATTCTTTTAATTAATGAAATACTTGTAACAATAATAATAAAACATATCAATTTAACATAATTTCTTTGTTATTGTAGTAGACCCCCCTTGCAGCAGTGTCCATGTCATGAGCAGATGACTAGACATACATTAAGATCATGAGTAGAGGGTAGAACAACTAAAAGAGGGACATATTATTTAGAAAATGATACTCCACTTCATATTCTTTTAGCTGTAGAAAAGAAACAAATAAAAATTATTGTAATCATATCATGACAACCATATTTTTGATAATATTAGGGTGAACCCACAATAGTGGGTTACAATTTTTCGGACGAAGAAAAATTAGAAATGCACAAAAAAAATTTAATTGGGTGGTTCGAATGAAGGGGGGCCTTCTAATGAAGGGGGTTCATTAGAAGCACCCCCCCTTCTAATGAAGGGGGGCTTCGAATGAACCCCCAGCCGCCTCATGAAAATTCTTTAAAATTTTAAAATCAAAATATAGCATGGCTTCGTTCGAACCACTCCTTCGCTCGAAGACCTAATTTTCTCCTCCAACTTTAGAGAACGCCCTTATTTCTCCCTCTAAAAGTTTAGAGACAGGTTCATTTTGGTTTTTCGCGGGCAGGTCGTTTTCACAAGAATTCTTTTTGGCGGGCGAGGCTGCTTTCACAAGATTTCCAGCAAACAGGGCATTTCTGGCGCTTTCACTATCTGGGCATTTACGCAAGGTACATGCATGGAGGTAAGACTTTGTGAAATAGAACAAAATTCTGGCACTTTTACACAATATTCATGTGGTGATTCATGTGTGTGATAGACAATTTGTGGCGCTTTCATTTCTGGCTACAGTTTATCAATGGATTTTCACATTTAGATTAGTCTTTGCTGAAAGTTACTTGTATAGTTTGTATTTTATTTTTGTAGAGTTGTAGACCACTTAATCTGGGAAAAATAGAAAACCCTCCTTGGATTAAGCCGTTCCTCAGCCGTTCCTTAGTTGTAAGTCGTTCCTTTATGTGCTTGTTACACATAATTTCTTGTTGATGATAGATTGGAGAAAACCCTGCTTGCTGGTGTTTCTCTTACTAGGGCTCGTGATTACAACTATGTCTATCCATTCATGCGTTGAAATGTTTGTCTTTGATCTTAGTTAATTGTCACTGTTCCAAGCTCTATTTCCCAATGACTCATTGTACATAAAACTCGTTATAAGTAGCTCTAAGCTATGTATTTGACTCAAATGTCTCCATGTGGTGTCTAGTAGTCTAATTTGGCCTATATGATGCTCACATTATACCCTCAAGATATAGGGATGAGATCATCTCTAATATGACTCAGCTGATAAGGTGAAGAAACTCTCACGTCCATGGTGCAAAACCAAGAAAAAAGAGAAATCAATATCGCATCAAAGCTAGATGTCTGATTTTGTTGAGTCATTTATTCTTTTGCATTGCTTTTTGTTCTCAATCTTTTCTTTTAGATTTTTCACTAATATTGATACAAGTTAGAAGGTGCAATAAATTCACCTTGGTATGAGGAAAATAAGGTAAGATAATTTCACTTTGATACAAAGATAGGAAGTTGTAAGAATTTTGATTCATATGGTTTAGCATCTACTACTTAGACGTATACCATAAATTAAAAAATGTTATATATGCTTTGAAAGAGCGCATATTTGAATAATCTAGTTTGACATGATTTGAACTCTCCCTTGCTTCAGGTAAATCATTGAATGTAATCTGATTATTCTTCTAGTGAATCCACTTGATCTTCTATTTTCTGGTGGGTTTTGTGTCTTTCAACTTCATGCGTAGCTAACCAAAAGAAGATGCCTATCTCTAATTACTTCTCGCTTATACCATTGCTTGTGAACAACTAAAGTCATATATCCAAATGATCCCTCTTAGTGGTTTGGAAAATAATATGAAGTAGTTTTTATCTAGAATCAAAGGCCTCAAGATAGAATGGAGTCTATGCAATACTAATGGACTCTAGCTGATAAAGATACTATATAAATTTAAATTTCATGTAGTTGTTATCCTTGCACACATGAATGATCTAACACTAAAAGGAATCAACACAAAGCAACAAAGACCTCCATAGAAAGGACATCCTAAGATTATTATGTTTCATTTAACTTACTAATTTATTGGTCACCACTTTGAGCATCAATATATGTTGTGATTACCCTTGGCCTGTCCTCCTCCATTTTATACTCCACATCCAAACCTTAAGCATCAAGATCCCCTTTAGGGGCATCCTTGAAAGGAATGATTGTTGGATAAAAACTTCACTAGTTGGTGTACCCCTATAAAACATTGACATCATCCACATCCAAAAATAGATGATCGTTCTCTCCTTTACTACTTAAGTCACTCAAAATGACCTTAGTGATTGTTGGATGAGAGAGGTGTCTAGCTCTAATGGTAATGTGCTGTGAATGCACATAAGTGGTATTATCGATGGCACTTTCCATACTAGTCCAAACTACCTCATCAATCACATGTACTTAAATTACATGATGATATAGTCATAGTGACCAATAAGTAGGTGATCTTGTTGGATACACGCCATCTATCTACCAAAATCATCCCATGCTCTCATTCCTCTATATGGCTACTATATAATCTCTATGTTGTACAAGTGATCAAAAGATTATCTCCAAAATAGTAAATCTTAGAAACTCTAATATCAAATTATATTTCTTTGTATATAGGCATTTCTTGTAGGGTTTTAATGCTTTGAATAAATGTCCTTTTTTGTAGATGGAATGATAAACAAGTTGATGAAGAGGATGTAGAATATTATCTCTTATGACATGGTGGGGTCAACAATCTAAGCTAGATGTCTGATTTTGGTGAGTCATTTATTCTTTTGCATTGCTTTTTGTTCTCAATCTTTTCTTTTAGATTTTTCACTAATATTGATACAAGTTAGAAGGTGCAATAAATTCACCTTGGTATGAGGAAAATAAGGTAAGATAATTTCACTTTGATACAAAGATAGGAAGTTGTAAGAATTTTGATTCATATGGTTTAGCATCTACTACTTAGATGTATACCATAAATTAAAAAATGTTATATATGCTTTGAAAGAGCGCATATTTGAATAAGCTAGTTTGACATGATTTGAACTCTCCCTTGCTTTAGGTAAATCATTGAATGTAATCTGATTATTCTTCTAGTGAATCCACTTGATCTTCTATTTTCTGGTGGGTTTTGTGTCTTTCAACTTCATGCGTAGCTAACCAAAAGAAGATGCCTATCTCTAATTACTTCTCGCTTATACCATTGCTTGTGAACAACTAAAGTCATACATCCAAATGATCCCTCTTAGTGGTTTTGAAAATAATATGAAGTAGTTTTTATCTAGAATCAAAGGCCTCAAGATAGAATGGAGTCTATGCAATACTAATGGACTCTAGCTGATAAAAATACTATATAAATTTAAATTTCATGTAGTTGTTATCCTTGCACACATGAATGATCTAACACTAAAAGGAATCAACACAAAGCAACAAAGACCTCCATAGAAAGGACATCCTAAGATTATTATGTTTCATTTAACTTACTAATTTATTGGTCACCACTTTGAGCATCAATATATGTTGTGATTACCCTTGGCCTGTCCTCCTCCATTTTATACTCCACATCCAAACCTTAAGCATCAAGATCCCTTTAGGGGCATCCTTGAAAGGAATGATTGTTGGATAAAAACTTCACTAGTCGGTGTACCCCTATAAAACATTGATATCATCCACATCCAAAAATAGATGATCGTTCTCTCCTTTACTACTTAAGTCACTCAAAATGACCTTAGTGATTGTTGGATGAGAGAGGTGTCTAGCTCTAATGGTAATGTGATGTGAATGCACATAAGTGGTATTATCGATGGCACTTTCCATACTAGTCCAAACTACCTCATCAATCACATGTACTTAAATTACATGATGATATAGTCATAGTGACCAATAAGTAGGTGATCTTGTTGGATACACGCCATCTATCTACCAAAATCATCCCATACTCTCATTCCTCTATATGGCTACTATATAATCTCTATGCTGTACAAGTGATCAAAAGATTATCTCCAAAATAGTAAATCTTAGAAACTCTAATATCAAATTATATTTCTTTGTATATAGGCATTTCTTGTAGGGTTTTAATGCTTTGAATAAATGTCCTTTTTTGTAGATGGACTGATAAACAAGTTGATGAAGAGGATGTAGAATATTATCTCTTATGACATGGTGGGGTCAACAATCTAAGCTAGATGTCTGATTTTGGTGAGTCATTTATTCTTTTGCATTGCTTTTTGTTCTCAATCTTTTCTTTTAGATTTTTCACTAATATTGATACAAGTTAGAAGGTGCAATAAATTCACCTTGGTATGAGGAAAATAAGGTAAGATAATTTCACTTTGATACAAAGATAGGAAGTTGTAAGAATTTTGATTCATATGGTTTAGCATCTACTACTTAGACGTATACCATAAATTAAAAAATGTTATATATGCTTTGAAAGAGCGCATATTTGAATAAGCTAGTTTGACATGATTTGAACTCTCCCTTGCTTCAGGTAAATCATTGAATGTAATCTGATTATTCTTCTAGTGAATCCACTTGATCTTCTATTTTCTGGTGGGTTTTGTGTCTTTCAACTTCATGCGTAGCTAACCAAAAGAAGATTCCTATCTCTAATTACTTCTCGCTTATACCATTGCTTGTGAACAACTAAAGTCATACATCCAAATGATCCCTCTTAGTGGTTTTGAAAATAATATGAAGTAGTTTTTATCTAGAATCAAAGGCCTCAAGATAGAATGGAGTCTATGCAATACTAATGGACTCTAGCTGATAAAAATACTATATAAATTTAAATTTCATGTAGTTGTTATCCTTGCACACATGAATGATCTAACACTAAAAGGAATCAACACAAAGCAACAAAGACCTCCATAGAAAGGACATCCTAAGATTATTATGTTTCATTTAACTTACTAATTTCTTGGTCATCACTTTGAGCATCAATATATGTTGTGATTACCCTTGGCCTGTCCTCCTCCATTTTATACTCCACATCCAAACCTTAAGCATCAAGATCCCCTTTAGGGGCATCCTTGAAAGGAATGATTGTTGGATAAAAACTTCACTAGTCGGTGTACCCCTATAAAACATTGACATCATCCACATCCAAAAATAGATGATCGTTCTCTCCTTTACTACTTAAGTCACTCAAAATGACCTTAGTGATTGTTGGATGAGAGAGGTGTCTAGCTCTAATGGTAATGTGATGTGAATGCACATAAGTGGTATTATCGATGGCACTTTCCATACTAGTCCAAACTACCTCATCAATCACATGTACTTAAATTACATGATGATATAGTCATAGTGACCAATAAGTAGGTGATCTTGTTGGATACAAGCCATCTATCTACCAAAATCATCCCATGCTCTCATTCCTCTATATGGCTACTATATAATCTCTATGTTGTACAAGTGATCAAAAGATTATCTCCAAAATAGTAAATCTTAGAAACTCTAATATCAAATTAGTGGGTATTATTGTGGTCATGGTGCATCCGAATAAATTTTCCTTGGGTAATTGATATATCTTATACACATGATGTTCTTGAATTCTCATACCTAAAGTAATGTGGAGTTCATGAGTATTTTCCCCTCATGATGCGCAAATCTGCCAAGGTCTTAGTAAAGGTGAGCAAGCATACTCTGCTCCAATACAAAAATAGTATTTCACTCCTCCATGCCCTTGATTATGTGCATGAGGCCCACATGCAAATGCATGCCTTGACCATCAATAGTCATTATCATGGATACTATAGTGATCAATATCCTACTAGTTAGGGGGATAGGTATTGACCCTTGCTCAAGTCACCACATAAGAAATGATCAATATTGTAACTCATGATGAATCATGCAAGTGTATATCACTATCCCTCCTATATAGTGACTAATTGTCTCTCATCCTCAATAGTAATGCAATAACCATGGACTAGGAATCTAAGAATGTGTTATACATCCACATGAATAATAGTCATCTCCCCTATTAGGAGATGAAAGGTGGATGTATCCAAATTCCATTGATCCATCAATCCCAAGAGCATCATGTGGTGCAATCACATCTCTAAGAGTATGAATACCAAATAAAGGACTAATCATCTATAAAAAACCTACTCCTTCCTTGATAGAGTCTCCAATCAACTCATGAGTAGTGTAAAAACAAATCCTCTCCAAAGTTTGACAAAGAATCCTTGTATGTTGGCAAGAATGAACAGATCTTGTAGATCTTTGCACCTCAACAGATAATCTGTATGATCTACATTAATTAAAACAACTGGCACAGAAAGTGCAAAGTAGCCCTTAAATATGCTTGAGACTGTGGCAGATATCTAATGTGAATTGCATGATAAAGAAGTATTCATCTGTTTCATATAAGTTCATGCCAGAGATACCTTACAAGACCTACACATTGATCTGAAAATGGATTAAGAAAATGAATTAGTCACACTGAGGATCCATGAAATGGTAGAGCATGGCTTGTAGCACACTTTTGTTGGAGGGAACAAGTGTTTTTGGACAGAAAACAGAGTAGTTTTTCACAGTTGTGAGAAACTGCTGGATCCAACAGGAGACGATTATGTAACTGCATGTTCCAGAAAGTAGTGATTTTGTACCCACCAGTCTGCACCAACCAGTGGTTTTGCCATGTGTATAAAACTGGCCTGTGGTATTTCAAATTCTAACCTTCTAACTTCCAGGCATCCTTTCACCTTCAGCTCTCGCTTGCAAAAGCATATATACATGTTGTGTATGTGTTTCAACATAGAATTGCAGGATTTTAAGTGAATTCCAAGAGAACTCAAGCGTTCAAACTTCCAAGTGAACAAGTAGACTATATTAAGGTGAGCAGAACCGAGAGAGAGTGTCGAGGAGCTGCTGTAAGCTATGTTCCAGGGGGACACATCCCCTGGGTATTTCCACTCATCCCCACACAAGACATTTTGAGGACACGGATACAGATAGGGAACATCCTTGAGGCCATCCGCTACAAATAAAAAGGAATAAAAATTAGGAAATGTTTTCAATACACCTCAAAAACAGCAGGGGACAGCAGCTATCCCCCAACCATCCCAGGAACAGCTAACCTTTGGGGGTATAACTATTGTGTAATTCAGAGTTAACTGAGAAACTATATAATATATTATATAGTTGTTGTGTAATTTGGACCAGATCCAGACTGGTCCATATAAATATGAACAGCTGCATTACATGTGCTTTATTCATTGTCATTTGTTTTACTGATAATGGTCTGATTTTTTATCCCCTTGCACTTTGAAGGAATTTCAATGGAGAATATGCACTAAATTTTGAATATGCTTTCAGTAACAAACCCCAAATGAATGTCTACGCCACTCTTACCCATGTTGATTTAGCTGTGTATTGAAGAGATTACAATCTATTTCTCTTTAAAAGAAAGGTAATGTGAAATTATGAGATGGGAAGTGTTTAGCAACATTTTTACATTTTATTCAAGTGACCAAACAAATAACTCTATATAATTAGAGGAAATCAATCATTTTGACGGAAAGGAATAGTTGTGTTGTCAACAAATTTAAGAATTTTATATTACTGATGCAGATGTCACTTAATCTCATAATTTTCTATTTCTAACTTCTCTTCATCATTTTGAAGTTGTAACTTCTAGCCTTAAGGACATTTTGTAGTAATTTTATATTTATTACATACATGTTAACATGCAAGCAATAAAATTTTGTTAATTTGTGTGTCAACTCTCATTTGAATTCTCAATTCAGCTCTAGTTTTATGTTAATATCATTCTATAATGTATAATATATATGATGAACAACTTATGCATGAATAACTGAAATTTCCTATATTTTTTAAATCTTCCCTAATTTTTATTTTCATTCCCTCTTATCCCCTAAAAATGACCTTCCATCCCAACCATCCCAGAAAGACATCCTTTTATCCACCGCCGTTCCCATCCCGGAAACTCCATGAAACATAGGTTGTAAGTGATCTTAAGGACTGAACATTGCTTAACCTCATGCTACAAAACTTGGGCAAGAAAAAAGATTGGATCAAACAAATCTAGGTTGAGGCCAAAAATATTCAAATGTTCATCACAAACCAACACATGTCGTAGCCCATTTCAAGATCATTCTCCCAATTAGAGCTGTTGAAGGTAACTAAAACAATGCAATTTTTTTTTGAATTTTATGCTTCACTTTAAGTATGATTCTTTCTTTGTTTTTAAATTTTTTATTATTTTTTCTAATAGGTTGTTGTAGAGAAGCGAGATCTTATTTGCATCCACTACAATCATCTTGAGACAGCTTGTGCAGGTGTGGGAGGCACCTTCTAGCATAATCATTAGCCAACTTTGATCAATATAGAGCCAATCTAATAGTCAAAGGGAATCAACTATAAAGCAAGTCATCTTAAACAACTCTTGGTGGGATTGCATGTAATATCTTCTTAGTTGCACCAAATCCATCACGAGTATGATCGGCTTCACTGCAAACATAAGTCATGCTTGGAAGAGGTATATGATGGCATTGATTGAATAATTGAAAATATGAAGTCCATCATAACTGAAAAAGAGAAAGATCCTAAATAAACTTTTTTCAAAAGGGTGCAATCAATTTGTGTTGAGTGGTAGAATAAAATGACCACCCCATTACGGCAATGCTAAGTTACCGATTCGTTTTTGGATTCGGGTACAGGTACATGAATCTGGTACGGGATTTGGTCAAAGAAAAATTTGGGGTTAGGTACGGCTTGGGTACGGCAATACAAAAAACATATAAAAATTAGAAATATATACATATTTGCAGCAGTAATTAAGTTCAGAATACACCACCATATTAATAGTCTAATAACATAGCAAAAATACATCACCACTTTCATTAAGAGTTTCAAAGTCTGTCATACTGCATCTTGGCAAGGTAAGGCAAGAAATCGATTTGGAATAGCATTTGGTTGATGCCGGAATATTGATGAAGAACCTCCATTTGGATTCAAAAATAAGTAAATGTTTATAAAACAAAGCCAAAGCAGATTAGATAAATGAAAATTGTAGACCATGGATCTCTATGTACTAGAAACAATGATATGCAGATCATATTAAAAAAAAAGTAGGGATCTAACAATGATGCCTCAATAGATTTGAATTGCTTATGGAATAACAGATATCATGATCACCTCCAAGAAATAATGTTCTTCAAAGTAGTCAAGTCGCTTAACGGCAATCTATCCATTTTTAATAAAAGGAAATAGCCCATTCCCACCACTTGTGATCTAAGGGAGTGTTTGCATATTGGCATTTTCTTCAAAGACCCAAAGCTCCTCTACACGTTATACCATTTGAAATCCATCTGTTATACACTAAAAGATTTGTTACTTCCAATAATATATAGCCCCTCAACTGGAACCATCAAAAAGAACCTGTATGCCAGAATTGTGCACTTATATTCTGGAAAATCAGTTACAAGTTAAAATTTGAATCTTTGCACTTTCTCCACAGGCTGCTAAAAACTGCAGACCACAGTTCTCTTTTCCTTTCTTAACAAAGCTCAAAACCATGAAAAAGAGCATGAAAAGCTGTACACAAGATAAACAAGTACATTTCTTATATTTTAGAACTTCTAAGCATTTGTAGTTTGGGCTTGTTAAAGTTAATTTAAGTTATATTTTAGAACTTTTGAGCGTTTATAGTTTGGATTTGTCGTGTATTCCTCTTGCCGTATCCTGGTCGAATCTGAAGTGGCAAATCAAATCCAGCTCGAATCCACAGACCAAATTTTGAATCTTGGTCGAATTTCCATTGTACCGTACCCGAATTTCGTATCTTGTACGAATCGAATTGTATCCAAAGGCTGTAGGTGGTAAATCGGTAACTTAGCAGCAATGAAATCCTTATTGTGCCAACAAGGGTGCCACCATAAAGTGATACATAAGTCAGCAAAGAGTACAAGAAAGTGCTTGCTAAAGTCTCCCCCGGGCCTAATATGGAAGATGTAGTTATAAGTGAGTTTACTGATTTTGTAGCCTCCTTTGGTCAAATTGTTTCCACTCTCTGTGCCAAGTATTGGAAGGATGCTCACTCTTGGTGGTACCTCATTGCCACACATCCAAGCTCTTGCGATCAAAATTTTATCACAAGTTTCTTAATTCTTATTGTACTCTCTAAATTTGAATTTTTTTCATTTTCAAAATTCTTTCCAAGTTATGTGATCGGGTTTTTTATTTGTTCTATGCTTTTATTGTTTTTCCTTACTATTTGTTCTATTCTAGGGTTCAATCTTTCACTTTATAGAAGAGAAGTTCATTCATATTGATTGTAACTGATTGGTTATAGTGGAGTTTGGAGAGTATATAATCATCCAAGTTTTCCCCCTTTTGGGTTTCTCTAGTCCAAATCTTGTGTTTTGTTTCTATTTATCTACTTACTTTTGCTTTGCTTTTGGTACTGTATTTTTCTTTTGCATTCAATTGAAAGATGTTTGGAGTAGCTAGAATTAGAAATCCATAATTGGTGAGCTGTTTAAGAATATCTACAGCAGTTTATGGGTCAGATTTGCATCAAAGCAGATTTCTTACTATCAGGTTTACAATTTATCCCGACTAAGACGAGTTGGGGCTTGATGACTTTCTAATAGTGTTCATAATGTTTGTAACTTTATTTTTAGATTTCTTGTGGATAATCTAAATAATGCTAATTTAAGAAATTTATGACTTTTCCTTCTATTTAGAAAGTCAAATTTTCTTGAGGTTTGGGTATTAATAAGGAATTGCATGAAATTAGTTATAGAAAGAAGATCATTATAAAATGTACCTATTGGTCTTCACCTCCATTTGGTTGGACTAAAGTAAAATTTGATTGTGATTTGTTCACTTAAATTTAAACACTAGGATGTTTAAAGTAATGTATTTTTTTGGACAAATCAGGGACTAATATGGCAACTCAAGAACCACCACTTGTGGGTATATTTTCCTATACAGACGAGGAGATCCATAAATTGGATCGTATTCTAGCTGATCCCACCACCACAGGGGTTTACAAGGATACATGTGTGTCAATTCTAAATAGCTTAAAGAAGATTATACGGAAATTTCACACCACAAATGCTTATTCTGCTGACACTATAGCAGCTATTCTTGCCGAGATGCAGCACGAGATTAGTGGTGAGGTTTCTCTTGCAGTTGTTCAGCTACAAGTCCCAAAAGATACCCTCAAAGAAAAATGTTTTCCATATTATGTTGGTAAATCCAAGGTTAAGGGATATCAGGTGACTCGATGTGTTGATCCTCAGATGGCCCCTTTGATATACCCATGATTTCTTGTAGCATTTGGTCGTTATCCAAATAACGACCAAATTCCTTTATACTTTGCACAACAGTTGTATGCTGAGGTTCATTTGGGCCTCAACGTCAACTACTTGGACCTACCACAATATTATGGTCAGGGGCGTGGTAGGGTTGCTGACAGGGAGGCTTTTCGTCGACCAAATCGACAACCTCAATCTTGTCGGAATTTGGTTGGGGAGAGATTGCCTACTACCTCCCCAACCCTAGCACCTATTGCAGAGCAAGTTGTCATTTCTTCCCAAAGGGAAGCAATTGACGGTGTTGGTGATATAGCTGCTGCTGCATCTACGATATCTACTGATCGTGTGGGGAGATATTTGATGAGTCATTCTGCACGATCTAGACCATTGGATGATGGTATTGATCCTTATGCTATGGCGGGTGTCCTTTCACCCTCAGACATAGATGGTCTGAAAGGAGAGAAAATGCTTCGGAGTATGGCTCATTGTTTGTCAGATGACCTATTGGAGGCATACGGTTTCATTTCGGCAGAGCTTGGGATCCCGATAAATGAGGTCAGAGGACATGTGAGTAGAGCTCGTTCACATCTAGGATCCAGCCAGGCTACAGGTCCTTCACATCATTCTCATCACTTTGGAAACACTGCACATTTGTCAGATCCACCTACAGATCATTCAGCTGCTGGAGACGAGGGTACACCTACTGGTCCTTCTACGAGTGTTCGACATCATGCATCCCAGGGCTTAGATTTAGTTGAAGATCAGTTGCAGATGGGATCGTCAAGTTTTGTGGATATGCTGGTACATGGAGAAATGTCATCGATGCCATCTCACCTAGTTAGTCCACTACACCCGTCAATACTGGAGCTAGCCAAGGAGACCCGTGATACAGCCGAGTTGACAGATAGGGTCATTGCAGTAGATCCTGCACCACCTGATACAGCTGAGTTGACAGATAGGGTCATTGCAGTAGATCCTGCACCACCTGATACAGAGGTATGTATGTGTGTACACACATGCACAATTTAAACTTGTTTAAACTTTAATATTACTTGTTTTACTTAAATGGTAGATAGTCCTAATGTACACATTTATGTTATATATATATTGTAGAGGGAGTTAGCTCATGTTACACCGAGTCTGAGGACGGACCGTGTACGCAGGCGTAATTTGGTTGATGTGACTAATGTTAGTGGACAGGTGAGTTTGAGTTTTTAAATCATGTATCCATGTATATATATAATTTGTACACATGTATATAGATATTTAACATTATTCCAATTTGGCATAATATAATTAGATTGTGTACATGTCTTGTACTATCTCCAGGGCTCGGTGCATCCATCAGAGCATGATTCTCACTCAGAGGGTCGCTCAATTCGGAGTCGGCATGACAACTCTGGTGGAGCCTAAGTTAATTAATAGGTAAACAAGTTGTTGGTACAAAATGCAATGTTTATTTTATGTTTTCACAATAGCTGCTCAAAATTTTGAATGAAACATGTTGGTAATTTATCTTGATTCTAACTCTTTGGCACATTTCTTTTTCTAGGCTCTATGTACGAGGAGTCATTCTTGGGTACAAAAGGTAAATTTGCTAAGATTCTACTTTTTATGTGTCTCTTGAGATTGCTTAAGGTATGTTCAAATAGTTTGCAAAAGTTTTCTATGATGGCCTAACTTCTTGAATAACTTGTGAAAACTTGAAATGAGTCATGATTACTTGGGATTAATGGCAAGTTTGTTGAGTGTAATGTTACTATGATATGATATGTTCAGATACCAATTTGTAATCACTACTCTTCCTAGTTTATATACATACATATTATATACCATATGCTTTGATACGACTGTGTACAACCTTCATGGTGCCATTAACTGAAAACTCATGAAATGCTTTACATCACTGACCTTTATGCTTGCATTGTATTATTTTTCCCCTGTGACTGCACTTTGTGGTCATTATCAACTCTTGATGTTCTTCCTCCTCTTCAATTTCACTGTATCCTTTCTTATCACCTTGCTTCACTTTGCAAAGACACAATTTTGGTTTTGTAGACATTAATCCAATGAAAAAAAGGCTTGGATGCTATAGATGTTTCAAGTAAATAGTGTAACATCTTCAACTATCAAGGACCTTGATGAGATCGCAGTCATTAAAGAAGATTATCATTTGGACTGTACATTACATCACAGTCATGAAGAATGTCAAGGCTGACACAAAGACATTACCTTACCTTTTAGCCATTGGCCATTTAAAATTAAAAGAGTTTTCCTCTAAGAATATAATATATATGACTCATTCACCGTCTTTAACAGCCCATGACTGTCCTTATACTCTCATTGTTACCCTCATCAATTTTCTTTAGTTTTCCATGCATAAGGATTGACAACACCGAAGTTACATAATAGTTACATTAACAAGATAAGGGTCCAGATCAAATGTTTGATGTAGAGCACTATGCTCCCAATTTCAAGTTTTTTTATTGACTCATAAAACATGAAAAAATCTGATGAATAAGAAAATATACACAGTTCTAATAGAAAACACTTGTCTTTCTGTGTTTCAAGCCTTTGCTTAGGTGTGATCTCCATGCTTGTGTAAATTCAAACTTAAACTACAGCCGTGGATTTGTTACTGTCAGAAAATTAATTTGATGCTGTTTTCAAATAGCAATACTAGGCAACAAATCAACTAACAAAGACCATCAATCATGAGGTGGCATCATCTGAAAAACTCTGAGATGGTAATTCTGATGGCCATGTGTAGTTCAGAGAAGAATTCCAACAGCCCTTTCCAAAGGCAACATAGTTTACATCATTTTAACATATTAACATTTTATGTCTTCTCTAAGTCTAGTAGGAGCTTTACCTTGTCTGAAGATGTGCAAGCAGTCAGTTCTCACACGGTACACCTATGTATAGAGGAAAAAAATAGTAAATTAAAACAATATAATAAAAGCAGAAATGTTCCAAGGATAAAGATTTGTTAGTTGCTCAACTGGGTTCTAGAGTAAATCTAATTCAGTTCAATTCATTATAAGAGTGTTGTGAGCCCAATTGTAGTTGGCTGCACTGCTACAATCTGCAGGTCTGAAAATAGACCAAAATTGAAGTTGTGAAAATTCTGGAATTGCTTTGACTTAAACCATATGTATGAAACTTAACATAAACTAGAATCAAGCACTGTCAACAAGGAAACTCTTATGGTAAACCATAGTAAATCATCTATTAAGATTGTGAAAAGCCTTGTCAAGAAAACAATAGTAAGGTAGTCATAGGCCAATAATCACAGTCATCATGAGCTCTAGAAGTCAGTCTATAGAAGTGTAGATATTGTCTTATAAAGAACAACGTTACAATGGTAAGGGAAACAATCTAGATGAAGAAAATGACCTTGGTAATCAAGCACATGGCAGCCAATGAAAAATATTGAAGAGGGCAGTCATGTATAGGGTTTTAAGGAGACAAGTTGCTCTCACCATTGGATAGCTTGATAGAGCTTGGAAGGCAATATGGTGATCTTGAGATTAATTTAGAAATGAAAAGACTCATAGGAAATATCAAATGCTATGTTTACTTGTGGATTTCTTGCTACCAAAGACCACATAGTGGATTTACAATAGAATAACATGAAAGTCATAGAAAGGTGCAGTTCAAACTCAAAAGATTAGTATGAAAGAAAGTCCACAGTCTAAAAAAATGTGACAATGCTCAAAAGAGGACAATGGTAGTTAAAAGTGGCATGTTGAATGAAAGTATTGTTGGTTAAAGGTTTAAGTTTACAATACAGGGAACACATATTTCATGTTAATTTACAAATGAGTACATCATTGGCTCACAAAGTGATAGTGAAGAAATCCCTATAAAATGTCAAAAACCTTATCAAAGCTTGTGTAGTTCAACACAAATTTTTTATTATGTACTCAATTTTTTATGTTTCATTCATTAACTTGATTTATGCGGGACTGAAGCAGTGAATTTTTCACAGTGACATGGTTTATGAATAGTTAAAATACCATTTGTTCAGATTGAATGCAAACACTTGCAAGCATAGTTATAGTGCAAATAAGGAGTAAGTACACTAAAGTTAAGAAGATAAAAATCAACAAAATGCAATGGATAGTCAACATATGACAGAGGAAAAATGGAAATTTTACAAGGAAAATGATTACTCTTGATGCTAGTTTTTGTTGTGTGGTCTCACAACGCGCCCCAAGGCTGTAAGACTTGGGGACCTAAGTGAAAAATTTAACTCTTATGGAAGGAGCTAGCAAGTTGAATGGAATTTAATGAATGGAATTTGTCTTTGAGCTTTCCTCTATATCCTTTTGATCTGCCAAGAACCTCTTGAATAGTTGTCATCAATTTGTTCATCATATCGAGTTTTTAGATGATACTGCTTGACAATTTGTTATCTGGTTACCAGGTGTTGATTAGCTTCTTGTGGATAAAATACTGGATCCATCGTATCTTAGCCGAGAAGAGTCTACATTCAAGAACCTCAAAAGAATCTTGGATAATTATGGACCTTAGTCAAGTGGTTGGGTTGGTGAAGCTGGTGGAGCTTATAAGAGTGGACAAAATCTGGTCACTAATGCTTGTCTTTAGCTTTTGGTAAGCTTGTCTTTTGTAAAACTTCAATTTGTTTACTCCAGATTTTGTACAAACCATGCACTTTTAGCTTTCACTATTAATTTTATCGACTTGGTGGATTTTGATTCTATTGTTTTGTGTTGTGGATGCAGTGTTTTCTCCTACCGCCAAAAGTGTGGCCACTCAAGTAGAGAGATCAATGTAGGCAAATGTTCTTGGTTAAAAAGCAACCACCTTATACAAACCTAGTGCCCTCCATTCTGTTGCATGGAACATCAACACACAACAGGCTTCAGCGATCCTACCCAATATTCTAGTTCTCTTTCAGACTTTGATCATGTTAATGCATATATGATGCAAACTGTTGGTTCCTACATTTATCTATGTATGAAAGGAAAAACTGCTGTTCACTAGCCATCTTTTGAAGAAACAACTATCTTTCTTGTTGTTCTTTGAACTTTGTTTAAAGTCATATTTGACATGTAAGAGCTTATGATATGTATGTTACAAAAATCTGACTTATTACTTTGTAATTTTGGCCTTGCCTTGGTATTTTTTGGCTGCCATTTTGTAACTGCTTTTTGCTATAAATAAAAAAGCTTCACTGTTTTCAGATATATATATATATATATTTTTCTGAACTTGTTTTGTACCAGTCACTTATGGCTTCATTTCACATGCATAAATGTCCCCACTTAATGTGCATTTTTCCACATGTTTTCATGTTACAAAAATAGTGCAGTACTCTTCTAAGGGCAGAGGTAGAGAATGCTAGAAGAATAAATTTGAACACAAATTGTACTGGTAGTCGACAACTAGTTTTTGAAAACATAACTATTCCAAAGATATCATTTCGATGACATAAAATTGAGGAAAGTGATTGATTCAGAGAAACTTGTGCTTCCATTACTTTATTGAATCTAAGATTTCTTCAGGTGACACTTCAGTTAGTGTTTATAGTTCACAGTGCATTTATTTTGGATGACAATACATGGCATAACTCATTTAGCCAATTGTTTTAATCCTAAAATTCTCTTTGTTGACTAATCTTGACCATCTGTTAATTGTTTTAATCCTCTCATAGACGGTTGTGGATTAGTCTATCAAGTTCATTTTGTAATGTGGTGCCCCATCCCATCTGATTTTGTCTAATAGATAAGTCACACATCCTGTCACCCAACATTGTATTGAGTCCTAGTTGGTGTTCTAAGTCCATCTCAAACTATGTTACCCCATAATCTATGATTATCAATGGATCTACTAGATACTCTATATTGTATTGCTATACTTATATTACTTCATTTCTTCTTACCAAAAGAACTTGGCAGCTTGATGTGTGCTGCAATTTCCCAGACCCATGTTAAAGATAGTTTGCTTGTTTATCTTGCATCATTTAGAAGTAGCATCATACAAATGGCTTTTGGAACTGCATCTATCTCCAGTAATTCATCAGCCATAAGGAATAATTGGCATCATTATTGTTATTAAAAGCATCAATTCTATTTGCAATGTAACTTTAATCTATGTGAATGACTGAGACAGACAGAGGCAAATTGAATTTATTTTCTAGATTACTTGCATTGAACTATCGGTCTGCCATCTGAGTCATATTCAAGTCTGTTGGAAGATTGAGCCCCATTTGAATTCTGTCATTATTTTTTCTTAGATTTTGGGCATTGTGGTTGGCACATTATTTGTTTGTGAAGTCAGTATTACATACACTAGTTCATCTCACTGGTTTTTTATTTGAAGATTGATAAGCCATACTTCAAGACTGTGAATCTACAAATTCCACAGTTAATATTTAGTAAAAATAAAGTGCCAGTACCATATAATGTATGATTCTAACAATTCTAATGAATAGGGCATTTTGTTTACAAGGAACAATAATACATAAGTTGAAACCACAACAAAATGTTTACTTTTGCACATTAAGAATTGATTTTGGTTCATAAATCATAGCTTAGAATAACTCCATATTAGCATATCTAATGAATATCTTGAGCAAACTGCGTGCAAATATCAAGCGTATATATATCAATAATTGACTATGCATAAAATCAAATTTAAAGGACCCAACTCACTAGAGTTAATACAACGTATCGTACAATCGCCCATACACAGTATCTAGCAGTAAATGTATATTCAAAACTTTTATTCTCATGCTACCTAATAGCTCACTTCTTCCAAGAGTATCTCATATAATTCAAGCAAATTGACTCAAGAACTCATTGACAGTGAGGTCTTTTACATCTGGATACAACTCACTGCCTTCCACACCAACAGATCTGATTTCAAAATTAGTTTGATCCCCTTTCACATATATGCTGTGAAAGATACCCAAAAAGATATTCCCTAGAAAAATTGTCTCTGCAATGCCAACAAGTACATAGTTGTTAATTTTACTTTTCATGGTGAATCTCAATATTAAAAAAAAAACAAATCTCTACCATTCAAAACAAATCTGCTTCTGCTTTGGTTTACATGGTACACTAATACCATCAAAAAGTAATAAGAAAATGTTGTTGCCTGGCTTGAAACAACAATTGAACAGCAAGTAAATCCACCTTGATAGGTCTACATAGCAGTTTGGCATAAAGGACATCAAATAATCTTATTTACCAGAATTACAACACCCCTTGCAGCAATTATGAAAATGTTAGCACAAGAGACTATACCATGGCACACTTTCTCTAGAGCCTCAAAGAGTTTATGTTGGATACTGCATCCTTCCCTCCAGCCATGTTGGAGGTCTTATCCAGAAGCAGAGAACCATCACATCCCTACAAAAAAAAACATAATATACATAGTTCAAGCATTTTTACTAAGGCCTAAAGTACATTAAAAAGTATCTCTATCTCACATTAACTGAACAATCATGATATTGTAGGCGTAAAACAAAAGCAACATTTATGGGTTTTCTTTTCATGGCCATCTCCATCGCAGACCTCGCCACAACTTCTGTCATGGGGCAGCTAGCTCTATAAAATCCTTTGTATAACTCCTACTACATTTGATGCCTATTTTCATCATCCACAAGAAAGGAAGTTACTATTATACAAAAAATGATCAGTATAGCTATTATACAAAATCTTGAGACCATAATATAGTTAATTGAATGAGATTTTAAACTTAAAGTAACATATACATGATAATATATTTGTTTTGTTGACAAATAAGATGGAATGAACTTGAAGAAAAATTCAATTTAATATAGTTTGGAGTCATACAATTTGTGTAAATTGTTCAAGTACACCTATGACACATCATGTTATTCAAACCAATTCAAGTGGTTCAGCTCGCTCTTCAATAACATGTAATATTCTTTGATGTTCATCACTATCTAGTCTCCACTTACGACGTCCACGTGCACGTGGAACTGGATGAAGGGATAGGGCAGTAGCAACTACTAGGTGGCTATATTGATATACTTTGTTCTCAAGTTGATAATCAATAAAATGAATCCCATGCTGAACAATTTTGACTTGTTTCAGATATGTCCCTTGCAGTACAACTGAACCTGTGGGAACCAACATTCAAAAGTAAGACATAACATTTAGAAGGTCAATACGAGTAACAAATTCAAAATATATACATTCAATAGATAAATCTTGCAAGAGCATCTATTTATTTTGTCAAACCTGTGGGGAACGACATTCCATCACTCGTTTCTGATTCTACTAGCTTCCACCTCTCTCTTGTGCAACGCAATAGATAATAACTAACACCTTCTATGTTTCCAGCCTCTGCTATGACTGCAAAAATATCTCCTGCACCAAATTTACATGGAAAATTTGTAAAAAAAGGAGTTCCACTATCATTTAAGTATATATAAATTTACTTAAAATAAGTAGCAAAAAATTATTAAACGATTAAGTTACAAATTTACAAAAGCTCGTACATGTACGATATAAATATATACACATACATACCCTTTTTAATTAGTCCTAAAATATGGTCATAATCAATTGAAATCAAAGGAATGTCTTCAAAGCTTTCATCTTCATCTTCATTGTATGTGTCACTAACATCTAGTGGCACCAAATTCCATCCACTGACATATCCTTGTTGTTGGTTGTTGCATTCATCATAGTTTTCTAAAATGCAGTCATAACAAAAACATGAGTAATCCCTAGTCTGCAATGTCCACGGGAAACTATTTGTACTCATGGCAGAATGCAAAGATCTTGTTTTCTCTACCCTCTTGCATCCATGCATTGATCTTCTATCCACACCTACAAAAATTAATTTTGCATTAAAAAATCATAATTTAATATAAATATATTCAAACTAAAATAAATAAACTTGAATGTACATATATATGTATATTTAAAGATTTAAATATAAACAAAAACATACCTGATATCTCCCAAAACACTCTATGTGGAATGGATCAGTTGTTTGTTGAAGATGTGCCAACCTCATTTGATGCAAAGTGTTTCTGACACCATTCAACAACATCATGCGCATCTTTTATACGATCTCCTTCATAATTCAGTTGATACTTTCTTAGAGCACGTTTGATGCAAGCTCCTGCACCATCATGTTCACCCTTTCCGTGTCCACTCTCAAAGAAGCTCCAAACATGTGGTATGTTGTCATTTCGATGATATCTACAAAGTGCATAAAATGGCCTTGAAGATTTAAATTGTGAAGCACATCCATCTGACCATACAAAATGCTTTTCAATTTTGACACCCCTGATTGCCAAATATTCAAAAAAGTTTTTGAAACAATGTTGTACAAATAGAGTGTCGTGCTCTTTGTCATCACTAATATAAAAGTGATATTCTTTCTTAATGACTCGTTCCTCAGATGTACTGTCAACACCATCCAAATCCATTTGTGCATGTCGATAACACACATGCACCATAATAGTGATCTGCTCTGAAAAATAATATTGTGATTGAATCTCTTTTTGATGTACAAAAGAGTAATTCTCTGCAAAGTCAACTACTGATAACACTGTTCCAAGTGGGAATGTATCTCTTAATGTCTGAAACTGTTGTGCTTGCCACTTAGAAAAGAAAGCATGTTGTATATATGGTTGTATCAATTTACGAAACTTTTCCATAAATGTTCCAATAGGTATCTCCTCTTCTACATAATCTAACCTTGTTGATTCTTTGCCACTTTTGGTATGAAACTTGATATACTTGTAACTCTTGCAATTTACCAACTTTGTCAGGTCGGTATCTTCATCTCTCAAAGGCATTTTAGCCAAATTTCCACATGTTTCACAGTGTCCTTGTATGCAACTTATTTGATTGGTTGCATTATCATCATTTGATTTATCACATAGGATGGATGCTACGAACTGACTTGCTTGTCTAGGAGGCGCATTCTGAATACCATCACTTTCTTCTCTAATCTTTCGGAACACTTGATAGTAGAGATCAAATTCAATATGATAACGACAACAACAAGTTTCAAAAACCTTGTTTGTTTTCACATAGTATGGCTTTAACCTTTGAAACGTTGTTTGCCCAATCTTTATATGTGGATTTGAATTACAAAACATTACATACATCTCATGTTGTGTTATGTCTAGCCAATGTTTTATATGTAATTCATTATTATTGGGCCCAATCCTGTGTCTGATAACATCTCTACTATTTGATGAAGGACGGGTATGATCATTCCAAAAGGTTGAGATGAAGTTCCTAAAAACATCTTGAATCCTGTCAGATCGAGGAGCTCTACACATAATTGCCCAATTGCCTTCTGAGGTACTATCATCAAGAATCTTTCTCCTTTTGACATATTGTGTCAATGTCTTTCTGCTGAAACCAATCTCGGTTGAAAGTGAAGAGATTTGTCTTTTTTTGGCCATTTTTTCACTTAAAATTGATGTCAACATGACTCTTCTTGAAATTGCCTTATCTGCTGATCGAGACTGTTTCCCAATGGACCCCAAACCTTTTTTCAAATTTTCAACAATGTCTTTTTGTAAGTGTGAACCTTTCCTCTTTTTTGTACTTGTATCTACACCCAACAATTGTAATGGCTCTTGTAGCTCATTACTTAGAAGTACAATTGATAATAGTTGGGCTTGATCGAGTGTATCAAGGTTATTGAAATGAGCAATTATTTGCTTTGCAGTTTTGTTCATTGACCTCCTACTACTATTTCTAGGTTGTTCAGCATAAAACTTCAATTTTTCCATATCCATTTGAAGTAAATGATCTAAATTTCTAGAAGAAATTTTTCTCTTCACCTCTTTAGCTATATTCATATGCTCATCCATGATGGTATCCCGAAGTGATCCTGACCCCTCTCCAATATTCATTCCTTGCACTTGGGCCTCCTCCCTAACATCAACTATATGTTCTTCAACCTCATTTGCTCCAGTATCTAAATTTGGCTCGACTTCTACTTCAGTTTCTGTATGTTGAGCCCCTACACAAAAACACATAGAATATATTTAACATATGGAACTTAAAGGATGATTTTAATTAATCACTAGGTGGATCTTGACTATGATAAATTAAGCTGTAGTTTTAAAAATATACCTAGTCTTGCAAGAAAAGGATGAGACTGGGTTACTTAGGATAACTATGAAGCATAAACTTTTGTTTTATCTTTAAGATCTAATACTTAACTCTATGCTTAAGAGAGATTATAATTGGTCCAAATACAATGACAGTTCTAAGGGAAAAATTTGCAAGGCAGATTATGGTTCTCATGACCAAAGGAGCAGCCATTTGAAGGACAACATTGAAGAAAACAACTGTGATCATCCACAGGGAACAACAGACCAGGGTGACAAAGACAAATGTATTGGAGGTGACAAGGTACCAAAGTACTTCAGGTCATGGAGGGAAGTATAATCTTAGTTGCAATTTGTTTTTCAAGATTGGAGGTTTCACTGCATTGATGCAACATCATAAACTCTTGGTATTATAATGATACAATTAGTGATTCACATCAATCTAGAGAAATAATTGACATGGAATAAAGAATGCACTAGTGTGAATGGCAAGGAGAACTACAGACTTGTTTGCTATATGTCAGTGAAAAAAGCCAAGGTACAACTAAGACTAACATGTCAGCAAATCATGACTACA
Organism: Sequoia sempervirens; assembly: GCA_007258455.2. Classification (NCBI taxonomy): domain Eukaryota; kingdom Viridiplantae; phylum Streptophyta; class Pinopsida; order Cupressales; family Cupressaceae; genus Sequoia; species Sequoia sempervirens. The sequence continues at coordinate 1,250,068,290 of VDFB02271358.1, read as the reverse complement.
GACTTACCAAGCCTGACTCAAACTTAGATCCAAGATTCCTGACCACGTCTAAACACACTGCATTTGAATGGGAAAATATCATGAGTGCAGGGACTTATGGGGATTTGTCTCTATGAAAAGTATATGACATGCTGCAGGATCATTTGTAGATCACTTGTAACAGTAACAGTGCTACAAGTGTTGTTCAAGCAGCTACAGGTGTTGTACATGTTGTTACATGCATCATGAAGACTGCTACATGCATCATATAGTCTGCTACAGGTGTTGTGTATGTTGCTACATGCATCATGCAGGCCGATACAGGCATCATGTAATCTGCTACAGGTGTTGTGCATGTTACTACAATGCATCATGCAGGCTGCTATAGGCTTCATGTAATCTGCTACAAGCATCTTGCAGGCTTCTAGAGGTGATAAAAGGTTGTTGCAGGTATTAAATGATATGTAGTGAGTGTATGAATAGAGAAAATATGTTTGCCAGTCCTTGGCACTGGTTTGGAACATCATTGGTGGATTTCTGGCACAAATTTGGAGTATGCTCAAATGATATGTAGCAAGTGTATGAACGAGAAAATGTGTTTGCTAGTTTTATTGGTGGATTTGTGGCACCAAGCATCCATATCTTCATTTGTTTCAAAGTAGTTTTAGCTATTATTATGTTGAGAGCCATACAACGTGGAAGACAATGAAAGGGACAATTTTGTTCCTTGCTTGGCAACTATTTGACTTTGATAAGGGTCATGCTTTTTGTTTTCCCACACTTAGTGGTGCCACGATGACAAACATTAGTTAAGCGGATTGTTATTCTTCTTCAGCCAGGACTATTTGCCTTCCATGGAGTTGTGAAGGCAAGAAGCAAACTCTTGGCATTCTCTGTTGGAGGCCATTAGAGCTAGCGAGTAGTTTGTTTGGGTTTCCATATCAACAATTGGGCAAATTATCACCTAAACTAACTGTTTTACCACTTCACTTAATGGAAAGAGGTAGAAAAAATTGTTTGAAATTAATCTACTACAAAGCTGATGCATCGAAAATGTATTTTTCTCAAACTTTGGACTACTGTTTTAACACACAACTTAATCAACAACTTGGCTATTTGTGCACAACATCAAAGTTTGACATATCTATGTATTAGTATTTCATGGAAAGGTCTATGTTTTTGCAGTTTTTAGAAGAGAAGTAGTATTGCTCACAACTAACCTTCATTACACACTGACTCAAGAAATGACCTACACAAATATACCCTTTTTGCTTTAAAAATGATCAAAATAAGGCATTCATTCAATTATTTACATATGAAAGTCACAAAAATGACATCAATTACCTCACATACATAATCGAAAAAAAATTCTTGAAGGCCAGAAGTGCTCAACTTTATTGATAGAAGGTTTTTATTTACAGCAAAACAAGTCTAAGAATGTATTTCTCTTGAAAAATACTTGAAAAAAGTGTTACAGTGTTTTATTTTCAGTCTCAAAGGCTCAAAATCTAAGTTACAATGCCACAATGACCAGAAAAAAACTTTAGCCAAGTTTACAATACTTTACCAAAATGAAAAGAACTCATTGAAAATGAAAAAAGTCTTTCTTTTTGTCCACTCTATGGTAGAGGAAAAGTAGGACAACATCCAATGATAATTAAATGACCCATTATGACTATTGTTGACTCTGCCCGTCGCTTGAAACTAACTTCATCATGTTTGACAATTGAAAACTCCTTGGTGGCATTGGAGAAGGGAAGTGTTGACATTTTCAACTTCTTTTCATCTCATATTATTGTCGTGAGACTCCTATATGTCTGCCAACTGATCCTATATCTGCTCTTTGACCCAGCCAATTGCTTGCAGTTGTCCATCCCTATTCAAATTTCCTTCTAGATACTCTCAACTACTCAAAACTACCTCTTAATATCTTCTCCAACTTCTACTCATTTCCTTCAAATCCTTCTATGTTAAGTGTTGGATGCTCTCTTAATTTTAATTGTTATGATATCTACTCCATTGAAGCTACTCTTCATACCATTTGAATACTCACTATCCTCAAATCATGATTCTTTATTGAACTTTTATTTCATATCTTCATTTGGCTCATATTTCTCTGTAAGGTTGCATTTTGTGTCTCATGATCCTTTCTATTCAATTATTCAAATCAACTTCCAAAAAACAAGCACCTTAAAAAACCTCAATATGATCTTCAACAATTATTGCAGTATAAAATTCATTCTTATCATTCATTCAAGATTAACCTAGTTTCCTTGTAAGTTTCTAAAAAACCTTACCATCATCTAAGCCTTGATTCATTTGTTATGTGTGAAAATTAGGGAATCATTTGCTGCCACAATTTCCTTGCTAAAAGAGCACCATTGTCACTCCAAAAAATGCCATATTTACCATTTACATGAGCATAATCACTAGAAATGTGTAAGAATTCCTCATGACTTTTGAAAGACTCCAAACCATCCTTGCTACCTTATTTGGATTTGATGATTGTCATGTATTCCTTTGGCTGAGACTGAACATATGACTTATGTGCACTATCATATCATATTTTCCCTTTGAATGTAGTTTTTAGCTTTAAAAGTATAAGCATATTCATATGGATACCCATCTTCATTTGAGCTCCCTCTCTTGACTATCTTCATTATGGTGACTATGACCATTGATGTTTCATGTCATTTTTAAAACTATATCCTCTCATTCACTAATCTTCATGTATATTGATAATGCTTCAAGTTTTCACTATCATATACTCTTCATACCAAGGTGATTGATATCCTTTTGTAACTACCCCTGAACTTTATCCTTGTATTATGTTGATCCACTTTGAAATGTTATTGTTGCCTCACTATCATAGGGGTTTCCTTCACTTTTGTCCTCTCTTACTGTGTCTTCTATTGTTCATGCTATGAGTGTCAAATTCCTTTTAGATCCTTGCCCTTGAATTTAATAACCTAATTAGTATGGTATAAGGTCCTCCTTTATCCTTTACAGACCTACATTATACTCATCAACTCACTTCCTATCTTTGGAAGCTTCTGTTCCATGGCTACAAACTCAGGAAATAGGTCTTTACCACTATTCGTTACATTTGCATTGTGCACTTTTACTAGCAAACAACCTTTGGACTTTCATACAAGATCATTAGCCAGTTACATAATACCTAGGTGTATCATGAACATCCCTCTTAGTAAGGTTTGAAATCTTTTATCAATATACTCTTATCATATCTCTGTCCCTAATATTCATGAAAACTTGCTTCTCTAGACATAGGAGTCATGATGTCATGGATTCATATATTTTGACTATATTGTTAAGAATGGACTATCTTTGTGAGACTATCCTTCTCACTACCAGAGCTATGCTCTTTGTCCCTAATATTCCTAACAATGTCACCATCCTTGCTTGTTCGCATATTCCTACCTTCTTTTATCTTCACTTCCTATGGTGTTTTCCTTTCTCATGGACAATGCAGTTTTCATAGGTATGATTATTGCATATGTCAAAAATCCTTATCCATGCCATAAATTTCAATATATATGCTCAATGCAATGTCCAACACCCAAGTTTCCTACAGAATTGTTGATCCTACATAGCTAAAGGATCATACATTCTACAAACACCACCAAATAATGACTCTCATTCAGCAATCAGGCCTATTTAGACTTCTTAAGACTGTCCTCTCCTATCTATTTTGTCATGCAATATCAAAGGACCCTCCCAGACCTTAAACATAGTTTTAATGGGATGAAATACAATTCAACATATGATTCTTGAAAGGTTGTTGCAATCATTAACCATAGGAAACTCTAAAATGCACTATACACTCAGCCTTGTCTATGACTGTAACAAGTCTGCCATACAGGACAGCGGCATAAAAAGGTCTCAAGCTTTCAAAGTTTTTATAAACCATAGCTTAAAAAAGTTTCTTAGAAATCCTTGACACCATATAAAAACAGATTCACCTATCAAGAATGCCAACTCCTTCATTAAATTACTCAAACCCTTACTGTACTCTGTCATCCCCAGTCTGGAATCATACAAAATCCAGCCCAAGGCATCATGGAATGATAAACAAACTTAATCCTTTGGGTCTGCAACTTTGCAACATGAAAGTCCACAAACATATGCTTTATTTCACCAACTTTTAGATTTTTTCCCACCATACAAAATAATAAATTCAACAATTTTAAATGCTCACTGTTTACCCTCATAGGATTTCAGGCAGTCTTCAATAAAAATGCTATAACTTTTCACTTTCTCAATGAAATGAAACAAAACAAAGACCAGATTAAAATAGATTTAAACCTCTACCACATCCAACAAATCTCAGGCCCATTAGTGGTCCGTACAGTCCGTACCATCTCAAAGAACAGTGAAAATAGGCGTTAAAAGTAGGGTTCTTTATTAATTCTCCTTCTCAAATTCAATACATCTTCATCCACGCCAATTTACATAAAGTATACCACAATTTGGATCCTAAACATCTGCATAAGGTATTCTAAAGATTCATTTGACTCTTTATTGAATTCTAGACTCGTCTTTTTTTTTTTTTTTCACATCATAATTTCAAATTAGAGAATTTCAGATTTAAATTTTATGTGTCCATTTGTAACAACAACCTTTAATGATTATTCCACGTGTATATAAACAAGTCTTCTTACAATCTTTACCCGAAAGCCATATTTGGTGGAAATTTGCTCATAATCTCTGCTCAATTTAGATAAAAGATGGATGTTATGTATTAATATAAATGTTGTGTTATTGTATTTAACCGCATTTTTTCAGTCTAATCTTTGAGGGGGCATTACATAGGATGGTGGTGTTTGTGAGAAAGACACGTGATATTTTGTCAAAATCCAGTGAGAAGAAATAGATCTAAGGTAGTTCATAAAGATATGACAACCTGCTATAAGTGTGAGAGTACCATGCCATGGCAATTTAGTCAACAACCTCACTGATATATACAGATATAGTGATATATCGAGATGTATGTGAAACACTTTAAAGATGTTATGTATCTTAATCATATATTCATATTCTTCATAAATTTCTAAGCCCAAATGAAATCAAGGGACTAAGCATCCTCTAATATTATGCACTAATATGTGAATAACATTACATTTGTGGTAGACAAAGAGCACACTTTCATGGAGGTAGTGGAACCACTCACATTCTAGATATTGCAATTACCATATGAAATAAATGATAAACTAGTCTATGCAAATGCTAAGGCTGTGTTGGCTTTTCGCAAATATCAGAATGTCGAGAGATCTGATATTTAGTAGAGATAATTGAAGAATTTCTTGAAACATTAGTCATAATGTTAAGCAAAGAAGAGAAGAAACAATATAAATATAGGAAAATTAAGGAAAGAAGCACTAGATGAAGTATGGTGAAGTTATAGAAGTAGAATAGAGAAGAAAGTATGTAATATATTATAGATGGATGATATATAGAAGAGAAATATAAGAAACAATATTGATGTATAAATGAACTATGTAGCAGAGATATATATGACGAATATAATATATTGCATGATGATCTAATGAATGTATGATGTGCTATTATTTATTTGTGAATATATGTGTATTTTCAATTTTAATTGTTCTTTCCTACCACATCCTTTTGTAACTCACCACATAAGTTATTGTCTCCCTTTTATTGCTCATACTAAGGTATAAGAATTACACCAAAGTAACTTAGGACAAAATCCTTTATCTATGCTCAATTTTTGCTAACAAGGTATGTCATGCTTGAGGAGCACTTCAAGCCAATTACACCATTTTACACCATTTGTCTATTTTCATAACAATTACCTAGTGATTTTTCCTTTCGTTATGTTACCCTTTCTTGAATACTCTATTCTTGAATTTAATAGAATAATTAAGGTTGCACCCTACACAAATATTTCATCCTACTTATTAAACACGAATTATCCTTGAAACCCCCACTTGTCATTGCTACTTGTAGAATCCACCTTGCTTCTTCTAAATTGGACTTACATTACTATAAGAATAGATGACCTTATTCCATTATGGATTACACTCCTAAAATGGTTTATTCTTCTTACCTTGAGTCTTGACCCTAGGTCCCCTTTCCAAGAAAGTCTTGTCTTTGGCCCTAATGATCTTGAGAATCATGGAAGAATGCAATTTTTTGGTGGTGAAGATATTAGAATGAATTTTTTTGGTGGTGAAGATATTAGAAGCACTAAAGTCACATTCAAAAAGGGGAAAAATATGATGAGAATGACCCCATTTTGGATGGTATACTAAAGGGAGTGGAGGGTAGAAAAATAATCTTAAGGTGAAGAGTAAAGTGAAAATGGAGGATGAAATTGATTTGGATGATGAGGTAAAGTGAAATATTTATGCCTTGCCCCTCTTATTTCACTGGCTGATCTTCCATGCCATTCTCTCTCTTTAGAGGTTGTTGCTTCAATTGTGAACTTGATTGCAAATAAAAATATTGATATGAACAAAGAGGTTATCATTCATCATACAATCCTTAAGTGGTTCTTCATTGAGACCAACAAAATGAAACTAAAACTATCTAAATGGCTAAGAAACTTCCAAGGAAAAGGTGCTTGTCCCTATGAAAGAAGAACAACTTTTCTTCAAACATTGGGAGGTTATGGAATAAGTTAGTGAATTGAAAATGGAAAACACTAAGAGTGCTGAATGAATTGCATTTTTAGAGAAATATTTTATGGATCAAAGCTATTCTAAGGAGGGTAATTAAAGTTAGTAGAGCCCCCATAAAGAAAAATGCCAACAACATTAAAATGTTACAAGAGAGATTGAAATCTTACTCCATTCTTGATTAGATCAAACATAGCTTGAGAACTAGAGGACACAAAGTAAAGGTGATGAAGGGAGAATGATGACACAACCTTCATGGAGAAGCATCTTAACTTTGTGTAAGATTGGAAAGTTGTTGTTTCTCTCTATCAACTATAAAATTCCTTGGATTCTTGTATTCCTTTGATAGATTCCAATTGCATCCCCTTCTATGGCTTGCCAGTAGTTAATTTTGTAGATAATTAGCTATCTCTTTTGTTCTATTCTCATCAATTTTACCATCAATTTTTTCATAATGTCACACTTGTGATTTCTATTAATAATGCTCAGTACCTATTCACTTTTTTTGTCTTCTATTAAAGGCTTTTGGTATTTCATGGTAATTAATCATTTCGGGTATTTATTTCATCTTTAAGTGTGGGGCTAATGAAGGGAAATGCATGTTAGTTTAAAAAAAGAAAATTAAGGTTGCAATATTAAATCTAGTGTAAATTAAGATATTATCACTCTTAAATTTCTACAAAGAATGCATGAAACTAAATAATTTTGAGATAGGTTTGAGATAGGAAATTTTACGTTGATCAAAAGAAATATATTAATCCTCCTACATAATTCTTGAATAAAAATATAAAATGGAAGGTTAAAGGGATACAGAAGGAATAATATTGGGAGAGGCACAAGTTTGGCATACCTTGTTTTCGTCTATGATATCTTTGCAAGCTTTCTTCACGTAATCTTTGTTCCTCTTCTACTGAATTCTTTCGTTGACTCTTCCTTTGTCTTGTTTTTTTGTTTCCCATCTCGTTCTTTGTAAAATATCGCTTGAAAATTCCTCTAATCTTCTCCTCCAAAGCCTCTTCTAATCTTCAAATATTCTCCTCCAATAGAACAAATTTTTTTTTCACAATTCTTTAGATATTCTCCTCCAAAGCTTTCCCTGTAAAACCAAAAAAAACCAAAACAGCTTTGACAATTTCTATGATTTTTTTCTTACTTATATAGAAAAAAATTCACATGCTTTCATAATACAAACTTAAAAAAACAAAAAAATAATTGCAAATAATAAAAAATCAAAAATGCTAATCTTAGAAAATCCAGAAATTAGCAGTTGAAATGCGTTTTTTGGAGCCTTCGTTCGAAGGCTATCTTAGAGGACGCTTTGGTGGAAAAATTTAGCAGAATGGAGGGGGTTCATTCGAACCACCTGTTCTAATGAAGGGGGGTTCGAATGAAGGGGGGTTCTAATGAACCCCCTTCATTCAAACCCCCTTCATTAGAAGGGGGGTTCTAATGAACCCCCCTTTTTTCTCTTTCCCTTCCACCATTTCAAATTTTATGTATTTTTTTTACTATCGAAGCCCGTTAAGGAGGTGCAGATGGATTCAAAATTGATAAACCAAGTTGGGGGAGTGTAGTGCTCGAAACGTGCTTTCCAACAACTATAAATTTAATATATTTTGTTTTTATTTTTCATTTTATTCTTTTGAATAACTGGACATAGGTTTTTCACTGAATTTCAAGTTCAGTGAAAAATCATTGTGGAAAAATATTAAATTTGAGAAAAAAAAATTGAAAAATATATACGCCCTAGGTATTGGTGTCCTTGTTCTAACAAAAAAAAAATTGAATTTCACTACATACCAAAAAAGTTATGCGTGTCGAAGTGCACCTATGTCTAAATTGTAAATGTTTTGACTTCAAAACTTAATTAAAAAAAAAAATATTCAACAAAACGTTATGAAACAAAATGAAGCCAATAGATATCAGTGTTAGCAACCTAAATTAAAAAGAATCAAAATTTTATCCTTTGTAGAAAAAATGTTATGCGTGTCGAAGTACACGTCACTTTTTAAAAATGTTGTTTACTATAAAAAACTAGTTATCAAAGGAGACGCCAAAAAAAAGAAAAATTAATTCCAATTTTTTTTTAAAAAAATATATTTAAAATCTTCAGAAAAAATCTCACAAATCACTAGTTTACATTATTTTCAAATTCCTAATAGTTTACCTACTATAGGTGTCAGAAAGTGAAGGTTTTTTTGAAAATGTTGATTTTAGTGTCAAGTTTGGCCAAAAAGTGTAACCCATTATTGTGGGATGACCCAATATGTAAAAACTAAAAGAATGAATATTATGTGTTAATGAATGAATGTAAATATGTTAATTAATGAATGTTATATGTTTTTGATAAAGGGTAAAACGGGTTTTACAGGGACCCAAAACCACAAAGTTTACAACATAAAAGATAGGAAAGAAAAGTCCAACAAAAAAAACCGGTTGCACTAAAAGTAAAAACTAGAACAAGCAGCAACCACCCACCAAAGACCAGGAAGGTCAAACAAAAAAAGCCAGCAAAAAGGCCAACAAAAAATCGGTCGCGACTAACTCAATATCTTCAGCATAGACTCTGTCTCTGCCTCCAAATTCTGCATCTCATGAACACCCTTCTGAAACATTTGAATCATTTGTAGATTGGGGGGAGCCTTCCTCTTCAGATTGGACCTGGTTCTCTTAGAGATGCCAACATCCTCCTCCTAGTTTCTTTCATTCGTTTCCTCTAGATCAACCACCAGAGACCCCTATTGGGCTTTGTCCAATTTCTTGGTCATGGCATTGATGATAATGAATGTTATATATTAATGAATGAATGTTATATGTTATTAATGGATGAATGAATGATTAATGTTATATGATTGGGTATGGGGAATTGGGAGTGATGTGAGGGGGGGAGGGGCCAAATGAGCTTCCACTGTCACGTGGTTGGCCCTGTTAAGTAGAGAATGTTAAACTATTCTTGAAACAAAGAGAAGTTCAATAAGGTAATGCACTTTTCAATATAAGAAATGCATCGTTTGAAGCATCAAACCAATATGCAAAGATGAAAGAAAGTGCTAACTTTTCACTATGGTGGCAGAAAATGATTCTTTATACCCTGAATCCATGCTCTACATCATAATTTGAAGTTGTTTCCATTCCAATGTTCTGAGTTTAGTTTGTATGGATTTGTATGAATACCACATTGTGTTTTGTGTGGATTTGGTTACAAAGCTCTGTTTCTTCTATTTTTAGTGGTGATATAACTCTAAAATTTGACTTTTGTGCATAACAGGTTAGTGGAAAAATTTATAGCTTTGAAGAGTTTAGAGGCTCAATTGAGATAGATACGTAGATATTTGGATCTTGTTGCTGATGGGAGGCTTCCACTTCACCATGAAATTTTGTACCATCTACAGGGATGCAAAAGTTTCTCTACTTACATTCATTCTTGATCATAAATGTTCTAAATGATATTAATTCTTCAAACTTAAGATTCGTTTCATTGTTATAATAATCAAAATGTTATACTTTTCTATACATTCAATCATTCTCTTGGCCCTTACACTTTGATCTATCCCCCCTCCTTTTAAGAAATTTCTTTGTCATAGAAGATTCAAATTTCTGTCTCATTTACACAAATTTATATGAAGCATTAGGAG